>JAOANR010000005.1:28630824-28645979 GCA_030278955.1 Hygrophila difformis | reverse complement strand
GCCGACGTGTTGATAAAACGGTGCCCGTCGGGTTGCGTGTCGGTAAAACGGTGCCCGTCAGGTAGCTTGTCGGTAAAACGGTGTCCGTCGGTCGGCGTGTCGGTAAAACCGTTCCCGTCAGGTGGTGTATCGAAAAAACGGTGCCCGTCGGGTGGCCTGTCGATAAAACGGTGCCCGTCGGGCAAGTTGGTAAAACGGTGCCCGTCGCGTGGCATGTCGGTAAAACGGTGCCCCTCGCGTGGCATGTCGGGAAAACGATGACCGTCGGGTGGCATGTCGAAAAAACAGTGTCCGTCGGGTGGCTTGTCGGTAAAACGGTAACTGTCGGGTGGCCTGTCGATGAAACGGTGCTCGTTGGTTGTGTCAGTAAAATGGTGCCCATCGGGAGGCTTGTCGGTAAGAAGGTGCCCGTCGGGTGGCCAGTCGTTAAAACGGTGCTCGTTGGCCATGTCGGTAAAACGGTGCCCGTCGGGAGGCTTGTCGGCAAAACGGTGCCCATCGAGTCGCCTGTCGGTAAAACGGAGCCCGTCGGGTGGCATGTCGGTAAAATGGTGCCCGTCGGCTCTCGTCGGCACGGGTCACGTCGGGTTGCATGTCGGCAAAATAGTGCCCGTCGGGCGGCACGTCGGCTCTCGTCCGCACGGGTCACGTCGGGTTTCATGTCGGCAAAACAATGCCCGTCAGGTGGCTTGTCGGTAAAACGGTGCCCGTCGGGTGGCGTGTCGGTAAAACGGTGACCGTCGGGAGCTTGTCGGTAAAACGGTGCCCGTCGGGTGGCTTGTAGGTAAAATGGTGCCCGTCGGTCGGCGTGTCGGTAAAGCGGTGCCCGTCAGGTGGCATATCGGTAAAACGGTGCCCGTCGGGTGGCCTGTCGGTAAAACGGTGCCCGTCGGGCATGTCGGTAAAACAGTGCCCGTTGCGCGGCATGTCGGGAAAACGGTGCCCGTCGGGTGGCATGTCGACAAAACAGGGCCCGTCGGGTGGCTTGTCGGTAAAACGGTGCCCGTCGGGTGGCCTGTCGGTAAAACGGTGCTCGTTGGCCATGTCGGTAAAACGGTGCCCGTCGGGAGGCTTTTCGGAAAAATGGTGCCCGTCGGGTGGCGTGTTCGTGAAATGGTGCCCGTCGGGTCGCCTGTCGGTAAAACGGTGCCCGTCGGGTGGCATGTCGGTAAAATGGTGTTCGTCGGGTGGCATGTCAACAAAATGGTGCCCGTCGGCTCTCGTCGGCACGGGTCACGTCGGGTGGCATGTCGGCAAAATAGTGCCCGTCGGGTGGCACGTCGACTCTCATCCCCACGAGTGACGTCGGGTGGCTTGTCGGCAAAATAGTGCCCGTCGGGCGGCACGTCGGCTCTCGTACCCACTGGCGGGTGGCTTGTCGGCAAAATAGTGCCCGTCGGGCGGCACGTCGGCTCTCGTACCCACTGGTGACGGAATGTCGACCGGGATGTCGGAAAAATGGTGCCCGTCGGGCATGTCGGTAAAACTGTGCCCGTCGCGTGGCATGTCGGGAAAACGGTGCCCGTCGGGTGGTATGTCGACAAAACAGTGCCCGTCGGGCGGCTTGTCGGTAAAACGGTGCCCGTCGGGTGGCGTGTCGGTAAAACAGTGCACGTCGGGTGGCGTGTCAGTGAAACGGTGCCCGTCGGGTGGCCTGTCGGTAAAACAGTGCTCGTTGGCCATGTCAGTAAAACGGTGCCCGTCGGGAGGCTTGTCGAAAAAACGGTGCCCGTCGGGTGGCGTGTTTGTGAAACGGTGCCCATCGGGTCGCCTGTCGGTAAAACGGTGCCCGTCGGGTGGCATGTTGGTAAAACGGTGTTCGTCGGGTGGCATGTCGGCAAAATGGTGCCCGTCGGATCTCATCGGCACGGGTCACGTCGGGTGGCATGTCGGCAAAATGGTGCTTGTCGGCTCTCGTCCACACGGGTCACGTCGGGTGTCATGTCGGCAAACAATTCTCGTCGAGTGGCTTGTCGGTAAAACGGTGCCCGTCGGGTGGCGTGTCGGTAAAACGGTGACCGTCGGGTGCTTGTCGGTAAAACGGTGCCCGTCGGGTGGCTTGTAGATAAAACGGTGCCCGTCGGTCGGCGTGTCGGTAAAGCGGTGCCCGTCGAGTGGCATATCGGTAAAACGGTGCCCGTCGGGCATGTCGGTAAAACGGTGCCCGTGGCGTGGCATGTCGGTAAAACGTTGCCCGTTGCATGGCATGTCGGGAAAACGGTGCCCGTCGGGTGGCATGTAGACAAAACAGTGCCCGTCGGGTGGCTGGTTGGTAAGACGGTGCCCGTCGGGTGGCCTGTCGGTAAAACAGTGCTCGTTGGCCATGTCGGTAAAACGGTGCCCGTCGGGTGGCTTGTCGGCAAAACGGTGCCCGTCGGGTGGCGTGTTGGTCAAACGGTGCCCGTCGGGTCGCCTGTCGGTAAAATGGTGCCCGTCGGGTGGCATGTCGGTAAAACGGTGTTCGTCGGGTGGCATGTCGGCAAAACAATGACCTTCGGGTGGCATGTCGGTAAAACGGTGCCCGCCGGGTGGCGCGTCGGTATAACGTTGCTCGTCGGGTGGCCTGTCGCTGAAACGGCGCCCGTCGAGTGTCACGTTAGCTCCCATCCACACGGTGCCCGTCGGTGGCATTTCGTTAAAACGCCACCCGTCGACCGGCATGTCGGAAAAACGGTGCCCGTCGGGCATGTCGGTAAAACTGTGCCCGTCGCGTGGCATGTCGGGAAAACGGTGCCCGCCGGGTGGTATGTCGACAAAACAGTGCCCGTCGGGCGGCTTGTCGGTAAACCGGTGCCCGTCGGGTGGCGTGTCGGTAAAACAGTGCACGTCGGGTGGCGTGTCAGTGAAACGGTGCCCGTCGAGTGGCCTGTCGGTAAAACAGTGCTCGTTGGCCATGTCAGTAAAACGGTGCCCGTCGGGAGGCTTGTCGAAAAAACGGTGCCCGTCGGGTGGCGTGTTTGTGAAACGGTGCCCGTCGGGTCGCCTGTCGGTAAAACGGTGCCCGTCGGGTGGCATGTTGGTAAAACGGTGTTCGTCGGGTGGCATGTCGGCAAAATGGTGCCCGTCGGATCTCGTCGGCACGGGTCACGTCGGGTGGCATGTCGGCAAAATGGTGCTTGTCGGCTCTCGTCTACACGGGTCACGTCGGGTGTCATGTCGGCAAAACAATTCTCGTCGGGTGGCTTGTCGGTAAAACGGTGCCCGTCGGGTGGCGTGTCGGTAAAACGGTGACCGTCGGGTGCTTGTCGGTAAAACGGTGCCCGTCGGGTGGCTTGTAGATAAAACGGTGCCCGTCGGTCGGCGTGTCGGTAAAGCGGTGCCCGTCGAGTGGCATATCGGTAAAACGGTGCCCGTCGGGCATGTCGGTAAAACGGTGCCCGTGGCGTGGCATGTCGGTAAAACGGTGCCCGTTGCGTGGCATGTCGGGAAAACAGTGCCCGTCGGGTGGCATGTAGACAAAACAGTGCCCGTCGGGTGGCTTGTCGGTAAGACGGTGCCCGTCGGGTGACCTGTCGGTAAAACAGTGCTCGTTGGCCATGTCGGTAAATCGGTGCCCGTCGGGTGGCTTGTCGGCAAAACGGTGCCCGTCGGGTGGCGTGTTGGTCAAACGGTGCCCGTCGGGTCGCCTTTCGGTAAAATGGTGCCCGTCGGGTGGCATGTCGGTAAAACGGTGTTCGTCGGGTGGCATGTCGGCAAAACGGTGCCCGTCTGCTCTCGTCGGAACAGGTCACGTCGGGTTGCATGTCGGCAAATTAGTGCCCGTCGGCTCTCGTCCACACGGGTCACGTCGGGTTTCATGTCGGGAAAAACAATGCCCGTCAGGTGCCTTGTCGGTAAAACGGTGCCCGTCGGGTGGCGTGTCGGTAAAACGGTGACCGTCGGGAGCTTGTCGGTAAAACGGTGCCCGTCGGGTGGCTTGCAGGTAAAACGGTGCCTGTCGGTCGGCGTGTCGGTAAAGCGGTGCCCGTCAGGTGGCATATCGGTAAAACGGTGCCCGTCGGGTGGCCTGTCAGTAAAACGGTGCCCATCGGGCATGTCGGTAAAACGGTGCCCGTTGCGCGGCATGTCGGGAAAACGGTGCCCGTCGGGTGGCATGTCGACAAAACAGGGCCCGTTGGGTGGCTTGTCGGTAAAACGGTGCCCGTCGGGTGGCCTGTCGGTAAAACGGTGCTCGTTGGCCATGTCGGTAAAACGATGCCCGTCGGGAGGCTTTTCGGAAAACGGTGCCCGTCGGGTGGCGTGTTCGTGAAACGGTGCCCGTCGGGTCGCCTGTCGGTAAAACGGTGCCCGTCGGGTGGCATGTCGGTAAAACGGTATTCGTCGGGTGGCATGTCAAAAAAATGGTGACCGTCGGCTCTCGTCGGCACGGATCACGTCGGGTGGCATGTCGGCAAAATAGTGCCCGTCGGGTGGCACGTCGACTCTCGTCCCCACGGGTGACGTCGGGTGGCTTGTCGGCAAAATAGTGCCCGTCGGGCGGTACGGCGGCTCTCGTACCCACTGGTGACGTCGGATGTGATGTGGGCAAAATAGTGCCCGTCGGGTGGCTTTTCGGTAAAACGGTGCCCGTCGGGTGGCTTGTCGGTAAAACGGTGCCCGTCGGCCGGCGTGTTGATAAAACGGTGCCCGTCGGGTTGCGTGTCGGTAAAACGGTGCCCGTCAGGTAGCTTGTCGGTAAAACGGTGTCCGTCGGTCGGCGTGTCGGTAAAACCGTGCCCGTCAGGTGGTGTATCGAAAAAACGGTGCCCGTCGGGTGGCCTGTCGGTAAAACGGTGCCCGTCGGGCAAGTTGGTAAAACGGTGCCCGTCCCGTGGCAGGTCGGTAAAACGGTGCCCCTCGCGTGGCATGTCGGGAAAACGATGACCGTCGGGTGGCATGTCGAAAAAACAGTGTCCGTCGGGTGGCTTTTCGGTAAAACAGTGCCTGTCGGGTGGCCTGTCGATGAAACGGTGCTCGTTGGTTGTGTCAGTAAAATGGTGCCCATCGGGAGGCTTGTCGGCAAAACGGTGCCCGTAGGGTCGCCTGTCGGTAAAACGGTGCTCGTTGGCCATGTCGGTAAAACGGTGCCCGTCGGGAGGCTTGTCGGCAAAACGGTGCCCATCGAGTCGCCTGTCGGTAAAACGGTGCCCGTCGGGTGGCATGTCGGTAAAATGGTGCCCGTCGGCTCTCGTCTGCACGGGTCACGTCGGGTTGCATGTCGGCAAAATAGTGCCCGTCGGGCGGCACGTCGGCTCTCGTCCACACGGGTCACATCGGGTTTCATGTCGGCAAAACAATGCCCGTCAGGTGGCTTGTCGGTAAAACGGTGCCCGTCGGGTGGCGTGTCGGTAAAACGGAGACCGTCGGGAGCTTGTCGGTTAAACGGTGCCCGTCGGGTGGCTTGTAGGTAAAATGGTGCCCGTCGGTCGGCGTGTCGGTAAAGCGGTGCCCGTCAGGTGGCATATCGGTAAAACGGTGCCCGTCGGGTGGCCTGTCGGTAAAACGGTGCCCGTCGGGCATCTCGGTAAAACGGTGCCCGTTGCGCGGCATGTCGGGAAAACGGTGCCCGTCGGGTGGCATGTCGACAAAACAGGGCCCGTCGGGTGGCTTGTCGGTAAAACGGTGCCCGTCGGGTGGCCTGTCGGTAAAACGGTGCTCGTTGGCCATGTCGGTGAAACGGTGCCCGTCGGGAGGCTTTTCGGAAAAATGGTGCCCGTCGGGTGGCGTATTCGTGAAACGGTGCCCGTCGGGTCGCCTGTCGGTAAAACGGTGCCCGTCGGGTGGCATGTCGGTAAAATGGTGTTCGTCGGGTGGCATGTCAACAAAATGGTGCCCGTCGGCTCTCGTCGGCACGGGTAACGTCGGGTGGCATGTCGGCAAAATAGTGCCCGTCGGGTGGCACGTCGACTCTCGTCCCCACGGGTGACGTCGGGTGGCTTGTCGGCAAAATAGTGCCCGTCGGGCGGCACGTCGGCTCTCGTACCCACTGGTGACGTCGGATGTGATGTGGGCAAAACAGTGCCCGTCGGGTGCCTTTTCGGTAAAACGGTGCCCGTCGGGTGGCTTGTCGGTAAAACGGTGCCCGTCGGCCGGCGTGTTGATAAAACGGTGCCCGTCGGGTGCGTGTCGGTAAAACGGTGCCCGTCGGGTTGCGTGTCGGTAAAACGGTGCCCGTCAGGTAGCTTGTCGGTAAAACGGTGTCCGTCGGTCGGCGTGTCGGTAAAACCGTGCCCGTCAGGTGGCGTATCGAAAAAACGGTGCCCGTCGGGTGGCCTGCCGGTAAAACGGTGCCCGTCGGGCAAGTTGGTAAAACGGTGCCCGTCGCGTGGCATGTCGGTAAAACGGTGCCGCTCGCGTGGCATGTCGGGACAACGGTGACCGTCGGGTGGCATGTCGAAAAAACAGTGTCCGTCGGGTGGCTTGTCGGTAAAACGGTGCCCGTCGGGTGGCCTGTCGATGAAACGGTGCCCGTTGGCCATGTCAGTAAAATGGTGCCCATCGGGAGGCTTGTCGGCAAAACGGTGCCCGTCGGGTGGCGTGTTCGTGAAACGGTGCCCGTCGGGTCGCCTGTCGGTAAAACGGTGCCCGTCGTGTGGCATGTCGGTAAAATGGTGTTCGTCGGGTGGCATATCCACAAAATGGTGCCCGTTGGCTCTCGTCGGCACGGGTCACGTCGGGTGGCATGTCGGCAAAATAGTGCCCGTCGGGTGGCACGTCGACTCTCGTCCCCACGGGTGACGTCGGGTGGCTTGTCGGCAAAATAGTGCCCGTCGGGCGGCACGTCGGCTCTCGTCCCACTGGTGACGTCGATGTGATTGTCGGCAAAATAGTGCCCGTCGGCGGCACGTCGGCTCGTATCCACTGTGACGTCGATGTGATGTGGGCAAAACAGGTGCCCGTCGGGTGGCTTGTCGGTAAAACGGTGCCCGTCGGCCGGCGTGTTGATAAAACGGTGCCCGTCGGGTGCGTGTCGGTAAAACGGTGCCCGTCGGGTTGCGTGTCGGTAAAACGGTGCCCGTCAGGTAGCTTGTCGGTAAAACGGTGTCCGTCAGTCGGCGTGTCGGTAAAACCGTGCCCGTCAGGTGGAGTATCGAAAAAACGGTGCCCGTCGGGTGGCCTGTCGGTAAAACGGTGCCCGTCGGCTCTCGTCGGCACGGGTCACGTCGGGTTGCATGTCGGCAAAATAGTGCCCGTCGGGCGGCACGTCGGCTCTCGTCCACACGGGTCACATCGGGTTTCATGTCGGCAAAACAATGCCCGTCGGGTGGCGTGTCGGTAAAACGGTGACCGTCGGGAGCTGGTCGGCAAAACGGTGCCCGTCGGGCATGTCGGTAAAACGGTGCCCGTTGCGCGGCATGTCGGGAAAACGGTGCCCGTCGGGTGGCATGTCGACAAAACAGGGCCCGTCGGTGGCTTGTCGGTAAAACGGTGCCCGTCGGGTGGCCTGTCGGTAAAATGGTGCTCGTTGGCCATTTCGGTAAAACGGTGCCCGTCGGGAGGCTTTTCGGAAAAATGGTGCCCGTCGGGTGGCGTGTTCGTGAAACGGTGCCCGTCGGGTCGCCTGTCGGTAAAACGGTGCCCGTCGGGTGGCATGTCGGTAAAATGGTGTTCGTCGGGTGGCATGTCAACAAAATGGTGCCCGTCGGCTCTCGTCGGCACGGGTCACGTCGGGTGGCATGTCGGCAAAATAGTGCCCGTCGGGTGGCACGTCGACTCTCGTCCCCACGGGTGACGTCGGGTGCCTTGTCGGCAAAATAGTGCCCGTCGGGCGGCACGTCGGCTCTCGTACCCACTGGTGACGTCGGATGTGATGTGGGCAAAACAGTGCCCGTCGGGTGCCTTTTCGGTAAAACGGTGCCCGTCGGCCGGCGTGTTGATAAAACGGTGCCCGTCGGGTGCGTGTCGGTAAAACGGTGCCCGTCGGGTTGCGTGTCGGTAAAACGGTGTCCGTCAGGTAGCTTGTCGGTAAAACGGTGTCCGTCGGTCGGCGTGTCGGTAAAACCGTGCCCGTCAGGTGGCGTATCAAAAAAACGTTGCCCGTCGGGTGGCCTGTCGGTAAAACGGTGCCCGTCAGGCAAGTTGGTAAAACGGTGCCCGTCGCGTGGCATGTCGGTAAAACGGTGCCCCTCGCGTGGCATGTCGGGAAAACGGTGACCGTCGGGTGGCACGTCGAAAAAACAGTGTCTGTCGGGTGGCTTGTCGGTAAAACGGTGCCTGTCGGGTGGCCTGTCGATGAAACGGTGCTCGTTGGTTGTGTCAGTACAATGGTGCCCATCGGGAGGCTTGTCGGCAAAACGGTGCCCGTCGGGTGGCTTGTCGGTAAAAGGGTGCCCGTCGGGTGGCCTGTCGGTAAAATGGTGCTCGTTGGCCATGTCGGTAAAACGGTGCCCGTAGGGAGGCTTTTCGGTAAAATGGTGCCCGTCGGGTGGCGTGTTCGTGAAACGGTGCCCGTCCCGTGGCAGGTCGGTAAAACGGTGCCCCTCGCGTGGCATGTCGGGAAAACGATGACCGTCGGGTGGCATGTCGAAAAAACAGTGTCCGTCGGGTGGCTTTTCGGTAAAACAGTGCCTGTCGGGTGGCCTGTCGATGAAACGGTGCTCGTTGGTTGTGTCAGTAAAATGGTGCCCATCGGGAGGCTTGTCGGCAAAACGGTGCCCGTAGGGTCGTCTGTCAGTAAAACGGTGCTCGTTGGCCATGTCGGTAAAACGGTGCCCGTCGGGAGGCTTGTCGGCAAAACGGTGCCCATCGAGTCGTCTGTCGGTAAAACGGTGCCCGTATGGTGCCCGTCGGCTCTCGTCTGCACGGGTCACGTCGGGTTGCATGTCGGCAAAATAGTGCCCGTCGGGCGGCACGTCGGCTCTCGTCCACACGGGTCACGTCGGGTTTCATGTCGGCAAAACAATGCACGTCAGGTGGCTTGTCGGTAAAACGGTGCCCGTCGGGTGGCGTGTCGGTAAAACGGAGACCGTCGGGAGCTTGTCGGTTAAACGGTGCCCGTCGGGTGGCTTGTAGGTAAAATGGTGCCCGTCGGTCGGCGTGTCGGTAAAGCGGTGCCCGTCAGGTGGCATATCGGTAAAACGGTGCCCGTCGGGTGGCCTGTCGGTAAAACGGTGCCCGTCGGGCATCTCGGTAAAACGGTGCCCGTTGCGCGGCATGTCGGGAAAACGGTGCCCGTCGGGTGGCATGTCGACAAAACAGGGCCCGTCGGGTGGCTTGTCGGTAAAACGGTGCCCGTCGGGTGGCCTGTCGGTAAAACGGTGCTCGTTGGCCATGTCGGTAAAACGGTGCCCGTCGGGAGGCTTTTCGGGAAAATGGTGCCCGTCGGGTGGCGTATTCGTGAAACGGTGCCCGTCGGGTCGCCTGTCGGTAAAACGGTGCCCGTCGGGTGGCATGTCGGTAAAATGGTGTTCGTCGGGTGGCATGTCAACAAAATGGTGCCCGTCGGCTCTCGTCGGCACGGGTAACGTCGGGTGGCATGTCGGCAAAATAGTGCCCGTCGGGTGGCACGTCGACTCTCGTCCCCACGGGTGACGTCGGGTGGCTTGTCGGCAAAATAGTGCCCGTCGGGCGGCACGTCGGCTCTCGTACCCACTGGTGACGTCGGATGTGATGTGGGCAAAACAGTGCCCGTCGGGTGCCTTTTCGGTAAAACGGTGCCCGTCGGGTGGCTTGTCGGTAAAACGGTGCCCGTCGGCCGGCGTGTTGATAAAACGGTGCCCGTCGGGTGCGTGTCGGTAAAACGGTGCCCGTCGGGTTGCGTGTCGGTAAAACGGTGCCCGTCAGGTAGCTTGTCGGTAAAACGGTGTCCGTCGGTCGGCGTGTCGGTAAAACCGTGCCCGTCAGGTGGCGTATCGAAAAAACGGTGCCCGTCGGGTGGCCTGCCGGTAAAACGGTGCCCGTCGGGCAAGTTGGTAAAACGGTGCCCGTCGCGTGGCATGTCGGTAAAACGGTGCCGCTCGCGTGGCATGTCGGGAAAACGGTGACCGTCGGGTGGCATGTCGAGAAAACAGTGTCCGTCGGGTGGCTTGTCGGTAAAACGGTGCCCGTCGGGTGGCCTGTCGATGAAACGGTGCCCGTTGGCCATGTCAGTAAAATGGTGCCCATCGGGAGGCTTGTCGGCAAAACGGTGCCCGTCGGGTGGCGTGTTCGTGAAACGGTGCCCGTCGGGTCGCCTGTCGGTAAAACGGTGCCCGTCGTGTGGCATGTCGGTAAAATGGTGTTCGTCGGGTGGCATATCCACAAAATGGTGCCCGTTGGCTCTCGTCGGCACGGGTCACGTCGGGTGGCATGTCGGCAAAATAGTGCCCGTCGGGTGGCACGTCGACTCTCGTCCCCACGGGTGACGTCGGGTGGCTTGTCGGCAAAATAGTGCCCGTCGGGCGGCACGTCGGCTCTCGTATCCACTGGTGACGTCGAATGTGATGTGGGCAAAACAGTGCCCGTCGGGTGGCTTTTCGGTAAAATGGTGCCCGTCGGGTGGCTTGTCGGTAAAACGGTGCCCGTCGGCCGGCGTGTTGATAAAACGGTGCCCGTCGGGTGCGTGTCGGTAAAACGGTGCCCGTCGGGTTGCGTGTCGGTAAAACGGTGCCCGTCAGGTAGCTTGTCGGTAAAACGGTGTCCGTCAGTCGGCGTGTCGGTAAAACCGTGCCCGTCAGGTGGAGTATCGAAAAAACGGTGCCCGTCGGGTGGCCTGTCGGTAAAACGGTGCCCGTCGGCTCTCGTCGGCACGGGTCACGTCGGGTTGCATGTCGGCAAAATAGTGCCCGTCGGGCGGCACGTCGGCTCTCGTCCACACGGGTCACATCGGGTTTCATGTCGGCAAAACAATGCCCGTCGGGTGGCGTGTCGGTAAAACGGTGACCGTCGGGAGCTGGTCGGCAAAACGGTGCCCGTCGGGCATGTCGGTAAAACGGTGCCCGTTGCGCGGCATGTCGGGAAAACGGTGCCCGTCGGGTGGCATGTCGACAAAACAGGGCCCGTCGGTGGCTTGTCGGTAAAACGGTGCCCGTCGGGTGGCCTGTCGGTAAAATGGTGCTCGTCGGGAGGCTTTTCGGAAAAATGGTGCCCGTCGGGTGGCGTGTTCGTGAAACGGTGCCCGTCGGGTCGCCTGTCGGTAAAACGGTGCCCGTCGGGTGGCATGTCGGTAAAATGGTGTTCGCCGGGTGGCATGTCAACAAAATGGTGCCCGTCGGCTCTCGTCGGCACGGGTCACGTCGGGTGGCATGTCGGCAAAATAGTGCCCGTCGGGTGGCACGTCGACTCTCGTCCCCACGGGTGACGTCGGGTGGCTTGTCGGCAAAATAGTGCCCGTCGGGCGGCACGTCGGCTCTCGTACCCACTGGTGACGTCGGATGTGATGTGGGCAAAACAGTGCCCGTCGGGTGCCTTTTCGGTAAAACGGTGCCCGTCGGCCGGCGTGTTGATAAACGGTGCCCGTCGGGTGCGTGTCGGTAAAACGGTGCCCGTCGGGTTGCGTGTCGGTAAAACGGTGTCCGTCAGGTAGCTTGTCGGTAAAACGGTGTCCGTCGGTCGGCGTGTCGGTAAAACCGTGCCCGTCAGGTGGCGTATCAAAAAAACGTTGCCCGTCGGGTGGCCTGTCGGTAAAACGGTGCCCGTCAGGCAAGTTGGTAAAACGGTGCCCGTCGCGTGGCATGTCGGTAAAACGGTGCCCCTCGCGTGGCATGTCGGGAAAACGGTGACCGTCGGGTGGCATGTCGAAAAAACAGTGTCCGTCGGGTGGCTTGTCGGTAAAACGGTGCCTGTCGGGTGGCCTGTCGATGAAACGGTGCTCGTTGGTTGTGTCAGTACAATGGTGCCCATCGGGAGGCTTGTCGGCAAAACGGTGCCCGTCGGGTGGCTTGTCGGTAAGACGGTGCCCGACGGGTGGCCTGTCGGTAAAACAGTGCCCGTCGGCCGGCGTGTTGATAAAACGGTGCCCGTCGGGTGCGTGTCGGTAAAACGGTGTCCCGTCGGGTTGCGTGTCGGTAAAACGGTGCCCGTCAGGTAGCTTGTCGGTAAAACGGTGTCCGTCGGTCGGCGTGTCGGTAAAACCGCCCGTCAGGTGGCGTATCGAAAAAGCGGTGCCCGTCGGGTGGCCTGTCGGTAAAACGGTGCTCGTCGGGCAAGTTGGTAAAACGGTGCCCGTCGCGTGGCATGTCGGTAAAACGGTGCCCCACGCGTGACATGTCGGGAAAACGGTGACCGTCGAGTGCCATGTCGAAAAAACAGTGTCCGTCGGGTGGCTTGTCGGTAAAACGGTGCCCGTCGGGTGGCCTGTCGATGAAACGGTGCTCGTTGGTTGTGTCAGTAAAATGGTGCCCGTCGGGATGCTTGTCGGCAAAACGGTGCCCATCGAGTCGCCTGTCGGTAAAACGATGCGCGTCGGGTGGCATGTTGGTAAAATGGTGCTCGTCGGCTCTCGTCGGCACGGGTCACGTCGGGTTGCATGTCGGCAAAATAATGCCAGTCGGGCGGCACGTCGGCTCTCGTCCACACGCGTCACGTCGGGTTTCATGTCGGCAAAACAATGCCCGTCAGGTGGCTTGTTGGTAAAACGGTGCCCGTCGGGTGGCTTGTAGGTAAAATGGTGCCCGTCGGTCGGCGTGTCGGTAAAGCGGTGCCCGTCAGGTGGCATATCGGTAAAACGGTGCCCGTTGGGTGGCCTGTCGGTAAAACGGTGCCCGTCGGGCATGTCGGTAAAACGGTGCCCGTTGCGCGGCATGTCGGGAAAACGGTGCCCGTCGGGTGGCATGTCGACAAAACAGTGCCCGTCGGGTGGCTTGTCGGTAAAACGGTGCCCGTCGGGTGGCCTGTCGGTGAAACGGTGCTCGTTGGCCATGTCGGTAAAACGGTGCCCGTCGGGATGCTTGTCGGAAAAACGGTGCCCGTCGGCTGGCGTGTTGGTGAAACGGTGCCCGTCGGGTCGCCGGTCGGTAAAACGGTGCCCGTCGGGTGGCATGTCGGTAAAACGGTGTTCGTCGGGTGCCATGTCAACAAAATGGTGCCCGTCGGCTCTCGTCGGCATGGGTCACGTCGGGCGGCATGTCGGCAAAATAGTGCCCGTTGGGTGGCACGTCGACTCTCGTCCCCACGGGTGACGTCGGGTGGCATGTCGCCAAAATAGTGCCCGTCGGGCGCCACGTCGGCTCTCGTACCCACGGGTGACATCGGATGTGATGTCGGCAAAACAGTGCCCGACGGGTGGCTTTTCGGTAAAACGGTGCCCGTCGGGTGGCTTGTCGGTAAAACGGTGCCCGTCGGCCGGCGTGTCGATAAAACGGTGCCCGTTGGGTGCGTGTCGGTAAAACGGTGCCCGTCGGGTTGCGTGTCAGTAAAACGGTGCCCGTCAGGTGGTTTGTCGGTAAAACGGTGTCCGTTGGTCGGCGTGTCGGTAAAACCGTGCCCGTCAGGTGGCGTATCGATAAAATGGTGCCCGTCGGGTGGCCTGTCGGTAAGATAGTGCCCGTCGGGGGGCACGTCGACTCTCGTCCCCACGGGTGACGTCGGGTGGCATGTCGGCAAAATAGTGCCCGTCGGGCGGCACGTCGGCTCTCGTAAACAGTGCCTGTCGGGTCGCTTTTCGGTAAAATGGTGCCCGTCGGGTGGCTTGTCTGTAAAACGGTGCCCGTCAGGTAGCTTGTCGGTATAACCGTGTCCGTCGGTCGGCGTGTCGGTAAAATCGTGCCCGTCAGGTGGCGTATCGATAAAGCGGTGTCCGTCGGGTGGCTTGTCGGTAAAACGGTGCCCGTCGGGCAAGTTTGTAAAACGGTGCCCGTCGCGTGGCATGTCGGTAAAACGGTGCCCCTCACGTGGCATGTCGGTAAAACGGTGACCGTCGCGTGGCATGTCAAAAAAAAAAGTGCCCGTCGGTTGGCCTGTCGATGAAACGTTGCTCGTTGGTAGTGTCGGTAAAATGGTGCCCATCGGGAGGCTTGTCGGCAAAACGGTGCCCGTCGGATCGCCTTTCGGTAAAACGGTGCTCGTTGGCCATGTCGGTAAAACGTAGCCCGTCGGGAGGCCTGTCGGCAAAACGGTGCCCATCGAGTCGCCTGTCAGTAAAATGGTGCCCGTCGGGTGGCATGTCGGTAAAATGGTGCCCGTCAGCTCTCGTTGGCACGGGTCACGTCGGGTTGCATGTCGGCAAATTAGTGCCCGTCGGGCGGCACGTCGGCTCTCGTCCACACGGGTCACGTCGGGTTTCATGTCGGCAAAACAATGCCCGTCAGGTGGCTTGTTGGTAAAACGGTGCCCGTCGGGTGGCGTGTCGGTAAAACATTGACCGTCGGGAGCTTGTCGGTAAAACGGTGCCCGTCGGGTGGCTTGTAGGTAAAACGGTGCCCGTCGGTCGGCGTGTCGGTAAAGCGGTGCCCGTCAGGTGATATATCGGTAAAACGGTGCCCGTCGGGTGGCCTGTCAGTAAAACGGTGCCCGTCGGGCATGTCGGTAAAAAGGTGCCCGTTGCGCGGCATGTCGGAAAAAACGGTGCCCGTCGGGTGGCATGTCGACAAAATAGTGCCCGTCGGGTGGCTTGTCGATAAACGGTGCCCGTCGGGTGGCCTGTCGGTAAAACGGTGCTCGTTGGCCATGTCGGTAAAACGGTGCCCGTCGGGAGGCTTGTCGGAAAAACGGTGCCCGTCGGGTGGCGTGTTGGTGAAACGGTGCCCGTCGAGTCGCCTGTCGGTGAAACGGTGCCCGTCGGGTGGCATGTCGGTAAAACGGTGTTCGTCGGGTCGCATGTCAACAATATGGTGCCCGTCGGCTCTCGTCGGGTGGCATGTCGGCAAAATAGTGCCCGTCGGGTGGCACGTCTACTCTCGTCCCCACGGGTGACGTCGGGTGGCTTGTCGGCAAAATAGTGCCCGTCGGGCGGCACGGCGGCTCTCGTACCCACTGGTGACGTCGGATGTGATGTGGGCAAAACAGTGCCCGTCGGGTGGCTTTTCGGTAAAACGGTGCCCGTCGGGTGGCTTGTCGGTAAAACGGTGCCCGTCGGCCGGCGTGTTGATAAAACGGTGCCCGTCGGGTTGCGTGTCGGTAAAACGGTGCCCGTCAGGTAGCTTGTCGGTAAAACGGTGTCCGTCGGTCGGCGTGTCGGTAAAATCGTGCCCGTCAGGTGGTGTATCGAAAAAACGGTGCCCGTCGGGTGGCCTGTCGGTAAAACGGTGCCCGTCCCGTGG
>JAOANR010000005.1:28606874-28630324 GCA_030278955.1 Hygrophila difformis | reverse complement strand
CCCGTCAGGTGAGGTGTCGGTAAAACGGTGCCCGTCGGGTTGCGTGCCGGTAAAACGGTGCCCGTCAGGTAGCTTGTCGGTAAAACGGTGTCCGTCGGTCGGCGTGTCGGTAAAACCGTGCCCGTCAGGTGGCGTATCGAAAAAACGGTGCCCGTCGGGTGGCCTGTCGGTAAAACGGTGCCCGTCGGGCAAGTTGGTAAAACGGTGCCCGTCGCGTGGCATGTCGGTAAAAACGGTGCCCCTCGCGTGGCATGTCGGGAAAACGGTGACCGTCGGGTGGCATGTCGAAAAAACAGTGTCCGTCGGGTGGCTTGTCGGTAAAACGGTGCCCGTCGGTGGCCTGTCGATGAAACGGTGCTCGTTGGCCATGTCAGTAAAATGGTGCCCATCGGGAGGCTTGTCGGCAAAACGGTGCCCGTCGGGTGGCGTGTTCGTGAAACGGTGCCCGTCGGGTCGCCTGTCGGTAAAAACGGTGCCCGTCGTGTGGCATGTCGGTAAAATGGTGTTCGTCGGGTGGCATGTCCACAAAATGGTGCCCGTTGGCACTCGTCGGCACGGGTCACGTCGGGTGGCATGTCGGCAAAATAGTGCCCGTCGGGTGGCACGTCGACTCTCGTCCCCACGGGTGACGTCGGGTGGCTTGTCGGCAAAATAGTGCCCGTCGGGCGGCACGTCGGCTCTCGTACCCACTGGTGACGTCGGATGTGATGTGGGCAAAACAGTGCCCGTCGGGTGCCTTTTCGGTAAAACGGTGCCCGTCGGGTGGCTTGTCGGTAAAACGGTGCCCGTCGGCCGGCGTGTTGATAAAACGGTGCCCGTCGGGTGTGTGTCGGTAAAACGGTGCCCGTCGGGTTGCGTGTCGGTAAAACGGTGCGCGTCAGGTAGCTTGTCGGTAAAACGGTGTCCGTCAGTCGGCGTGTCGGTAAAACCGTGCCCGTCAGGTGGAGTATCGAAAAAACGGTGCCCGTCGGGTGGCCTGTCGGTAAAACGGGGCCCGTCGGCTCTCGTCGGCACGGGTCACGTCGGGTTGCATGTTGGCAAAATAGTGCCCGTCGGGCGGCACGTCGGCTCTCGTCCACACGGGTCACATCGGGTTTCATGTCGGCAAAACAATGCCCGTCGGGTGGCGTGTCGGTAAAACGGTGACCGTCGGGAGCTGGTCGGTAAAACGGTGCCCGTCGGGCATGTCGGTAAAACGGTGCCCGTTGCGCGGCATGTCGGGAAAACGGTGCCCGTCGGGTGGCATGTCGACAAAACAGGGCCCGTCGGTGGCTTGTCGGTAAAACGGTGCCCGTCGGGTGGCCTGTCGGTAAAATGGTGCTCGTTGGCCATTTCGGTAAAACGGTGCCCGTCGGGAGGCTTTTCGGAAAAATGGTGCCCGTCGGGTGGCGTGTTCGTGAAACGGTGCCCGTCGGGTCGCCTGTCGGTAAAACGGTGCCCGTCGGGTGGCATGTCGGTAAAATGGTGTTCGTCGGGTGGCATGTCAACAAAATGGTGCCCGTCGGCTCTCGTCGGCACGGGTGACGTCGGGTGGCATGTCGGCCAAATAGTGCCCGTCGGGTGGCACGTCGACTCTCGTCCCCACGGGTGACGTCGGGTGGCTTGTCGGCAAAATAGTGCCCATCGGGCGGCACGTCGGCTCTCGTACCCACTGGTGACGTCGGATGTGATGTGGGCAAAACAGTGCCCGTCGGGTGCCTTTTCGGTAAAACGGTGCCCGTCGGCCGGCGTGTTGATAAAACGGTGCCCGTCGGGTGCGTGTCGGTAAAACGGTGCCCGTCGGGTTGCGTGTCGGTAAAACGGTGTCCGTCAGGTAGCTTGTCGGTAAAACGGTGTCCGTCGGTCGGCGTGTCGGTAAAACCGTGCCCGTCAGGTGGCGTATCAAAAAAACGTTGCCCGTCGGGTGGCCTGTCGGTAAAACGGTGCCCGTCGGGCAAGTTGGTAAAACGGTGCCCGTCGCGTGGCATGTCGGTAAAATGGTGCCCCTCGCGTGGCATGTCGGGAAAACGGTGACCGTCGGGTGGCATGTCGAAAAAACAGTGTCCGTCGGGTGGCTTGTCGGTAAAACGGTGCCCGTCGGGTGGCCTGTCGATGAAACGGTGCTCGTTGGTTGTGTCAGTAAAATGGTGCCCGTCGGGATGCTTGTCGGCAAAACGGTGCCCATCGAGTCGCCTGTCGGTAAAACGGTGCGCGTCGGGTGGCATGTTGGTAAAATGGTGCCCGTCGGCTCTCGTCGGCACGGGTCACGTCGGGTTGCATGTCGGCAAAATAATGCCCGTCGGGCGGCACGTCGGCTCTCGTCCACACGGGTCACGTCGGGTCTCATGTCGGCAAAACAATGCCCGTCAGGTGGCTTGTCGGTAAAACGGTGCCCGTCGGATGGCGTGTCGGTAAAACGGTGACCGTCGGGAGCTTGTCGGTAAAACGGTGCCCGTCGGGTGGCTTGTTGGTAAAATGGTGCCCGTCGGTCGGCGTGTCGGTAAAGCGGTGCCCGTCAGGTGGCATATCAGTAAAACGGTGCCCGTTGGGTGGCCTGTCGGTAAAACGGTGCTCGTCGGGCATGTCGGTAAAACGGTGCCCGTTGCGCGGCATGTCGGGAAAACGGCGCCCGTCGGGTGGCATGTCGACAAAACAGTGCCCGTCGGGTGGCTTGTCGGTAAAACGGTGCCCGTCGGGTGGCCTGTCGGTAAAACGGTGCTCGTTGGCCATGTCGGTAAAACGGTGCCCGTCGGGATGCTTGTCGGAAAAACGGTGCCCGTCGGCTGGCGTGTTGGTGAAACGGTGCCCGTCAAGTCGCCGGTCGGTAAAACGGTGCCCGTCGGGTGGCATGTCGGTAAAACGGTGTTCGTCGGGTGCCATGTCAACAAAATGGTGCCCGTCGGCTCTCGTCGGCATGGGTCACGTCGGGCGGCATGTCGGCAAAATAGTGCCCGTTGGGTGGCACGTCGACTCTCGTCCCCACGGGTGACGTCGGGTGGCATGTCGCCAAAATAGTGCCCGTCGGGCGCCACGTCGGCTCTCGTACCCACGGGTGACGTCAGATGTGATGTCGGCAAAACAGTGCCCGACGGGTGACTTTTCGGTAAAACGGTGCCCGTCGGGTGGCTTGTCGGTAAAACGGTGCCCGTTGGGTGTGTGTCGGTAAAACGGTGCCCGTCGGGTTGCGTGTCAGTAAAACGGTGCCCGTCAGGTGGTTTGTCGGTAAAACGGTGTCCGTTGGTCGGCGTGTCGGTAAAACCGTGCCCGTCAGGTGGCGTATCGATAAAATGGTGCCCGTCGGGTGGCCTGTCGGTAAAATAGTGCCCGTCGGGGGGCACGTCGACTCTCGTCCCCACGGGTGACGTCGGGTGGCATGTCGGCAAAATAGTGCCCGTCGGGCGGCACGTCGGCTCTCGTACCCACGGGTGACGTCGGATGTGATGTGGGCAAAACAGTGCCTGTCGGGTGGCTTTTCGGTAAAATGGTGCCCGTCGGGTGGCTTGTCTGTAAAACGGTGCCCTTCAGGTAGCTTGTCGGTATAACCGTGTCCGTCGGTCGGCGTGTCGGTAAAACCGTGCCCGTCAGGTGGCGTATCGATAAAGCGGTGCCCGTCGGGTGGCCTGTCGGTAAAACGGTGCCCGTCGGGCAAGTTTGTAAAACGGTGCCCGTCGCGTGGCATGTCGGTAAAACGGTGCCCCTCGCGTGGCATGTCGGTAAAACGGTGACCGTCGCGTGGCATGTCAAAAAATAAAGTGCCCGTCGGTTGGCCTGTCGATGAAACGTTGCTCGTTGGTAGTGTCGGTAAAATGGTGCCCATCGGGAGGCTTGTCGGCAAAACGGTGCCCGTCGGATCGCCTTTCGGTAAAACGGTGCTCGTTGGCCATGTCGGTAAAACGTAGCCCATCGGAAGGCCTGTCGGCAAAACGGTGCCCATCGAGTCGCCTGTCAGTAAAATGGTGCCCGTCGGGTGGCATGTCGGTAAAATGGTGCCCGTCAGCTCTCGTTGGCACGGGTCACGTCGGGTTGCATGTCGGCAAATTAGTGCCCGCCGGGCGGCACGTCGGCTCTCGTCCACACGGGTCACGTCGAGTTTCATGTCGGCAAAACAATGCCCGTCAGGTGGCTTGTCGGTAAAACGGTGCCCGTCGGGTGGCGTGTCGGTAAAACGTTGACCGTCGGGAGCTTGTCGGTAAAACGGTGCCCGTCGGGTGGCTTGTAGGTGAAACGGTGCCCGTCGGTCGGCGTGTCGGTAAAGCGGTGCCCGTCAGGTGGTATATCGGTAAAACGGTGCCCGTCGGGTGGCCTGTCAGTAAAACGGTGCCCGTCGGGCATGTCGGTAAAAAGGTGCCCGTTGCGCGGCATGTCGGAAAAAACGGTGCCCGTCGGGTGGCATGTCGACAAAATAGTGCCCGTCGGGTGGCTTGTCGATAAACGGTGCCCGTCGGGTGGCCTGTCGGTAAAATGGTGCTCGTTGGCCATGTCGGTAAAACGGTGCCCGTCGGGAGGCTTGTCGGAAAAACGGTGCCCGTCGGGTGGCGTGTTGGTGAAACGGTGCCCGTCGAGTCGCCTGTCGGTGAAACGGTGCCCGTCGGGTGGCATGTCGGTAAAACGGTGTTCGTCGGGTCGCATGTCAACAAAATGGTGCCCGTCGGCTCTCGTCGGCACGGGTCACGTCGGGTGGCATGTCGGCAAAATAGTGCCCATCGGGTGGCACGTCGACTCTCGTCCCCACGGGTGACGTCGGGTGGCATGTCGGCAAAATAGTGCCCGTCGGGCGGCACGTCGGCTCTCGTACCCACGGGTGACGTCGGATGGGATGTGGGCAAAACAGTGCCCGTCGGGTGGCTTTTCGGTAAAACGGTGCCCGTCGGGTGGCTTGTCGGAAAAACGGTGCCCGTCGGCCGGCGTGTCGATAAAACGGTGCCCGTCGGGTAGCTTGTCGGTAAAACGGTGCCCGTCGGTCGGCGTGTCGGTAAAACCGTGCCCGTCAGGTGGCGTATCGAAAAAACGGTGCCCGTTGGGTGGCCTGTCGGTAAAACGGTGCCCGTCGGGCAAGTTGGTAAAACGGTGCCCGTCGCGTGGCATGTCGGTAAAACGGTGCCCCTCGCGTGGCATGTCGGGAAAACGGTGACCGTCGGGTGGCATGTCGATAAAACAGTGTCCGTCGGGTGGCTTGTCGGTAAAACGGTGCCCGTCGGGTGGCCTGTCGATGAAACGGTGCTCGTTGGCCATGTCGGTAAAACGGTGCCCGTCGGGAGGCTTGTCGGAAAAACGGTGCCCGTCGGGTGGCGTGTTGGTGAAACGGTGCCCGTCGGGTCGCCTGTCGGTAAAACGGTGCCCGTCGGGTGGCATGTCGGTAAAACGGTGTTCGTCGGGTGCCATGTCGACAAAATGGTGCCCGTCGGCTCTCGTCGGCACGGGTCACGTCGGGTGGCATGTCGGCAAAATAGTGCCCGTCGGGTGGCACGTCGACTCTCGTCCCCACGGGTGACGTCGGGTGGCATGTCGGCAAAATAGTGCCCGTCGGCTCTCGTACCCACGGGTGACGTCGGATGTGAAGTCGGCAAAACAGTGCCCGTCGGGTGGCTTTTCTGTAAAAGATGCCCGTCGGTAAAACTGTGGCCATCGGGTGGCATGTCGGTAGAACGGTGCCCGTCGGGTGGCCTGTCGGTGAAACGGTGCGCGTCGGCCATGTCGGTAAAACGGTGCTCGTCGAGTGGCATGTCGGGAAAACGGTGCCCGTCGGGTGGCATGTCGGCAAAACGGTGCCCGTCGGGTGATGTGTCGGTAAAACAGTGCCCGTCGGGTGGCCTGTCCATAAAACGGTGCCCTTTGGGTGACATGTCGGCAAAACAGTGCCTGTCGGGTGGCATGTCGGTAAAACGGTGCCTGTCGGGTGGCATGTCCGTAAAACGGTGCTCATCTGGTGGCCTGTCGGTGAAACGGTGCTCGTCGGCCATGTAGGTAAAACGGTGCCCGTCGGGTGGCGTTTCGGTAAAACGGTGCCCGTCGGGTGGCCTGTCGGTAAAACGGTGCCCGTAGGGTGGCGTGTCGGTAAAACGGTGCCTATCTGGTGGCTTGTCGTAAAATGGTGCCTGTCTGGTGGCGTGTCGATAAAATTCCCGTCGGGTGGCATGTCGGTAAAATGGTGCCTGCCGGATGGCCAGTCGGTAAAACAGTGCTCGTCGGCCATGTCGGTAAAACGGTGCCCGTCGGCCATGTCGGTAAAATGGTGCGCGTTCTGTGGCGTGTCGGTAAAAGTGTTCCCGTCGGGAGGCCTGTCCGCAAAACGGTGCCCGTCGGGTGGCCTGTCGGTAAAACGGTGCCCGTCGGGTGGCATGTCGGTAAAACGGTGCCCGTCGGGTGGCATGTCGGTAAAATGGTGCCCGTCGGGAGGCGTGTCGGTAAAACGGTGCCTGTCTGGTCGCGTGTAGGTAAAATGGTGCCCGTCAGGTGGCGTTTCGATAAAACGGTGCCCGTCGGGTGGCGTGTCAGGAAAATGGTGCCCGTCGGGTGGCCAGTCGGTAAAATGGTGCTCGTCGGCCATGTCGGTAAAACGATGCCCGTCGGGTGGCGTGTCAGTAAAACGGTGCGCGTCGGGAGGCTTGTCCGCAAAGCGGTGCCCGTCGGGTGGCGTTTCGGTGAAACGGTGCCCGTCGGGTGGCGTGCCGGTAAAACAGTGGCCGTCGGGTGGCCTGTCCGTAAAACGGTGCCCGTCGGGTGGCCTGTCGGTGAAACGGTGCGCGTCGGCCATGTCGGTAAAACGGTGCCTGTCAGGTGGCATGTCGGTAAATCGGTGTCCGTCGGGTGGCATGTCGGTAAAACGGTGCCTGTCGGGTGGCATGTCGGCAAAACGGTGCCCGTCGGGTGGCGTGTCGGGAAAGGATGGCCGTCGGTAGGCTTGTCGGCACAACGGTGCCCGTCGGGTGACACGTTAGATCTTGTCGGGTGGGTCACGTCGGGTGTCAAGTCGGCATAACAATGCCCGTCGGGTGGCATAACGGAAAAAAAGGTGCCCGTCAGGTGGCATGTCAATAAAATGGTGCCCGTCAAGTAGCGTGTCGGTAAAATGGTGCCCGTCTGGTGGCGTTTCAGTAAAATGGTGCCCGTCGGGTGGGTTGTCGGTAAAACTGTGGCCATCGGGTGGCATGTCGGTAGAACGGTGCCTGTTGGGTGGCCTGTCGGTGAAATGGTGCTCGTCGGCCATGTCGGTAAAATGGTGCCCGTCGGGTGGCCTGTCGGTAAAACGGTGCTCGTTGGCCATGTCGGTAAAACGGTGCCCGTCGAGAGGCTTGTCGGAAAAACGGTGCCCGTCGGGTGGCGGGTTGGTGAAACGGTGCCCGTCGGGTCGCCTGTCGGTAAAACGGTGCCCGTCGGGTGGCATGTCGGTAAAACGGTGTTCGTCGGGTGCCATGTCGACAAAATGATGCCCGTCGGCTCTCGTCGGCACGGGTCACGTCGGGTGGCATGTCGGCAAAATAGTGCCCGTCGGGTGGCACGTCGACTCTCGTCCCCACGGGTGACGTCGGGTGGCATGTCGGCAAAATAGTGCCCGTCGGCTCTCGTACCCACGGGTGACGTCGGATGTGAAGTCGGCAAAACAGTGCCCGTCGGGTGGCTTTTCGGTAAAAGGTGCCCGTCGGTAAAACTGTGGCCATCGGGTGGCATGTCGGTAGAACGGTGCCCGTCGGGTGGCCTGTCGGTGAAATGGTGCTCGTTGGCTATGTCGGTAAAACGGTGCTCGTCGGGTGGCATGTCGGGAAAACGGTGCCTGTCGGGTGGCATGTCGGCAAAACGGTGCCCGTCGGGTGGCGTTTCGGTAAAACGGTGCTCGTTGGGTGGCTTGTCAGTAAAACGGTGCCTGTCGGGTGCCGTGTCGGTGAAATGGTGCCCGTTAGGCGGCGTCTCAGTAAACGGTGCCCGTCAGGAGGCCTGTCGGGAAAATGGTGCCTGTCGGGGGGCCTGTCGGCAAAACGGTGCCCGTCCGGTGATGTGTCGGTAAAACAGTGCCCGTCGGGTGGCCTGTCCATAAAACGGTGCCCTTTGGGTGACATGTCGGCAAAACAGTGCCTGTCGGGTGGCATGTCGGTAAAACGGTGCCTGTCGGGTGGCATGTCCGTAAAACGGTGCTCATCTGGTGGCCTGTCAGTGAAACGGTGCTCGTCGGCCATGTAGGTAAAATGGTGCCCGTTCGGTGGCATGTCGGGAAAACGGTGCCGGTCGGGTGGCATGTCGGCAAAACGGTGCCCGTCGGGTGGCGTTTCGATAAAACGGTGCCCGTCGGGTGGCCTGTCGGTAAAACGGTGCCCGTAGGGTGGCGTGTCGGTAAAACGGTGCCTATCTGGTGGCTTGTCGTAAAATGGTGCCTGTCTGGTGGCGTGTCGATAAAATTCCCGTCGGGTGGCCTATCCATAAAACGGTGCCCTTCGGGTGACATGTCGGCAAAACGGTGCCTGTTGGGTGGCATGCCGGTAAAACGGTGCCTGTCGGGTGGCGTGTCCGTAAAACGGTGCTCATCTGGTGGCCTGTCGGTGAAACGGTGCTCGTCTGCCATGTCGGGAAAACGGTGCCCGTAGGGTGGCATTTCGTGAAAACGGTGCCGGTCGGGTGGCATGTCGGCAAAATTGTGCCCGTCGGGTGGCGTTTCGGTAAAACGGTTCCCGTCGGGTGGCCTGTCGGTAAAACGGTGACCGTAGGGTGGCGTGTCGGTAAAACGGTGCCTGTTGGTGGCTTGTCGTCAAATGGTGCCTGTCTGGTGGCGTGTCGATAACATGCCCGTCGGGTGGCGTGTCGGTAAAATGGTGCCTGTCGGGTGCCCATTCGGTAAAACAGTGCACGTCGGCCATGTCGGTAAAACGGTGCCCATCGGCCATGTCGGTAAAACGGTGCGCGTTGGGTGGCCAGTCGGTAAAAGGGTTTCCGTCGGGAGGCTTGTCCGCAAAACGGTGCCCGTCGGGTGGCCTGTCGGTAAAACGGTGCCCGTCGGGTAGCATGTCGGTAAAACGGTGCCCGTCGGGTGGCATGTCGGTAAAACGGTGCCCTTCGGGAGACGTGTCGGTAAAACGGTGCATGTCTGGTCGCGTGTAGGTAAAATGGTGCCCGTCAGGTGGCGTGTCGATAAAATGGTGCCTGTCGGGTGGTGTGTCCGTAAAACGGTGCTCATCTGGTGGCCTGTCGGTGAAACGATGCTCGTCGGCCATGTCGGTAAAACGGTGCCCGTCGGGTGGCATGTCGGGAAAATGGTGCCGGTCGGGTGGCACGTCGGCAAAACGGTGCCCGTCGGGTGGTTTTGGTAAAACGGTGCCCGTCGGGTGGCCTGTCGGTAAAACGGTGCCCGTAGGGTGGCGTGTCGGTAAAACGGTGCCTGTCTGGTGGCTTGTCGTAAAACGGTGCTTGTCTGGTGGCGTGTTGATAAAATGCCTGTCGGGTGGCGTGTCGGTAAAATGGTGCCTGTCGGGTGGCCAGTCGGTAAAACAGTGCTCGTCGGCCATGTCGGTAAAACGGTGCCCGTCGGCCATGTCGGTAAAACGGTGCGAGTTTTGTGGCGTGTCGGTAAAAGGGTTCCCGTCGGGAGGCTTGTCCGCAAAACGGTGCCCGTCGGGTGGCCTGTTGGTAAAACGGTGACCGTCGGGTGGCATGTCGGTAAAACGGTGCCCGTCGAGTGGAATATCGGTAAAACGGTGCCCGTCGGGAGGCGTGTCGGTAAAACAGTGCCTGTCTGGTCGCGTGTAGGTAAAATGGTGCCCGTCAGGTGGCGTGTCGATAAAACGGTGCCCGTCGGGTGGCGTGTCAGGAAAATGGTGCCCGTCGGGTGGCCTGTCTGTAAAATGGTGCCCGTCGGGCATGTCGGTAAAACGGTGCCCGTTGCGCGGCATGTCGGGAAAATGGTGCCCGTCGGGTGGCATGTCGACAAAACAGTGCCCGTCGGGTGGCTTGTCGGTAAAACGGTGCCCGTCGGGTGGCCTGTCGGTAAAACGGTGCTCGTTGGCCATGTCGGTAAAACGGTGCCCGTCGGGAGGCTTGTCGGAAAAACGGTGCCCGTCGGGTGGCGTGTTGGTGAAACGGTGCCCGTCGGGTCGCCTGTCGGTAAAACGGTGCCAGTCGGGTGGCATGTCGGTAAAACGGTGTTCGTCGGGTGCCATGTCGACAAAATGGTGCCCGTCGGCTCTCGTCGACACGGGTGACGTCGGGTGGCATGTCGGCAAAATAGTGCCTGTCGGGTGGCACGTCGACTCTCGTCCCCACGGGTGACGTCGGGTGGCATGTCGGCAAAATAGTGCTCGTCGGCTCTCGTACCCACGGTGACGTCGGATGTGATGTCGGCAAAACAGTGCCCGTCGGGTGGCTTTTCGGTAAAAGGTGCCCGTCGGGTGGCTTGTCGGTAAAATGGTGCACGTCGGCCGGCGTGTCGATAAAAGGGTGCCCGTCGGGTGCGTGTCGGTAAAACGGTGCCCGTCGGGTTGCGTGTCGGTAAAACGGTGCCCGTCAGGTGGCTTGTCGGTAAAACAGTGTCCGTCGGTCGGCGTGTCGGTAAAATCATGCCCGTCAGGTGGCGTATCGATAAAACGGTGCCCGTCGGGCAAGTTGGTAAAACGGTGCCCGTCGCGTGGCATGTCGGTAAAACGGTTCCCCTCGCATGGCATGTCGGAAAAACGGTGATCGTCGGGTGGCATGTCGAAAAAACAGTGTCCGTCGGATGGCTTGTCAATAAAACGGTGCCCGGCGGGTGGCCTGTCGATAAAACAGTGCTCGTTGGTTGTGTCGGTAAAATGGTGCCCGTCGGGAGGCTTGTCGGCAAAACGGTGCCCGTCGGGTCGCCAGTCGGTAAAACGGTGCTCGTTGACCAAGTCGGTAAAACGGTGCCCGTCGGGAGGCTTGTCGGCAAAACGGTGGCCATCGAGTCGCCTGTCGGTAAAACGGTGCCCGCCGGGTAGCATGTCGGTAAAACGGTGCCCATCGGGTGGCATGTCGGTAAAATGGTGCCCGTCGGCTCTCGTCAGCACGGGTCATGTCGTGTTGCATGTCGGAAAAATAGTGCCCGTAGGGCGGTACACGGGCTCTCGTCCACACGGGTCACGTCGGGTATCATGTCTGCAAAACAATGCCCGCCGGGTGGCATGTCGGTAAAACGGTGCCCGCCGGATGGCGTGTCGGTAAAACGGTGACCGCCGGGTGCTTGTCGGTAAAACGGTGCCTGTCGGGTGGCTTGTACGTAAAACGGTGACCGCCGGGTGCTTGTCGGTAAAGCGGTGCCCGTCGGGTGGCCTTTGGGAAAACGGTGCCCGTCGGGTGGCCTGTAGGTAAAACGGTGCCCGTCGGGCATGTCGGTAAAACGGTGCCCGTCGCGTGGCATGTCGGTAAAATGGTGCCCGTCGCGTGGCATGTCGGGAAAACGGTGCCCGTCGGGTGGCATGTCGACAAAACAGTGCCCGTCGGGTGGCTTTTTGGTAAAACGGTGCCCGTCGGGTGGCCTGTCGGTAAAACGGTGCTCGTTGGCCATGTCGGTAAAACGGTGTCCGTCGAGTGGCGTATTGGTGAAACGGTGCGGTCGGGTGGCATGTCGGTAAAATGGTGTTCGTCGGGTGGCATGTCGGCAAAATGATGCCCGTCGGATCTCGTCGGCACGGGTGACATCGTGTGGCATGTCGGCAAAATAGTGCCCGTCGGGTGGCACGTCGACTGTCGTCCCCACTGGTGACGTCGGGCGTCATGTCGGCAAAACAATGCCCGTCGGGTGGCTTGTCGGTAAAATGGTGCCCGTCGACCGGCGTGTCGGTAAAACGGTGCCCGTCGAATGCGTGTCGGTAAAACAGTGCCCGTCAGGTGGCTTGTCAGTAAAACGTTGCCCGTAGGTCGGCGTGTCGGTAAAACAGTGCCCGTCCGGTGGCGTATCGGTAAAACGGTGCCCGTCGGGTGGCCTGTCGGTAAAACGGTGCCCGTCGGGCATGTTGGTAAAATGGTGCCCTTCGCGTGGCATGTCGTGAAAACGGTGCCCGTCGAGTGGCATGTCGGAAAAACAGTGCCCGTCAGGTGGCTTGTCGGTAAAACGGTTCCCGCCGGGTGGCCTCTCGATAAAACGGTGCTCGTTTGCCATGTCGGTAAAACGGTGCCCGTCAAGAGGCTTGTCGGCAAAACGGTGCCCGTCGGGTCGCCTGTCGGTAAAACGGTGTCCGTCGGGTAGCATGTCGGTAAAACGGTCTCCGTCGGGTGGCATGTCGGTAAAATGGTGCCCGTCGGCTCTCGTCAGCACGGGTCATGTCGGGTTGCATGTCGGAAAAATAGTGCCCGTCGGGCGGTACACGGGCTCTCGTCCACACGGGTCACGTCGGGTATCATGTCTGCAAAACAATGCCCGCCGGGTGGCTTGTCGGTAAAACGGTGCCCGCCGGATGGCGTGTCGGTAAAACGGTGACCGCCGGGTGCTTGTCGGTAAAACGGTGCCTGTCGGGTGGCTTGTACGTAAAACGGTGACCGCCGGGTGCTTGTCGGTAAAGCGGTGCCCGTCGGGTGGCCTATGGGAAAACGGTGCCCGTCGGGTGGCCTGTAGGTAAAACGGTGCCCGTCCGGCATGTAGGTAAAACGGTGCCCGTCGCGTGGCATGTCGGGAAAACGGTGCCCGTCGGGTGGCATGTCGACAAAACAGTGCCCGTCGGGTGGCTTTTTGGTAAAACGGTGCCCGTCGGGTGGCCTGTCGGTAAAACGGTGCTCGTTGGCCATGTCGGTAAAACGGTGCCCGTCGAGTGGCGTATTGGTGAAACGGTGCCCGTCGGGTGGCATGTCGGTAAAACGGTGTTCGTCGGGTGGCATGTCGGCAAAATGATGCCCGTCGGATCTCGTCGGCACGGGTGACATCGTGTGGCATGTCGGCAAAATAGTGCCCGTCGGGTGGCACGTCGACTGTCGTCCCCACTGGTGACGTCGGGCGTCATGTCGGCAAAACAATGCCCGTCGGGTGGCTTGTCGGTAAAATGGTGCCCGTCGACCGGCGTGTCGGTAAAACGGTGCCCGTCGAATGCGTGTCGGTAAAACAGTGCCCGTCAGGTGGCTTGTCAGTAAAACGGTGCCCGTCGGTCGGCGTGTCGGTAAAACGGTGCCCGTCCGGTGGCGTATCGGTAAAACGGTGCCCGTCGGGTGGCCTGTCGGTAAAACGGTGCCCGTCGGGCATGTTGGTAAAATGGTGCCCTTCGCGTGGCATGTCGGGAAAACGGTGCCCGTCGAGTGGCATGTCGGAAAAACAGTGCCCGTCGGGTGGCTTGTCGGTAAAACGGTTCCCGCCGGGTGGCCTCTCGATAAAACGGTGCTCGTTGGCCATGTCGGTAAAACGATGCCCGTCAAGAGGCTTGTCGGCAAAACGGTGCCCGTCGGGTCGCCTGTCGGTAAAACGGTGTCCGTCGGGTAGCATGTCGGTAAAACGGTCTCCATCGGGTGGCATGTCGGTAAAATGGGTGCCCACCGGCTCTCGTCGCCACGGGTCACGTCGGGTTGCATGTCGGAAAAAAAGTGCCCGTCGGGCGGCACGTCGGCTCTCGTCCACACGGGTCACGTCGGGTGTCATGCCTGCAAAACAATGCCCGTCGGGTGGCTTGTCGGTAAAATGGTGCCCGTCGACCGGCGTGTCGGTAAAACGGTGCCCGTCGAATGCGTGTCGGTAAAACAGTGCCCGTCAGGTGGCTTGTCAGTAAAACGTTGCCCGTCGGTCGGCGTGTCGGTAAAACGGTGCCCGTCCGGTGGCGTATCGGTAAAACGGTGCCCGTCGGGTGGCCTGTCGGTAAAACGGTGCCCGTCGGGCATGTTGGTAAAATGGTGCCCTTCGCGTGGCATGTCGTGAAAACGGTGCCCGTCGAGTGGCATGTCGGAAAAACAGTGCCCGTCGGGTGGCTTGTCGGTAAAACGGTTCCCGCCGGGTGGCCTCTCGATAAAACGGTGCTCGTTTGCCATGTCGGTAAAACGGTGCCCGTCAAGAGGCTTGTCGGCAAAACGGTGCCCGTCGGGTCGCCTGTCGGTAAAACGGTGTCCGTCGGGTAGCATGTCGGTAAAACGGTCTCCGTCGGGTGGCATGTCGGTAAAATGGTGCCCGTCGGCTCTCGTCAGCACGGGTCATGTCGGGTTGCATGTCGGAAAAATAGTGCCCGTCGGGCGGTACACGGGCTCTCGTCCACACGGGTCACGTCGGGTATCATGTCTGCAAAACAATGCCCGCCGGGTGGCTTGTCGGTAAAACGGTGCCCGCCGGATGGCGTGTCGGTAAAACGGTGACCGCCGGGTGCTTGTCAGTAAAACGGTGCCTGTCGGGTGGCTTGTACGTAAAACGGTGACCGCCGGGTGCTTGTCGGTAAAGCGTTGCCCGTCGGGTGGCCTATGGGAAAACGGTGCCCGTCGGGTGGCCTGTAGGTAAAACGGTGCCCTTCGGGCATGTCGGTAAAACGGTGCCCGTCGCGTGGCATGTCGGGAAAACGGTGCCCGTCGGGTGGCATGTCGACAAAACAGTGCCCGTCGGGTGGCTTTTTGGTAAAACGGTGCCCGTCGGGTGGCCTGTCGGTAAAACGGTGCTCGTTGGCCATGTCGGTAAAACGGTGCCCGTCGAGTGGTGTATTGGTGAAACGGTGCCCGTCGGGTGGCATGTCGGTAAAACGGTGTTCGTCGGGTGGCATGTCGGCAAAATGATGCCCGTCGGATCTCGTCGGCACGGGTGACATCGTGTGGCATGTCGGCAAAATAGTGCCCGTCGGGTGGCACGTCGACTGTCGTCCCCACTGGTGACGTCGGGCGTCATGTCGGCAAAACAATGCCCGTCGGGTGGCTTGTCGGTAAAATGGTGCCCGTCGACCGGCGTGTCGGTAAAACGGTGCCCGTCGAATGCGTGTCGGTAAAACAGTGCCCGTCAGGTGGCTTGTCAGTAAAACGGTGCCCGTCGGTCGGCGTGTCGGTAAAACGGTGCCCGTCCGGTGGCGTATCGGTAAAACGGTGCCCGTCGGGTGGCCTGTCGGTAAAACGGTGCCCGTCGGGCATGTTGGTAAAATGGTGCCCTTCGCGTGGCATGTCGGGAAAACGGTGCCCGTCGAGTGGCATGTCGGAAAAACAGTGCCCGTCGGGTGGCTTGTCGGTAAAACGGTTCCCGCCGGGTGGCCTCTCGATAAAACGGTGCTCGTTGGCCATGTCGGTAAAACGATGCCCGTCAAGAGGCTTGTCGGCAAAACGGTGCTCGTCGGGTCGCCTGTCGGTAAAACGGTGTCCGTCGGGTAGCATGTCGGTAAAACGGTCTCCATCGGGTGGCATGTCGGTAAAATGGGTGCCCACCGGCTCTCGTCGCCACGGGTCACGTCAGGTTGCATGTCGGAAAAAAAGTGCCCGTCGGGCGGCACGTCGGCTCTCGTCCACACGGGTCACGTCGGGTGTCATGCCTGCAAAACAATGCCCGTCGGGTGGCTTGTCGGTAAAACGGTGCCCTCGGGTGGCGTGTCGGTAAAACGGTGACCGTCGGTGCTTGTCGGTAAACGGTGCCCGTCGGGGTGCTTGTCGGTAAAACGGTGCCCGTCGGGTGGCTTGTAGATAAACGGTGCCCGTTGGTCGGTGTGTCGATAAGGCGGTGCCCGTCGGGTGGCATATTGGTAAAACAGTGCCCGTCGGGTGGCCTGTCGGTAAAACGATGCCCTTCGGGCAAGCCGGTAAAATGGTGTCCGTCGCGTGGCATGCCGGTAAAATGGTGCCCGTCGCGCGGCATGTCGGTAAAACGGTGACCGTCGGGTGCTTGTCGGTAAACGGTGCCCGTCGGGGTGCTTGTCGGTAAAACGGTGCCCATCGGGTGGCTTGTAGATAAACTGTGCCCGTTGGTCGGTGTGTCGATAAGGCGGTGCCCGTCGGGTGGCATATTGGTAAAACAGTGCCCGTCGGGTGGCCTGTCGGTAAAACGGTGCCCTTCGGGCAAGCCGGTAAAATGGTGCACATCGCGTGGCATGTCGGTAAAATGGTGCCTGTCGTGCGGCTTGTCGGTAAAACAGTGCCCGTCGGTTGGCCTGTTGGTAAAACGGTGCTCGTTGGCCATGTCAGTAAAACGCTGCGCGCCGGGGGGCTTGTCGGAAAAACGGTGCCCGTCGGGTGGCGTGTGGGTGAAATGGTGCCCGTCGGGTCGCCTGTCGGTAAAACGGTGCCCGTCGGGTGGCATGTCGGTAAAACGGTGTTCGTCGGGTGGCATGTCGGCAAAATGGTGCCCGTCGGATTTCGCCGGCACGGGTCACCGTTTTATCGACATGCCACCCGACGGGCACCGTTTTACCGACATGGCCGAGGAGCACCGTTTTACCGACTGGCCACCCGACGGGCACCATTTTACCGACACGCCACCCCACGGGCACCGTTTTATTGACACGCCACTCGACGGGCACCAATTTACCGACACGCCACCCGACGGGCACCATTTTGCGGACAAGCCTCCCGACGGGCACCGTTTTACCGACACGCCACTCGACGGGCACCGTTTTACCGACACGCCCTGCGACGGGCACCATTTATCGACACGCCTCCCGACAGGCACCGTTTTATCGACACGCCACCCGACGGGCACCGTTTTACCGACAGGCCACCCAACGGGCACCGTTTTACCGAAACACCACCTGACGGGCACCGTTTGTCCGACATGCCACCCGACGGGCACTGTTTTGTCGACAAGCCACCCGACGGGAACCGTGTGGATAAGAGCTAACGTGCCATGCGACGGGCACCATTTTACCGACACGCTACCCGACGGGCACCATTTTACAGACAGGCGACCCGACGGGCACCGTTTTACCGACACGCCACCCCACGGGCACCGTTTTGCCGACAAGCCTCTCGACGGGCACCGTTTTACCGACACGCAACCCGACGGGCACCGTTTTACCGACATGACCGACAAGCACCATTTTACCAACAAGCCACCCAACAGGCACAATTTTACCGACAGGTGACCCGACGGGCACCGACTTACCGACACGCCACCTGACGGGTACCGTTTTGCTGAGATGCCCGACGGGCACCATTTTACCGACAAGCCACCCGATGGGCACCGCTTTACCGACATGGCCGACGAGCACCGTTTTACCGACACGCCACAGGACTGGTACCGTTTTACTGACAGGCCACCCGAGGGGCACCGCTTTACTGACACGCCTTCCGATGGGCAACATTTTTTCCGATAAGCTACCCGACGGGCACTCTTATGCCAACTTGACACCCGACGTGACCCGTGTGGACGAGAGCCGACGTGCCACCCGACGGGCACCGTCTTGTCGACAAGCCGACCGACGGGCACCGTTTTCCCGACACGCCAATGGACGGGCATCGTTTTACTGACATGCCACCCGCCGGGCACCGTTTTACCGATAGGCCACCCGACGGGCACCGTTTTACTGACACGCCATCGCACGAGGACTGTTTTACCGACATGCCACGCGACGAGAACTGTTTTGCTAACATGTCACCCGACGGGCACCGTTTTACGGACAGGCCATCCGACGGGCTCCGTTTTACCGACACGCCACCCGACGGGCACTGTTTTGTTGACATGCCACCAGACGGGTCCGTGTGGATAAGAGCTGACGTGCCACGCGGCGGGCACCGTTTTACCGACACGCCACCCGACGGGCACCATTTTACCGATAGGCAACCCGACGGGCACCGTTTTACCGACACGCCACCCGACGGCCACTGTTTTGCCGACAAGCCTCTCGACGGGCACCGTTTTACCGAACCCCACGCGACGGGCACCGTTTTACTGACATGGTCGACAAGCACCCTTTTACCAACAAACCACCCGACGGGCACTGTGTGGATGGGAGCTAACGTGCCACGCGATGGGCACCATTTTACTGACACGCGACCTGACGGGCACCATTTTACCGAAAGGCGACCCGACGGACACCGTTTTACCGACACGCCAACTGACGGGCACCGTTTTGCCGACATGCCCGGCGGGTACCATTTTACCGACACGCCACCCGACGGGCACCGGTTTACCGACATGGCCGACAGGCACGGTTTTACCGACATGCTTTGTCGACAGACCACTCGACGCGCACTGTTTTACCGACACGCCACCTGACGGGTACCGTTTTACAGACAGGCTACCCGACGGGCACCGTTTTACCGACACATCACCCGACGGGCACCGTTTTTTCCGATAAGCCACCCGACGGGCACTGTTATGCCGATTTGACACCCAAAGAGACCCGTGTGGACGAGAGCCGACGTGCCACCCAACGGGCACCGTTTTGCCAACAGGTCATCCGACGGGCACCGTTTCAACGACATGCCACCCGACGGGCACCGTTTCACCGACAAGGCCGAGGAGCACCGTTTTACCGACTGGCCACCCGACGGGCACCGTTTTATCGACACGCCACAAGACGGGCACCATTTACCGACACGCCACCCGACGGGCACTATTTTGCGGACAAGCCTCCCGACGGGCACCGTTTTACCGATACGCCACCTGACGGGCATTGTTTTCCCGACATGGCGGACGAGCACCATTTTACCGACTTGCCACCCGACGGGCACCACTTTACCGACATACCACCCGACGGGCACCGTTTTATCGACACGCCACGCGACGGGCACCATTTACCGACACGCCTCCCCACAGGCACCGTTCTATCGACACGCCACCCGACGGGCACCGTTTTACCGACAGGCCACCTAACGGGCACCGTTTTACCGAAACGCCACCTGACGGGCACCATTTGTCCGACATGCCACCCGACGAGCACTGTTTTGTCGACAAGCCACCCGACGGGCACCGTGTGGATAAGTGCTAACGTGCCACGCGACGGGCACCGTTTAACCGACACGCAACCCGACGAGCACCATTTAACAGAGAGGCGACCCGACGGGCACCTTTTTACCGACACGCCACACGATGGGCACTGTTTTGTTGACATGCCACCCGACGGGCACCGTTTTGTCGACACGCCACCGACGGGCTCTGTTTTACCGACACGCCACTCGACGGGCACAGTTTTGTTGACATGCCACCCGACGGGCTCCGTTTTGTCGAAAAGCCACCCGACGGGCATCGTGTAGATAAGAGCTAATGTGCCACGCGGCGGGCACCGTTTTACCAACACGCCACCCGACGGGCACCATTTTACCGATAGGCAACCCGACGGGCACCGTTTTGCCGACACGCCACCCAACGGGCACTATTTTGCCGACAAGCCTCTCGACGGGCACCGTTTTACCGACACCCCATCCGACGGGCACCGTTTTACTGACATGGTTGACAAGCACCGTTTTACCAACAAACCACCCGACGGGCACTGTGTGGATGGGAGCTAACGTGCCACGCGACGGGCACCATTTTTCCGACACGCCACCTGACGGGCACCATTTTACCGAAAGCCGACCCGACGGACACCGTTTTACCGACACGCCAACTGACGGGCACCGTTTTGCCGACATGCCCGGAAGGCACCATTTTACCGACACGCCACCCGACGGGCACCGGTTTACCGACATGGCCAACGGGCACGGTTTTACCGACATGCTTTGTCGACAGACCACTCGACGCGCACTGTTTTACCGACAGGCCACCTGACGGGTACCGTTTTACTGACTGGCCACCCGACGGGCACCATTTTACCGACACATCACCCGACGGGCACCGTTTTTTCCGATAAGCCACCCGACGGGCACTGTTATGCCGACTTGACACCCAAAGTGACCCGTGTGGACGAGAGCCGACGTGCCACCCAACGGGCACCGTTTTGCCAACAGGCCACCCGACGGGCACCGTTTCATCGACATGCCACCCGACGGGCACCGTTTTACCGACATGGCCGAGTTGCACCGTTTTACCGACTGGCCACCCGACGGGCACCATTTTATGGACACGCCACCCGACGGGCACCGTTTTATCGACATGCCACTCGACGGGCACCATTTTACCAACACGCCACCCGACGGGCACCGTTTTGTCGACAAGCCTCCCGACGGGCACCGTTTTACCGACACGCCACCCGACGGGCATTTTTTCCCGACAGGGCCGACGAGCACCATTTTACTGACTGGCCACCCGACGGGCATCATTTTGCCAACATGCCACCCGACGGGCACCTTTTAATCGACACGCCACGCGACGGGCACCATTTACTGACACGCCTCCCGACAGGCACTGTTTTATCGACAGGCCACCCGACGGGCACCGTTTTACCGACAGGGCACCCAACGGGCACCGTTTTACCGAAACGCCACCTGACGGGCACCCTTTGTCCGACATGCCACCCGACGGGCACTGTTTTGTCGACAAGCCACCCGACGGGCACCTTGTGGATAAGAGCTAACGTGCCACGCGACGGGCACCGTTTTACCGACACGCCACCCGACGGGCACCGTTTGCCGACAAGCCTCTCGACGGGCACCGTTTTACCGACACGCCACCCGACGGGCACCATTTTACCGACATGGCCGACAAGCACCGTTTTACCAACAAGCCACCCAACGGGCACAATTTTACCGACAGGTGACCCGACGGGCACCGTTTTACCGACACGCCACCTGACGGGCACCGTTTTGCTGAGATGCCCGACGGGCACCTTTTTACCGACAAGCCACCCGACGGGCACCTGTTTACCGACATGGTCGACGAGCACCGTTTTACCGACATGCTCGACGGGCACTGTTTCACCGACAGGGCACCCGACGCGCACCGTTTTACCGACACGCCACCGGACAGGTACAGTTTCACTGACAGGCCACCCGACGGGCACCGTTTTACTGACACGCCTTCCGACGGGCAACATTTTTCCGATAAGTCACCCGACGGGCACTCTTATGCCAACTTGACACCCGACGTGACCCGTGTGGACGAGAGCCGATGTGCCACCGGACGGGCACCGTCTTGCCGACAAGCCGACCGACGAGCACCGTTTTCCCGGCACGCCAATGGACGGGCATCGTTTTACTGACATGCCACCCGCCGGGCACCGTTTTACCGATAGGCCACCCGACGGGCACCGTTTTACTGACACGCCATCGCACGAGCACCGTTTTACCGACATGCCACGCGACGAGCACTGTTTTGCTAACATGTCACCCGAGGGGCACCGTTTTACGGACAGGCCATCTGACGGGCTCCGTTTTACCGACACGCCACCCGGCGTGCACAGTTTTGTTGACATGCCACCCGACGGGTTCCGTTTTGTCGACAAGCCACCCGACGGGCACCGTGTGGATAAGAGCTAACGTGCCACGCGGCGGGCACCGTTATACCGACACGCCACCGGACGGGCACCATTTTACCGATAGGCAACCTGACAGGCACCGTTTTACCGACACGCCACCCGACGGGCACTGTTTTGCCGACAAGCCTCTCGACGGGCACCGTTTTACCGACACCCCACCCGACGGGCACCGTTTTACTGACATGGTCGACAAGCACCGTTTTACCAACAAACCACCTGACGGGCACTGTGTGGATGGGAGCTAACGTGCCACGCGACGGGCACCATTTTACTGACACGCCACCTGACGGGCACCATTTTACCGAAAGGCGACCCGACGGACACCTTTTTACCGACACGCCAACTGACGGGCACCGTTTTGCCGACATGCCCGACGGGCACCATTTTACAGACACGCCACCCGACGGGCACCAGTTTGCCGACATGGCCGACGGGCACGGTTTTACGGACATGCTTTGTCGACAGACCACTCGACGCGCACTGTTTTACTGACAGGCCATCTGACGGGTACCGTTTTACTGACAGGCCACCCGACGGGCACCGTTTTACATACACATCACCCGACGGGCACCGTCTTTTCCGATAAGCCACCCGACGGGCACCGTTATGCCGACTTGACACCCAAAGTGACCCGTGTGGACGAGAGCCGACGTGCCACCCAACGGGCACCGTTTTGCCAACAGGCCACCCGACGGGCACCGTTTCAGCGACATGCCACCCGATGGGCACCGTTTTACCGACATGGCCGAGGAGCACCGTTTTACCGACTGGCCACCCGACGGGCACCATTTTACCGACACGCCACCCGACGGGCACCGTTTTATCGACACGCCACTCGACGGGCACCATTTTACCGACACGACACCCGACGGGCATCGTTTTGTCGACAAGCCTCCCGACGGGCATCGTTTTACCGACACGCCACCCGACGGGCATTGTTTTCCCGACATGGCCGACGAGCACCATTTTACCGACTGGCCACCCGACGGGCACCATTTTACCGAGATGCCAACCGACGGGCACCGTTTTATCGACACGCCATGCGACGGGCACCATTTACCGACATGCCTCCCGACAGGCACCGTTTTATCGACACGCCAGCCGACGGGCACCGTTTTATCGACACGCCATGCGACGGGCACCATTTACCGACATGCCTCCCGACAGGCACCGTTTTATCGACACGCCACCCGACGGGCACCGTTTTCCCAACAGGGCACCCAACGGGCTCCGTTTTACCGAAACGCCACCTGACGGGCACCGTTTGTCCGACATGCCACCCGACGGGCACTGTTTTGTAAACAAGCCACCCGACAGGCACCGTGTGGATAAGAGCTAACGTGCCACGCGACGGGCACCGTTTTACCGACACGCCACACGACGGGCACTGTTTTGTTGACATGCTACCCGACGGGCACCGTTTTGTCGACACGCCACCCGACGGCCTCCGTTTTACCGACACGCCACCCGACGGGCACTGTTGTGTTGACATGCCACCCGACGGGCACCGTTTTTTCGACAAGCCACCCGACGGGCATCGTGTGGATAAGAGCTAATGTGCCACGCGGTGGGCACCGTTTTACCGACACGCCACCCGACGGGCACCATTTTACCGATAGGCAACCCGACAGGCACCGTTTTACCGACACGCCACCCGACGGGCACTGTTTTGCTGACAAGCCTCTCGACGGTCACCGTTTTACCGACACCCCACCCGACGGGCACCGTTTTACTGACATGGTCGACAAGCACCGTTTTTCAAACAAACAACCCGACGGGCACTGTGTGGATGGGAGCTAACGTGTCACGCGACGGGCACCATTTTACCGACACACCACCTGACGGGCACTATTTTACCGAAAGGCGACCCGACGGACACCGTTTTACCGACAGGCCAACTGACGGGCACCGTTTTGCCGACATGCCAGGCGGGCACCATTTTACCGACACGCCACCCGACGGGCACCAGTTTGCCGACATAGCCGACGGGCACGGTTTTACGGACATGCTTTGTCGACAGACCACTCGACGCGCACTGTTTTACCAACAGGCCATCTGACGGGTACCGTTTTATTGGCAGGCCACCCGACGGGCACCGTTTTACCGACACATCACCCGACGGGCACCGTTTTTTCCGATAAGCCACCCGACGGGCACCGTTATGCCGACTTGACACCCAAAGTGACCCGTGTGGACGAGAGCCGACGTGCCACCCAACGGGCACCGTTTTGCCAACAGGCCACCCGACGGGAACCG
>JAOANR010000005.1:28293012-28606374 GCA_030278955.1 Hygrophila difformis | reverse complement strand
GCTGCCAAAATTTTATAAAATTTTAAAAAACCCTTTGTCGCCATACACTTTGTCGCGGATCCACGGTCCGCGACATAACCCATGTTTGGCGACAAATGACCAAATTCTTGCATTTTGTCTGCATGGCTTTTGTCGCGGAATACTTTTGTCGCGGAACCACGTTCCGCGACAAAATCCTTGATTAGAGACCAAGGACCCAAATACTTGTAATTTTATTCTAGGAGGACTCTGTCGCGGAACCTTTGTCGCGGAACCACGGTCCGTGACAAAATCCTTGTTCCGCGACCAGGAATTATGTCCTTACCAATTTTCAACCCTTTGTCGCTATACCTCCTTGTCGCGGAACCATGTTCCGCGACAAAATTTTTTTTTGCTTAGCGACAAGACAAACCCTAATTTTCAAAATATCCATTCCTCTTATTTCCCACCCCTTTGTCACGAAACCCTTTGTCACGAAACCCTTGTCCGCGACACAAAATCCGTATCGCGACAAACAGGCATTCTTTTTGCCAAATTTTTTATTCTCCATTTCTCCCCATTAATTAATTGAACCTTTATATTAATATTTTGAGGTTGAAATCCAATGATCTCCACCCATGATTAATTTAATATAAAGAACTTTTTTCAATTTTCCATTAAAAGATTCTTCTACAAAATTAAACTCTTATGATCTAAGTATATAATCCGGACTTTAATTAATTAATTAACTATGGAATGAGAGATTATTTAGACCATGAAGAGTAATTATGGAATAATTTCCATACCTTGCATGAGAAACCAATGTCTCTCATACAAGATGACCCAAAAATATCTTTTTCTTTTATTTATTTTGTCTTTTCCCGTAATGTGTGAAACAACTAATAAGGAATATATCAGATTAATGTTGGCGGGTATTCCCACACGGATAACTAGCTCGTGGTCTGTATATTAATTATTAGATGTTATTTTGCATGATCCGAATAGTGGTCGGTGGACGCCTTGGCGGTTCGTCCATCCGGGATTATAATAGCTGCTCAACTGACTCCTATCCGGATACAGTTTTCTTTTCTTTATTTTAATTTCAAACCTGAATCTGGAGCTGTAGTAATGTTAGATGATATATGCCAATGTCATCTAATAATTATTGCAGTAATAGAACATGTGGGTTTTTATCCAAATTCACAGATAGTGGAGTCTAAGATGACGGCGGCAACTGTCATTTAGGGCATTCCACTGTCTAAAAACCATTCCACCTGGAATAGTTGGGACCTGGATAGCAGATGTTTGCAGTCCGGATAACCCCAGTTATTTCAGTCATCTTTTTAGCCAAATAAATTCTTCTCATCTCCGGCAATTTCATCTCTGTGTATCAACTTCTGTCTAAACCCGCATTATATTTTGGGTTAATTTAATTTTACAATTTCTTATAAATTTATGCATGATATTATTATGTAGATATTGTGGTCAATATTATTTTGGGATCCTTCCCTTGGACACAGGAGTCTTAATTTTAATCAGATGTCTCATAATAAATTTCCAACAAAAATTCCTTTATAAAATCCGGATCTGAGTAAGGGATAAATTCGACAGTTATAACTAATTCATATCCGACCGGGGGTTGATTTTGGGAAATTAGAAGCAGAGTCAGCGATTAGGTCTCACCTAGACTGAAAGGATCTGTGTTTTAATTGAGAGTCTAGTACCTGATAGGGAATGATTTTCAGATTTATTATTTTCCAAAATTGCTGTTTGTTGGAAATCTAGTATTAAATATTGCACTGGGTCAGATTCCACTTGGATTCCGATAAGGTGTAACAGATAATACTAGAGGAACAACATTCGGGCCTTGGTTATTTTCTAAGATAGGGTTGAGTATTCTTTCAACTGCTATCCTCTTCTGCCAAAGCCTATTTTTGAGTCCTGAGTGAGTGCATCCGGAACGAACTAATTTATTAGTTCGTTTCATTAGTTTGTATCTCATAACCACCCGGCGGGAAGTGAACACTGCGAGCGGTTCACCGAGATTAGGGAATTCTTGATCCACATCCGGTCATTCCGACTGGGGGCTTTCTTTTACTACCAGGGTCAAACTTTCAAAAACCTCCGAGTGATAGGATTTTAAATGCTTTCTTTATCGCTTTCTTTTAAATGCTTTCGTTAGAGGTCACTCGGTTGTATTGAGAGTTGTGTAACTGCTACTAGGACTGATAGTTAAGGGATAGTTCAGGGCTTGACTAGAATCTTTGGATGTGACATGGGGGAATGATAGCAGTACTTGGCATTTCAACTAATGATTTGTCGGGTGTTGCTTGTCCACCACAGATAAATGACATACCTCTGCGCAGGGGCAGTTATATATCTGTGGTATCTTAGATTTTGTTGTCTTAAGGCATGTAAATCCATACTATAAGTACCTGTCTGTTAAAGGGAACATGGTAAAGGAAGCATGAGAGTTAGCTAATTGATGGATTATCCCAAACAAAGATCTGCGTAACCAAATGGAAGTTTAATTGTGTTTCATCTGAATCTTGTCCAATCTTTATTCTTTTCTTCTTGTCTCTTCTGTCTCATTTTAAATCTGCTTTCTTAGATAATTTTAACCGCTTTCTTAGAATAATTTTATTGCTTTCTTAGACTAAATTTAATTCGCTTTCTAGAATAATTTTATCTGCCTTATTTTAATTGCTTTCATTGCTTAGTTTAAATTCTGTCAAGTAGTTGGTAGTCAAATCACAAACTTGAATCGAGTAACCGAGTGGAAAATCTTATAAAACGACGTGGGCCCTGCTTCCATCGCACATCCTCCAGTGAACGATCCGGTACTTACTATAAATACTGCAATTTTTGACTCCGTGCGCTTTCGGGGGCACAGTTTCTTAACACGAGTAAATAAAAAATGTGATTTTTCAGAAAATACTCATGTAGTGGGAATCTGCCGAAAGTTTCATGGTAGGTAATCTCATGACATGAAATCATGAGAAGTATCATGGCACATATGCCGGGGACCCTCAGTGTGACAGGCTGAAGGTCAATCTATCCCGGTTGTACCATGAGACTTGTCAAAAGTTTCATGACATGAGAGGACTGCAGCGCCATTTGAAATTAAAGCACCCCACCTGAGTAATAAAAAGTGAAATATATCCTTAAACCCCTTTCCCACTAATCATAATTCTTTTCATTCTAATAAATTCAATCCTGATATATTTTAGAAAAATACTCGTGTTAATGAAATTTGTCAAAAGTTTCACCGGCGTTCAAAGGAACAAGTGATCCGGAAGAATTTATTGATTGGAGACAGTCCATTGAGTTAATCTATGACTGTCAACAATATAATGAATTCACGAAGATCCAGCTTGCCGTATGTGAATTTAAAGATTATGCGCTACAATGGTGGCAAAAGTTACAGCGCGATACTCAGAGAATGGGACTGCCATCTATTGCCACCTGGGCTCAACTAATGCACGCGATGGAAAAGAGGTTTGTTCCAAGTAGTTACTTCGATGAACTGTATCTGAAAGTTAATTTTTGTGTGCAGGGCAACAGGACTGCCGATGAGTACTACAAAGAACTGGAACGCCTCATGATGAGAGCACAGATGAATGAAGATGAACCGCTACTGATAGCGAGATTCAAGAGAGGACTGAGAAGAGAAGTACTCGCAGAAATCAAGCTAAGAGAGTACACTGGGCTCGAACATCTGGTTCAGCTTGCAGTTGAGATTGACCGTCAACTGAGGGACAGACCCGTCAAATCGACTATCATCTCCAACAGTACCAAATACTGGACAACCAGATCAAGCGACCAGCCTTCTAAGCCGACAGATAAATATGGGAAGCCCAATGCCCAGAAGGAAGATAGGCCCAACAAACCCAAAGCTTTCGAAATGGGTAAAGACTTCAAGGATCCCAACAGATACAGGAAGGACGATCGAGATAAGCCCAGGAAGGACATCAAGGACGTCACTTGTTTCAAATATGGACAAAAGGGTCATTATTCCCGAGATTGCCCGAAGAGAGAACGGCGAATGGTCATGATCGAATCCGGAATTTGGAGAGAAGTTGATTCTGAAGATGAGGATGAAGAAGTTGAGCATGAGGAGCCAAATGTCGATGACGATGATCAATATCCAGACGAAGGCGATCTGAGCCGAGTAGTCTTGGAAGGAAATGATGAGGAGTATGTGACGAACTTCATAGTAATGAGAGCACTGAACGCAGATAAAGGCGAAGAGTCCACCAGCAAAGCACCTGAACAAAGGGAAAATCTATTCCATCACCATTGTAAACTTAAAGGCAATGTTGCCTCATTAATTGTAGATAATGGTAGCTGTGTTAATGTTGTGAGTCTCTACACTGTGCGCAGGTTAGGAATACCTATGCAAGACCATGCCAAGCCATATCAACTCCACTGGATGAGCGAGAGTGGAACTACAAAAGTAGCCAAGCAGGCAAGGGTACCGGTTACCATTGGACCCTACTCTGAGGAAATACTTTGTGATGTAGTTCCCATGACGGCATGTCACATTTTACTAGGCCGACCATGGATGTATGATAAGAGGGCCATATACCGCGGCACAGAAAATGACCTCTCATTCCGAGACGGACAGGGCAGAATATTGATGAAGTCACTACCCCCGAAGACTGTCAAGATTGATCATCGCAATTTGATGGAAAATATCCGGAAGGAGGAAGAGGAGTTCAAAAGAAAGCAGAAAGGTAAAGGGATTGTAATTAATTCTGATAATTCTAATCAATCTCCCTTATTACTTGCAGGCTCTGAACGATGCTTATTATTCACGAAGCAAGAGCTGGAAGCAGCCATTGAGGATGCACCTTCACCAGGTCACTGTTTTCTAGCATTCGTTAAACCTATAGAGGAAAATTCTAAGAACTCTCCTGCCACACTTAATGTGCCTAATAACTTTCGCAGGATGTTGGAGGATAATATGGATGTTTTTCCAGAGGAATTGCCAGCAGGATTACCACCTTTGAGAGGTGTGGAGCATAAGATCGAATTCGTACCAGGAGCATCAATTCCGAATCGGCCTGCCTACCGAATGAACCCGGATGAAACCAAAGAGGTCCAGAAGCAAGTTCAAGAACTATTGGACAAAGGATGGGTTCGGGAGAGTCTGTCTCCGTGTGCAGTGCCTGTACTACTGGTACCGAAGAAGAACGGAACGTAGAGGATGTGTGTCGACTGCAGAGCCGTCAACGCTATCACATCAAATACCGCCATCCGATTCCACGACTAGATGACATGCTCGATGAGCTGGGTGGAGCGAGCATATTCACCAAGATAGATCTGAAGAGCGGATATCACCAGATACGCATGCAACCAGGGGACGAATGGAAAACAGTTTTTAAAACTAAGTTTGGGTTGTATGAGTGGCTTGTGATGCCCCTCGGTCTCACAAATGCTCCATCTACGTTTATGAGATTAATGAACGAGACTTTGAGAGAATTCATGGGCAAATTTGTCGTTGTGTATTTTGATGACATTCTTATCTATAGTCACAACAAAGATGACCATGTAAAACATGTTGTGCAGGTGATCATCAAGCTAAGGAAAGCTGAACTCTATGGAAACTTCGAGAAGTGCACCTTTCACGTGCCTGAAGTCACATTTCTGGGATTTGTCGTTGGGAAGCATGGATTGAAAGTGGACGAGTCAAAATTAAGGCAATTTCTGAATGGACTCCACCAACCAACGTCAACGAAGTCAGAAGATTTCTAGGCATGTGCGGATTCTTCCGAAGATTTGTGCCTCAATTTAGTGTGATCGCTGCATCAATGACCTCTCTGCTGAAGAAAGGACTACAATTCAAATGGGGACCCAAAGAGCAGAAGTCATTCGAAGAATTAAAGGATAAGCTCACGCATGCACCCGTGTTGGCATTGCCAAATTTTGACCTCCCATTCGAGATCGAATGTGATGCTTCAGGAACCGGCATGGGCGCAGTATTGCTTCAAGATGGCCAACCAATTGCCTATCACAGCGAGAAGTTTGGAGGAGCTCGACTGAACTACTCCACGTATGATAAGGAATTGTATGATGTGGTACAAGCAATGAGAGTTTGGCAACATTACCTACGAGGGCGTGAGTTCATAATCCATACAGATCACGAGACGCTAAAACATATCCGAGGACAGGGGCAATTAAAGAATGCAAGACATGCCCGTTGGAGCTCATTCATCGAATCATTTCCGTATGTGATCTGTTACAAGAAGGGTAAGGACAATGTGGTAGCAGATGCCCTCTCGCGTAGATTGAGTCTCGCTGCATTTGCTACTACTCATCTAATAGGCTTCGAGCACATCAAAGAATTATATGCTCAGGATGCAGACTTCGGAGAAATATACAAGAAAACTGAGAAATTGGCTTTCAAAGATTATTCTCAATTAAATGGTTTTCTGTATTATGGGAACAAATTGTGCATACCAAGAGGGTCCATCAGGGAACTATTAGTTTCTGAAGCCCATTCGGGAGATATGATGGGACACTTTGGTAGGATTGCCACAATGAATGTTTTGTCTGAACGCTTCCACTGGCCAGGGATCGAAAAACAGGTTGCTGATTTCATCAGTAAGTGCATCACGTGCTTGAAAGCAAAGTCGACAGCAAAGCCACATGGACTATACCAAGCGCTGCCAGTACCGGAGGGACCTTGGATTGACTTATCCATGGACTTCGTCTTAGGACTTCCTCGCACGGCCAGAGCCTAGGACTCCATTTTTGTGGTTGTTGACCGATTTTCGAAGATGGCACATTTCATTCCCTGTGCCAAAACAAACGATGCGCACCACGTTGCCAGATTATTCTTCAAAGAGGTTGTTAGACTGCATGGCGTGCCACGGACCATTGTCTCCGACAGAGATGCTAAATTTGTCAGTTATTTCTGGAAGTCTCTGTGGGCAGAAATTGGGACAAAGTTGCTGTTCTCCACTGCATATCATCCCCAGACCGACGGACAGACTGAAGCAGTTAACTGAGTTTTGGGTAACTTTCTTAGGATTATAACTGCCTCAAGCAGTAAGAGTTGGGATGAATGTTTACCCTATATTGAATTTGCCTACAATAGAACCGTACATAGTGTCACACACATGTCACCATTTGAGGTTGTGTACGGGTTTAACCCACTGACGCCACTTGATTTGCTGCCATTGCCTCGCAATGAGCATCTTAACATTAATGGCAGGAACAGGGCAAATGCAATCAAGGAGATGCATAGGGACGTGAGAGACAGCTTGACCAAAGCAGTTGAGGGCTATGCCAAGTACAACAACCGAGGCAAGAAAGAGCTGATCTTAAATCCTGGCGATTGGGTGTGGCTAAATTGGAAGAAGGAACGGTTTCCCGCCAACCGACGCAGCAAATTGTCTCCGCGGGGAGATGGACCTTTTAAAGTTCTAGAGAGGATTAATAACAATGCTTATAGGTTGCAATTATTTGATGAATATGGTCATATTAATCATGTTTTTAATATTGCAGATCTGACTTTGTTCGAGAGGGACGAGGAAGATTCTGGTCGGTTGATGGCTCAACCTCCCCAAGGAGGTGGGGATGGCATGGGAGCCGGAACGAGGGCACTGCTGATTCCAACATTTCCCGAGGGCCCGGTGTCAAAACAACTGACAAAGAAGTTCGTGAGCAGAATTGCGGAGCTGTTGAACCGGAGCTTTGAAGAAGAACTGCTGAAAGCCAAAGCCGGGAAATTAGGCCTCAAACTGCTGGTCCAGAATGAAGACCCCGGATCCACTTCCATGGATCCGGACATCCAGCTTTGAGAAGAGAGCAGTCGGATTCAACAAGTACGTACATGCATGGAATAATTGAACAAGTGAGGAAGGCCTGCTACGACGCTAGCCCTCAGCCGACGACGCTATCCACCATAGCGTCGTACCATGTTAATGTCGACCATTGGAATGCTGCCTACGACGCTAAGAACTCCTACGACGCTATCCTCGTCGACGACGCCAAACATGTGTAGCGTCGTACCCTTCCACGTCGACAAGGAGAGCTGCAGCTTCAACACCAGAACCACTACGACGCTATCCTTCCCCTACGACGCCAAACATCTTAGCGTCGTACCCTGCTTAGTGTCGTACCACTGTAATAGTTAGGGTTTCTTTTGCTTGTTTAATCCCTTTTATGGCTTGTTGATTCCTTTGTTATTCCGGATGCCTATATATAGGACATCCTAGACAATGTTTCATTCAACCTTTGATGAATATAAACTTGTGAGTTGAGTTTTCTCTCTTGAGAGCGTTGAAAGGTTCACCATGGATGCCCACTCATGTTGGTCTTCCCTTCCGAGCTTGGAGGTGTGCTCGATCGTATAGACGCCGTAACGGGAACGGGAGAGGGATTAGGCGTTGCAATCGTGCATAGTCGAGTCCAATTCGGTGTCTCGAAACCGGTAGCCTTCGGTATCGTTTTCTTCTTGTTTTGTTTTTGTTTATCAATCATATCCAACAATCGATCCATGGCGGTGTCTCCAAATCTTTAAGGCGAACACGACCGCGGCCAATTCCAGGTCGTGCGTCGGGTAGTTTTCCTCGTGTGGTTTTAGTTGGCGCGATGCGTACGCTATAACCCTTTGATCTTGCATTAGCACGCATCCCAATCCCTCTTTCGAGGCGTCACTGTACACCTCGAAGTCTCCATCCTCTGATGGTAATGCCGATACTGGCGCTGTGGTAAGTCATTTCTTCAGATCCTGGAATGCGGCTTCACACTCGCTGGTCCAGTCGTACTTCACCCCTTTCTTCAACAGCTGAGTCAACGTGCGGGCGATTTTCGAGAAATCCTTTACAAATCGCCTATAGTAACCCGCCAGTCCAAGAAAGCTTCTTATCTCCGTTGGATTCTTCGGTGGAACCCACTCGGTCACTGCCGAGATCTTTGCCGGGTCTACTGCCACCCCGCTGGCGGATACGATATGCCCAAGGAATGCCACTTCCTTTAGCCAGAAGTCGCATTTGGACAGCTTACCATACAGTTGATTTACTCGTAAGATCCTTAGCACCTTATGTAAGTGCTCGGAATGTTCTTCCTCGCCCTTTGAGTAGATTAAGATGTCGTCTATGAACACCACCATGCATTGATCTAGTAGTTCTCGAAACACGTTGTTCATGAGGTTCATGAACATTGCTAGGGCGTTCGTTAGTCCGAATGATAGCAACGTGAACTCGTAGTGTCCATAGCGAGTCCTGAGCGCCGTGTTTGGGATGTTTTTCTCGGCGATTCGCAATTGATGATATTCGGAACGCAGGTCGATCTTGGAGAACACTGTAGCCCCCTTCAGTTGGTCGAACAAATCCTCGATCCTGGGCAGCGAGTACTTGTTCTTGATAGTGACTTGATTAAGTCCTCTATAATCAATACACAGTCGCAAACTCCCATCTTTCTTCTTAACAAACAAGACCGGTGCTCCCCATGGATATGTGCACGGCCTAATATATCCTTTCCCCAACAATTCCTCGAGTTGTTCCTTTAGCTCCTTCATTTCCAGTGGCGCCATGCGGTAAGGAGCCTTTGAGACAGGTTCCGTTCCCGGAATGAGATCTATGCTGAACTCAAGATCTCTCTCAGGTGGCATGCCGGGAACGTCTTCAGGGAACACATCCGGGTATTCTCTTACCACCGGAATGTTGTCTATCTTGACTCCTTCCGCTTCGAGGTTGTGAATGTAGCATGCATATAACGCGTAGCCTTTACGCATTAGGCTACATAACTTGAGGGCGTTGACTATCTTCTTAGACTTCTTAGGGGGTTGAGAGTAGAAGATGACTCTTTTCCCTCTACTCTTTGACAGCGTGATCTTTTGCTTTTGGCATTCGATCACGGCCTTATATCGGGTTAGCCAATCCATCCCTAATATGACGTCAAAGTCTCTGACGTTAAACTCTACCAAGTTCGCGAAAAACTCTACGTTCTTTATTACTACAGGTATTCCATTGTAACGCTTAGAGCATGCTATTACTTCTCCAGAGGGCAGTTGGATACCTAAGCTAATCACTCGCACTTAGGTAGATCTAGTTCGGCTACAACTTTCGAAGATATAATCGAACAACTGGCTTCGGAATCAAATAAAACTCTAAGTGGAGTACTTAGGACATGAAAGGTACCTGCCATCACATCACCCTACTCGGGTATGTCAGCTTGGTTGATCACGTTCAACCTCCCCATCGGCCTCCCTTGATTGGCCGGCTGGTTCTGATTCGGATTTGCGTTTTGTTGCTGGTTCGGAGGGCGCTGGTTCGGATTCGGAGGAGGCCGATATCCCTGATTGTTGCCGTTCCTGCCTCCTTGGTTGAACGGCTCATTGGGTCCAGTAACTAAATCTTCTCTCTTTGTGATGTTCTCGAGTCGGGTTCTACATTCCTCCCTCCTATGGCCAATACGGCCGCACCGGAAACATTCGCCCACCTGAGGACATCTCCTCACCAGGTGCGGCCTGCCACACCTCGGACACGGCGACACTCGTCCTCCTTAGTTTAAATTCCGACCGTTGTTGTTTTGAACATTCCCGTTCGGACCTCGCCGAAAGTTGTCCCCACCAGTAGTGTTGCCCGTCCTATTGTCCCGGTTTCTTTTGTCTGGTCCTTGTACCCCTCGGCTAGATTCCCCTGCAGTCTTTCTCTTTAGCTGTTGTACTCGTGCGACTGCCACCGCACGGTCGTAGACTGCTTGTAAGTCCGGGTAGTTAACCCCGGTGATCACCTACCGAATTGACAAGTTCAACCCCATTTCGAATTTCTGCGCCTTCTCCCCGTCCGTGGGTACCATCCGAGGCGCAAATCTCGCCAACTCCTTAAACCGAGCATAGTATTCTTGAACAGATTTTTCCCCTTGTTTCAGGGATGAGAACTCTTCGTACAGTGCTGCCTTAGTACTCATTGGGTAGAAGCGCTCCCGGAGTAACTCCATGAACTCGTTCCACGAGTACGGTTCGTCGTCTTCGCCAAGTTTCCCCTGAGTAGCTTGCCACCATTCGTCGGCCTCGCCACCCAGATAGTACGAAGCCAGGTGAACCTTCTCCCCTTCCGAGCATCTCACCGCATTCAGTAATTTGTCGAAGGTCCTCAACCATTCCTCGAGCTTAGCTAGATCTTCCTCCCCTACACAGTAGGGAGGTCGGTAGGAGTTTACCGAAGCCAAGTAATTGATCCTTGCTTCCGGCGGTGGTGCCGCGGCAGCTCCGCCCTGGTTAATGTAAGCATTGCCCAGTGCGACCAGTAGTTCCTCCATGTTCCTAATTCGCCCTTCCGCAGGGTTGGGCATCGGGCCTGCTGGGTTTGGCGCCTCAACGTTAGGTGCCGGCTCATTGGGTTGTCCTGGCGTGTTGCGGGTGTTGGGGGTGGTAGGGAGGGTCCTTGGTCGTCCTCTAGGTGCCATCCTGTTATCACCATGCGAGCACAAGGAGGTTTAGAGTTCTGGGGATTTGATGGAGTGTTGGGAGAAAATGTTTTGCTAAATTGAGCGATGCCTACTAAGAGTTGGTTAGGATTTGTATTTATTTATTCAGTCGTTTATGTTAAGGGTGTAAGGGTTGAAACGTTTGAGACCCTGGGTTTTAGGATTTAGGGTTCGAGGTACCTTGCCGATTTGTTATGCATATATAGATATGTTGCTTGTTTATTGTTGTCTTGTTCCCTTGGTTTGTTGAGTTTCAATGAAATAAAACATAAAGACTGCGTATAGAATAGATGCTTGTGAACTTATTGCTTAATAGGGAACTTTATTTGGTACAAGCGATAGGAATCAAAATGCTGAGAATAGTTCGGGAAAATAGAAAGGAGAACAATAGGAATAATGTATCAAAAATCTCTAAGCCTGGGGAGAGTAGGTGGTCGGGTCCTCCATGGGGTCATCCTCATCACTCGAATCCTTGATGGTGCCCGTGCCGAGGGGCCCATGGAACACTGGGCTTGCTGGCCAATTGGGCCCAGCAGCAAGAGCAGGATCAACGACAGCAACTGGAGTTTGGGCGGCTGCAGGGACAGCGACAGGATCAACAACGGGGCTAGCTACAGGAGGAGCTCCCGGGTCGAGAGGGGCATGTGGGAACAAGTCATCCTTCAGATGAAGCAGTTGATGTCCCAAGACCCCTGCTTGGGTCTTTACGTCGTCAATCTGGGTCCGAAGCTCAGTCTCGCGGGTCTGGAGTTCGTTGATTTGAATTTGGAGTTGGGTTATATCTTGATGCCCTGCTTCCCCCAGATTAGTTAGGTGGCCCAGGTTAGCCTCCATTTGTTCTACCATTAGTCTGAAGTTGTTCACCTTTTGAGGGGATTCGAGGTATGCTCAATCAATCTCATTAGTAGGTTGATCATGTTCACGTTTGGTGCGGCCATCTAATGTTAACAAGGTAGGTTAAGGTTAGAATATGTTTTAGGCAATATTAGTTATGCATGAATTTAAATCTATATGCAACATGCAAGTGCAAGTCCCCCTTTCCCATTAAAAATTTTAATTTATCCATGTATTTAAAATAAATCTACTACATGGGTAGGAATAAAAGTTGGGCCTCTATAGTGGACCAAAAATTTAATATTTCTTTGGCTAAGACATTGGGCTACGTAAAAAAAAATAAGCTTTGGGCTAAAAATAATACTAGTAGTCAAAAATAATAAATTTAAAAATAATACTTGGGTTTAAAATAATGGTTTAAAATAATAGTAGTAGCTTGAAAATTTTCCGGGCTCTGATACCAACTTGTAACACCCCGGATTTGATAACCCAGGCCGGGATGTCACCGCCACATCTCCCTAGCGAGAAACGGCTTCCCGAGCTCACTAAGGAAATGCAAGGCTTATGGGTACGTAAAAAATTTATAAACATTTCAATATTGAGTCCGGAAATTAATAACACTTAATTCAAAATACGAAAGTAATAATCATCATGCACGAGATAGAGTAAATGCAGCGGAAAGTAATCACGGCCAACACGGCCAAACCTCGGGTTCAACAGACCCGGTAAAACAGTAGTATGATGCAGTAATTAAAAACGTTCATAAATGTTTCCCCCCAAGTGCATGTGCATGCGTCACTCGACATACTCTGTAAAAGAAAAATGACAACGGTTTATCAGTATAAAAATATACCGAGTAAGTCAATCCCTAACTAAACAATTTAAGGGGTTACATGTGTTTAAATTAAAAATTACACTTTCCATGTATTAATTTAAACTTCATAATTTACTCGCAGCGGAAGAACACGATTAATTTATTCAAGACGTGAATACATAATTTAAGGATTTAAATTAAAAGCGTAATTTAAAAAGCATAATTTAAGAACGTAATTTAGAAGCATAATTTAAAACATGGTAAATAAAATCTAAGCAAAATTAAACACTCACACAAGTCTTTTATAGTTTTATCCCGCAAACTAAGAAGAGGACACCATACCAGGGAGATCACTAACGAGGCAATCTCAATCGTAGGACCACTAACGAGGCAGTCCAAATAAATGGGAGACCACTAACGAGGCAGTCTCAAAGATAGTAGGACCACTAACGAGGCGATCCAAATAACACAGAGCGCGAGATCACTAACGAGGCAATCTCAGATAGTAAGGAGACCACTAACGAGGCAGTCTCAAAGATAATGATAGCATGAAGATCGGCTCAACCTAGTGAACGGGATTTTTTAAAAGTTCGTATTTCAATGTTACAAATTATTCGATATCGCGTTTCGTAGTTCGAGTTTTCTCAAGTTCGAAAAATCCGATTCGACGCAGTTTACGCCTTTCTTAATTAAAAATTCATCTTTAAACCAAAAATTTTGAAATTTACACAGTAGCTCAAAAACACACATACGAACAACTTTCATGTTTTAAGCTTTTGGAAATAAGGATTCGAAGTGAGTCAAATTTCGAGTTCTTTGCAAAAGATGATTTCTGTCCAAAAGACTGATCCCGACACAGTTACGTGCGACGCCGATTAAAAATTCATTTCAAAGTCAATTGGTCCGAAATTTTTACAGGATGTGCAAAACACCTTAATGAACAACTTTCATTTTTTAAGATTTTGGAAATAATGAATTTTAGATGTTCAAAAGTCGACACTAAAACGCTGCATACGCGCGGATTCAAAAGTGTGTTTGGAACAGGTTCTGAAATCGTCCGATTTGACATATCAAATGAACTCCAAATTTCATGAAATTTTATATGCATAATCTAGACACAATTATTTACAACTTTTTTTTTTAGAAATGCAAAGTTGAATCGATCTAAAAATGGGTGAAAAATATGCATCAAGTCGAGTCAATAAATCTGTCCAGAATTCAAACGTTCGGTTTTATCTCAGAAAGTTTACGGTGTGATTTGGGATAGCAATCTTTACGTCAATGGCTAAAATTTGGACACAAGGTAGATTAGAGTCTTATGAACAAAATCTATGTTGAAAAGTTTTTGGTTTGAATTCCCGAAGGTCGGGTTTTAGGCGAGTTTCTAAAATTGGACGAAAATAGGGTTTTTGAAAACCGATTTTTGTTACGTGTCTAGATCTTAAGTTTTAAACGACAATAAACCACAAAAATTGAAGAGTAAGGTCTTAACTCACTTAGTTAGAGAGTAGGGTCGTCGGAAGGGATTTTCGGATGTCCTAAGGTCGCGACGAACGACCAACTTCTCCGATCGATTTTGTTCGTCCCCCGACGTGAAATCGTAGTAAAGGAAAGGATGTTAGATTGAGTTTTTACGGTTTATGAACGAATTAAACACTATACCATGACTTACCAAAGGTCTAGGAAGCAGAGGCTCCATCCCGTTTGCCTCGTTGTCGCCGGAATACTCGCCGGAAAGTGAAGTTGAAGGAGTTTTGACTTGGAGGGGAAGATTGAGAGAGCCTAGGGTTTGTTTTCTGAGAGGAATGGGGAATGGGCGCCCAAAATCCGTCCTTAAGCCTTTCCCAAAGGCTTTGATCTGCTTGCCCTCGATAGGGGACGGATTTTTGGCAAGAAAATCGCCATAGAAGGAAAGTTTCCACCTCCTGCACCTCTGGCGCGGTGGTGGCGCGCACATAGAGCTTTGTCCGCGCGGAGCACGCGCGACCAGTCCTGGGACGCGTCTCCCTCTTCCGCGCGGTGGCCGCGCGGTGGCGCGCGGCGAGCGCGTGGCGGCCGGGCCGGCCGGTCCGGCGGTCCGCGTGGTCCGTCGGGTCTTTTCTTCTTTTCTCTATCGGTTTTCTATCCTCTACGTGTTAGCTCGACTCCTCGGGTCGTTTCCGGTTCGAAATCTTTACCTTAAATTTGTTACGAGTTCGGGTTTAACGCTCGTAACATTTTCGTGCCCTAATTAGTCTAGTTAAATTCGTTCCAATTCCTCCTAACGTTTTTGTGATTTATCTTGTGATTTATTTTGTGATTTATTTTGTGACTGAACTTAGAATTTAGATTTCCAAGCTGCCTACGTACCCTGTGAAGGGATCAAGTCATGACGTAGTTCAAAACAATTTGAATTTGTTTTTCTCGGGTGTTACATCCGAGTGGACAGAGGCGTGTGAGACAGCGTTTCAAGAGCTGAAGAAACAACTCACAACCACACCCGTATTGACACTACCATCAGAGGATGGTGACTTCGAAGTTTACAGCGATGCTTCGAAGGAAGGTTTAGTTTGTGTCTTGATGCAAGACTCGAGAGTCGTTGCATATGCATCACGCCAACTGAAACCTCACGAGGAAAATTATCCGACATACGACCTGGAGTTGGCAGCGGTTGTTTTCGCTCTAAAGATATGGAGACATTATCTTTATGGGCGAAAGTGTCGAATGTTCACCGACCACAAGAGTTTGAAATATATATTCACTCAGAAGGAGTTGAATTTGAGACAGCGAAGGTGGTTGGAACTTATTAAAGATTATGATTTGGAGATAGCCTACCACGAGGGGAAGGCGAATGTGGTAGCCGATGCCTTAAGCCGGAAACCCAACACGTGATGAACTCGTTGGTTATTCCGCCGGCATTGTACATGGAGTTGGAAAGATTGGATTTGGAACTTGTGCATCTGGGCACAGTGAGGGACACAATCAATGCCATGATCGTAGAAACTCCAATAATGGACGAAATTCGACTCGCTCAACCGGGCGTCGCGAAGTTGGAGAGAATAAAGAAGTGTATTGCCGAGGGTAAGGCAATAGGATTTTCTATCCATGAGGATGGAAGCATTCGCTTCAAAGGGAGATGGTGTGTGCCTCAAAAGTGTGTCGAGTTGAAGCAAAGGTTGATGAATGAAGGTCACAACACACCATATTCAGTGCATCCCGGAGGTGACAAACTTTACAAGGACCTGAAGAAGATCTACTGGTGGCCGGGAATGAAGAAAGAAGTGGCAGACTTTTTGGCGAAATGCCTCACCTGCCAAAGGGTTAAGGCAGTGAGACATAAACCCTTAGGACTGATGCAACCACTAGAGATTCCAAGTTGGAAGTGGGATAGCATCTCGATTGACTTTGTCTCGGGATTGCCCCGATCACCTAAAGGTATGAACAAGATTTGGGTGATTGTGGATAGGCTAACGAAGACGGCCATATTTATCCCGATGAAGGACACGTGGACTATGGACCAATTGGCCCGAGCCTACATTGATAATGTGGTACGACGACATGGAGTACCACATGACATTATTTCTGACAGAGACAGTAGGTTTGTCTCTCATTTTTGGACGGAGTTACAAAAAGCTCTCGGTACTCAAATCAAAATGAGCACCGCATTCCACCCAATGACGGATGGACAAACCGAGAGAACGATCCAAACACTTGAGGACATGCTGAGAGCATGTGTGTTGGAGTTCAAAGGAAATTGGGAAACTCATTTACCCTTAATCGAGTTTTCCTATAACAATAGCTACCATGCTAGCATTGGCATGGCACCTTTCGAGGCGTTGTATGGACGAAAGTGCCGAAGCCCGTTGAGTTGGGAAGAAAGCAATAAGTCTGTGATAGTGGGACCACAACTTGTCGAAGAAATGGCTTAACAAATAAAGGTGATCCAAGGGAAAATGAAAGCCGCTCAAGACCTTCAGAAGGGTTGTGCTGACGTGAGACGACGAGACCTAGAATTTCAAGTGGGGGGTGATGCGCTTTGGCAAACGAGGAAAGTTGAGTCCTCGATAGATAGGACCTTACGTGATTCTAGAACGAGTCGGAAATTTGGCCTACCGACTGGCTTTACCGCCACAATTAGATCGAGTTCATAATGTCTTCCATGTCTCACAACTAAAGAAGTATGTGCCAGACCCGACACATGTACTTCAACCGGAAGTAATCGAACTCGATGAGGATCTGCCTTATGAAGAAGTCCCAGTGCGAATTCTAGACGCTAAGGAGCGAGTAACGAGGAATAAAACTGTCAAGATGGTCAAGGTTCTTTGTCGAACCATGAAAGCGAGACAGCAACATGGGAATTAGAATCCGACACGAGAGAACATTATCCGACACTGTTCCAAACCGACACCGACACAGTTATGGGGACATAACTGCAATCTTAAGGGGGAGAGGATGTAATACTCGGTGTCACATCCGTATTTTACCATGCATTTTTTGTACATTTTCGTAACCAAACAAATTCAAATTGTTTTGAACTACGTTATGGCTTGATTCCTTCACAGGGTACGTAGGCAGCTTAGAAGTTTTAATTCTAAGTTCAGTCACACAATAATAAAACAAACAAAAGGATTCGTTCCTAACACGAGAAAAGCCAAAACACAACTTCGATGATGAAGTTGATTCTTAAGGAGGGTAGACTGTAATACCCGAGAATTTTGCAACATAAGATAAATAAATAAATAAAATAAATAAATAAATAAATAAATAAATAAATAAAATAAATAAAATAAAATAGATAAATAAATAAACAATAAACAAAACAATAAAAATAAATAAATGAATAAACATAATACATAGATAAGGAAATGGGAAATGGAGTTTAATTTCCAATACCCGTAAAGCCAAAGATGGAATTAATCAAATAAATAGTACAAGTATAACCGACACTAATGGACTCGAGAATTCGAGGCCAATATTAAATCTAGACCCGAGTAAGAATTAAGATAGGAACTAGGAGCCCGAAAATATCCCGGAAATCCGAATCCGAGAAAATAGAGGGATAGAAGTCCGAAAGAGAGGAGGAAATGCCCGATGGATCGCACGACCCGCCCGGACTGAAGTCCAGGCATGGACCGCGTGGTGATTGGCTACTCGGCGCGCCAACCCCGCGCCACTCGACAGATTCGCCGGTTGCGAGATTCACTCGCCCGAATCCGGATTTTCCGACTTCGGTTGAACTCCTTTCGGCTCAAGACTCACCAAGGCTGACCTTGGACGTCCCTAGGTCGTGCCTACCTATAAATAACACCTCTTGGCAGCCCCGAACACTTTTCAAAAACCCTACAACTCTCTATACGTTCGAAAACCCTAATCCTGGAGTCGTCGGAGGCACGAAATCAAGGCGAGGACTGTTTTGGACAAAAATCGGGAGATCTCTAACGTTGTGGTAAGTTCTGATCCGTTCGTTTCTTTACAATCTTGATTCGAAAATGAATCCTAACTTCATTCTCTTTCTTCTCTACACCCCGAATCGGATCTAAAACGAAGAACCCGACGAATGGAGAAGATAAACGGTGGACTGGAAGCCACGCCTCCGAATCGATGATCCCGGATGCCCAAAGATCAGTAAGTTAATCTTACTATGGTTTCGGGAGGATTTAAAATACACTTGATCTAACGATTTAAACCAAGAACGTAAAATCTGTCAAAACGAAATCTTTAACGGCGCAGCATTTTTGTATGATTTTTCCAAACCCTTAAACCTGTTCAAACGAGAAAACTTAAAACACAAAAAACATTCCTAAGACGTTAGTCTAGCTACTGTAAAAATTTCATAATTTTTCGTTATGATTTGATATCTGAAATTGATCTTAAACCGAACTGCTTTGAAATTGGATCTTGAAATCTGGACAGAACATAGGTCCGAACTTGTAGACGTTTTTGACATTAGATCTAGACCGATTCAGAACTTTAGCCGAACATGAAAGTTGTAGATATATGTCTTAGGTATCTCTCTGTAAAATTTCATCAAATTTAGAGTTAGTTTGCTATGGTAGATCTTGAAATCTTGAAACTGGTGTTAGAATTTTCGGATAGAATATCATCCTGTTAAAGATTGACGTTTTTCACCTACTTCCGTATCTCGGATTGAAAAACTTAAAACATGAAACTTGTTCATCTATGTGTTTTCAGAATTTCAGAATTTTTGGATTTCAGAAATTGGTCAAATTTCAGAATTTTTGGATTTAAACTCGATTTTTAATGAATTTTGAAGTAAACTGTGGTTGACCGAGTCAAATCTTGAAATCTTGGTGAAACGGTGAAACTAGCCTTTAAGGTTCGAACGAGTACAAGACTCTTTGAAATAAATACATGAAATCTGAAATTTAGGAAATCCCCTTTACAAACTTGATCTTTTAAAATTAGGGGGTGAGTGCTCTGCAGGGTGCCCTCCTAACGATTCACTTCGTGCCTTTATGGACGATGGTGACCCGCTCGAAATTTTGAGATATGTTGCCAAAACGGCATGAGATATATGGCCTACACTCTCGTGAATATCCACATGGGTTTCCCGAGGCTCCGGAGTGGTACTGGGTATGGCAGATACGGCTGCGGCCGCCGGCTTCCGGCTAAACTTGACGAGATTGCGATGCAATCATGAAATACTTGAAATACTAAATCTTGGGAGTAATGGGGATAGTTAAATATTTATTTATTTTCCTTTTAAATTGTTAAATGCTTTATTTAAATTAATTATGGCTTTTATTTAAATTATGATAAATGTATTATTGATTAGTGCCATGAATTAATTATGTAAATTAGTTAGATAATTAAATTGAATTATTTATGATTTATTATCATGCTTTTATTTAAATATTAATTAATCACTTTGAAACCCCACGATCATGTCTGTAGTAATTTACTCAGCAAGTTGTGCTGACCAAACCATTTTATTTCCTTTTTCCTTACAGAATATGTGGAATGAGCATGAGCACTATATGCATGGGGAATATATTTTGGGAAACTTTATTATTTTAAATTCTTGCATTAGACTATAGTATAAACGGGCCTGTTTAACCCGTGTTTTGGCCATGTTGGCCCTATTTACATTTTCCGCTGCAATACTTATACTTAGATACTATTATTCCGCTGCATTATAATATTTATATTGAATGGGCTACTTGAATGGTTTTAAATATTTTAAATACTGCAATACCTAGCCTTGCATCATTTTAGTGAGCTCGGAGAAATCGTGTCTTGCTAGAGAGGTGTGGCGGTGACATCCCGACCTGGGTGACCAAAAACCGGGGTGTTACAATACAGGCCCGATATGCATGTATCATAAAAACAGCAAAATAATGTTCCGAAAGTTTCCCCCCCAAATGCACATGCTTATGCATCATCGCCATACTCTGAAAAGAAAATGGAAAACAACAATTTTATCAGTATTATAAAATACTGATAAATCAACCCTAACATAGCAATAAAGGGGTTCGTTTTATTAACTGAGATTATACTTCTAATCATGCATATGGAACATTTCATTTACCAATTTAAAAACAATAATTTAATTTGCATGCTTTAAAGACACATGAGTTCATAAATAATAATTTAAGCATAGGGATAAATTTTAAGACATAATTTAAATGCATAAATAATGACATAAATAAATAAATAAAAATTTAAGGTTTTAAATTTCCCCATTACACTACCATCTCAACAATATTTTGTTTAGCCGACAATCCGGCGGCCGCAGCCAATTTCGTAAGTTTTTGTTTAGCCGGTAACCCGGCGGCCGCAGCCTATCCGCCATACCCAGTACCACTCCGGAGCCTCGGGAAACCCATACGGGTACTCCCGAGTGTGTAGGCCCAAATTACGTTGCCGTTTTGGCAATATTTCTCATATTTCGTGCGGGGTCACCATCGTCGATAAAGGCATGAAGTGAATAGTTAGGAGGGCACCCTGCAGAGCACTCACCCCCTAATTTTATTTAATCAAGATGCAAGGGGATTTTTCAAAAAATCTTATTTCATGTATTTTATTTCAAAGGAATTTTCACTCGTTTAAACCATAAAGGCCAATTTCACAATTTCAACAAGTTTCTCAAAATATGACTTTCATAAGACGTTGTTTACTCCATAATTACTTAAAAATTCATTTTAAGTCCAAAAATTCTGAAAATTTACCGGTAACTCGAAAACACAGAGACGAACAAGTTTTGTGTTTTAAGTTTTTCGATCCGGGTTAAGGAAACAAGTCAAAAACGTGATTTTCTATTAGAACATTATTCTGTCCGAGTTTCACAGAAACAGTTTTAAAAATCCGAATTCTAACATAGCAGACGAACTCCAATTTCAACGAAATTTTACAAGAAGATACAAAAGACATAGATCTACAAGTTTTGTGTTCAACTCAACTCCTAATTCGGCCTAGATCAAATGTCAAAATCCACCAAAAGTTCGGACTAAGAATCTGTCACCGTTTCAAAATCAAATCTTAAGGCAAGTTCGTTTGAGACCGTTTTCTGATATCAAAACATGATGAAAAATTATGAAAATTTTACACGAACTAGATCAGTGTCTTAGGAACGTTTTTCGTGTTAAGTTTTTCCATTTGAACAGTTTTAAGGGTTCAAAAAATTCACACAAGATTGCTGCGCCGTAGGGTTTTTGGGTTCGATTTTAACGGTTCGTTTCACATCCAATGTTCAGGACGCTGAAACTTTTGACAAGTTTCACTAACACGAGCGTTTTTTTTTCGATGAAATATATCAGGATTGAATTTATTAAACGAAAAGAGTTATGAAAAGAGTTATGATTCACGGGAAGGGGTTTAGGGATATATCAAGATTGTTAATCTTTTTATTACTCAAGTGTGGTGTTTTAATTTCAAATGGCGTTGTGGTCCTCTCTGTCATGAAACTGCTGACAAATCTCATGGTACAGCCGGGATAGGTTGACCTTCAGCCTGTCACACTGAGGGTCCCCGGCATATGTGCCATGATACTTCTCATCAATTCTTGCCATAAGATTTCCTGCCATGAAACTTTTGACAGATTTCCACTACATGAGTATTTTCCGAAAAATCATAATCCTGGTTTAGGTTTTATTTAATGAAACCAATTTATGATGGCGGAGTTGTGATTAGGGATATATTTATAAGTTGTCACGTTGTTATTACTCGTGTTAAGAAACTGTGCCCCCGAAAGCGCACGGTGTCAAAAATTGCAGTAATTTATAGTAAGACCGGATCGTTCACTGGAGGATGTGCGATAGAAGCAGGGCCCACGTCGTTTACTAAGATTTTCCACTCGGTTACTCAATTCAAGTGTGTGTTTTGACTATTAACTACTTAACAGAAATTTAACTAAACTATAAAAGCAATTAAATGAAGCAGATAAAACTATTCTAGAGAGCGAATTGAATTTAATCTAAGGAAGCAATGAAATTATTCTAGGAAAGCGGTTAAAATTATCTAGGAAAGCGAATCTAAATTGAGACAGAAGGGACAGGGAGAAAGTAATAAAGATTGGACAAGATTCAGATGAGACACAATTAAACTTCCATTTTAATACACAGGTCTTAGCTTGGGATAATCCTTCCAGTTAGCTAATTTTCATGCTCTCTATACCATGTTCCCTTTAACAGACAGGTACTTACAGTAAGAGTTTACATGCTCTTAAGAAAGCAAACTCTAAGATACCACAGACTTACAACTCCTCCTGCAATGCCTTGCAAGAGTATGTTGGCCATCTGTGGTGGACGAGCAACACCTGACAAATCATTTATTGAAATGCCAAGTACTACTATCATTCTCCCATGTCACACCCAAAGATTCTAATCAAGCCCTGAACTATCCCTTAACTCTCAATCCTAGTAGCAGTTACACAACTCTCAATACAACCGAGTGACCTCTAAAGAAAGCAGTTAAAGGAAAGCAGTAAAGAAATCATTTAAAACCTATCACTCGGAGGTTTTTGAAAGTCTGACCCTGGTAGTAAAAGAAAGCCCCCAGTCAGGGTGACCGGGTGTGGATCAAGAATTCCCTAATCTCAGTGAACCGCTTGAAGTGTTTCACTTCCCGTTGGGTGGTTATGAGATACAAACTAATGAAACGAACTAATAAATTAGTTCGTTCCGGATGCACTCACTCAGAACTCAAAAATAAGCTTTGGCAGAGGAAGATAGCAGTTGAAAGAATACTCAACCCTACCTTAGAAAATAACCAAGGCCCGAATGTTGTTCCTCTAGTATTATCTGTCACACCTTATCGGAATCCAAGTGGAATCTGACCCAGTGCAACATTTAATACAAGATTTCCAACAGACAGCAATTTTGGAAAATAATAGATGTCTGAAAATCATTCCCTATCAGGTACTAGACTCTCAATTAAAACACAGATCCTTTCAGTCTAGATGAGACCTAATCGCTGACTCTGCTTCTAATTTCCCAAAATCAACCCCCAGTCGGATCTAAATTAATCATAACTGTGGAATTTATCCCTTACTCAGATCCGGATTTTATAAGTGAGTTTTTGTTGGAAATTTAATGTGAACCATCTGATTCAAATCAAGACTTCTATGTCCAAGGGAAGGATCCCAAAATAATATTGACCACAATATCTACATAATAATATCATGCATAAAATTATAGAGAAGTGTAAAATTAAATAACCCAAAATATAAGGCGGGTTTAGACAGAAGTTGATACACAGAGATGAAATAGCCGGAGATGAGAAGAATTTATTCTGGCTAAAAAGATGACAAGAATAGTCAAGCTATTCTGGACTGCAAACATCTGCTATCCAGGTCCTGACTATCCCAGGTGGGATGAGTTTAGACAGCAGAAGATCTTAACAACAGTGATCGCTATCATCAAGACCCCTACTATCTGTGAACTGAGAGAAAAACCTACATGTTTTCTTACTGTAATACTATTCAAGCAATGTTGATCGACATCATTTGATACTATTACAGCTCAAAATTCAGGTTTGAAATCAAGATAAAGAAAAAGAAACTGTATCCGGATAGGAATCAGCTGAGCAGCTATTATGATCCAGGATGGACGAACCGCCAAGGCTTCCACTGACCACTATTCGGACCATGCAAAATAACATCTAATAATCAATATACAGACCATGGGCTAGTTATCCGTGTGGGAATACCCGCCAACATTAATCTGATATATTCTTTATTAGCTGTTTCACACATCACGGAAAAGACAAAATAAATAAAAAAATATTTTTGGATCATCTTGCATGAGAGACGTTGGTTTCTCATGCAAGGTATGGAAATGATTCCATAATTACTCTTCATGTCTAAATAATCACTCATTCCATAATTAACTAATTACAGTCCGGATTATGTGCTTAGATCATGAGAGTTTAATTGCTTTGTAGAAGAGTCTTTTAGTGGAATTGAACAAAATTCTTTATATCAAAATGATCATGGGTTGAGATCATTGGATTTCAACCTCAAAATATTAATATAAAGGTCCAATTGATTAATGAGGAAGATGAAGAACAAAAATTGGCAAAAAGATGCCACTTTGTCGCGGAATAGAATTTGTGTCGCGGACCATGGGTCCGCGACAAGGGTTTCGCGACAAAAGTTGGGAAATTGGTAAGGGCATAATTCTTGTCGCGGAACAAGAGGTTTTGTCGCGGAACGTGGTTCCGCGACAAGGTTGCTTCGCGACAAAGCCCTTCCAGAATAAAATCACAAGTATTTGGGTCCTTGGTCGCTAATCAGGATTTTGTCGCGGAACGTGGCTCCGCGACAAGGGTTGTTTCGCGACCAAGGGTTTTAAAATAATGGCTAACAAGTGTTCTTTGGCACCTTTGTCGCCAAAGCATCATTTTGTCGCGGAACGTGGTTCCGCGACAAGAGTTGTTCCGCGACAAAGGTGTGACCAGACACATGTCAGAAAAGTAAAGTGGAACAGTGGCATGCATTGTGTATGATCTCACCCATTTCAGATTCAAAAGCTAAACTAAGCTAAAAATAACAAAACAGAATTTGAATCTAGCTAGAACATGCTTTAACATAATAGAAATAAAACAAACTTAAAACTTAAGAAATCCTAATCTGAGCTTGATCACCCATAAGCATGCAACATTATCCAAAGGAGAGTCACCAAGCAGTGACATTAAAATGCAAAATAAGGATCAAATGACCCAAAGAAAATGAAAGCAGTAAGATCCATGGGGTGTGAGACCCATTTCATGATTTTTGGGACACAAAAGGAGAATGTTTTCCCATATTATTAAATGGTGTTGTTAATACCCATGATTTGGGTATTACAAACCCTTAAACAAAAGTTTAGAACAAGAAATAAAATGTAAAAACTGGCTATCTAAACTAAAATGCTAGAAACTACATCTAACTAAAGCATAAATTAAATAATACAAGAAAAACCTAACTAAACTACCCTAAACTAAACTGAACTACTGAGCTCCCAACTTGTCTTCAAGAGTGTATATTCTCTCTAAAATTCTTCCAACCTCTAGCTCAAAAGGAACACCTCATATTTATAGAGGGTAAACCCTAAGCTCATGGGCCTTGATTTGAGCCCATTGTGTCTCAAGACATCACACACATCACAGCTTTATCTCGGAGCACCAAGTTTGGTCGCGGAACACACTGCATGTGGCAAAGCTTCTCGACTGGGTCTTGTGTCTCTAATGGTGCATCTTTGTCGCGGAATGGACCTTTATCGCGGAACAGGGCATCGCGACAAAGGGCTCTGGCTGGTCTTCTCCTTCATCTGAGCTTGCTTGGTCGCGGAACCATCCTTTGTCGCGGAACCATGCATCGCGACAAAGGGGCTTCCGCGACAAAGGTGTTCCTGGGCCTGCTAGATAGGGCCAGATGGGCCGAAAATATTCTTTTTGTGGGCCTTTCTCTCTTTTTCCCATCTTTTTGTATTTTGTGGGCTTGCTTTATTCTTTTGCCCATCTTTTCATTCCTTTTTCTTTTCTTTTCTTTTTCTCATGTTTTTGGATTTTTCTAACATAAATATGTAATAAAATTACATATTTATGCCTTTTTCACACCAGCTTATTATTTCTACAATTATGCATAAATCAGTCCAATTCAACTGCTTTCTTACTTAATGTAAGACCGGAATGCGATCAAATGCCCGTTTAAGACACGGAAATGGATTGAAAATAATGGTCATTTCTGACCATTATCAACATCCTCACATTTAATACTGATCGTCCCCGAGCAGTCAGAGTCAATGTTCCTAAGAACACGAACTCTTCATATTCAATTCATTTTCGTGGCTTCATAAATCACATTCTTTTTGGATTGGGATAAGACAATTAAAAACTACAAGTATTAAACTCCCTTGATTGCAGTGTTTAATAAAATGATACTTGCTCACTATATCGGGCATACAAATCAAACATTATTATCAACCCTTCATGAATATCATGTTTGAAAGATGCAAAGATTAAAAATTAGAATTAAGGCATGACATGAACATTCTTAATGAAACAGAGCCTCACTTATAAGAGGATCGGAAATGTAATACCCGTAAATTTTAGAATATAAAAATAGGAATTAATCCAATAGGAGAGAAGGTTTTGTTTCCGAGAACCCGTAGACGCAGAAATGCACGGAAGTCAAGGACGACGAATTAGAACCCGACGGACCAAAACCGACGGTCTTAGGATTTCAAGTATGAGATCGAATTGAGACGGAATAAATTTATGATGAGAAGTATAATCCGAAAATGACCCGGAAAATAGAGCGCGAAAACGTGGAAGGATAGAAGTCCGAAAGAGAGGAGAAAAAGACCCGACGGATCGGATCGCACGGACCCGCCCGGACCGCAGTCCAGGCGAGGGCCGCGCGCTGGCCGGGCGGGGTTTGGCTAAAAGGCGCGCCAACCCCGCGTGGCCCTACAGGTTTTGGCAACTCGCGCGTTTTCGGCGATTTCTTACCATAATTCGACCTCCCGACTTTGGAAAGCAAATTTTGGACGGGGGAAGTGAATAAGGACGACCTAGGGTTGTCTCCACCCCATTGTGCAGCCTCCAAAACCCTCCCCATTCACTCTCAAACTCTCCCAAGCCAAAACACTCTCCCGACGAACTTCCGACGGACTTCCGGCGACTTTCCGGCAACCTACAACGACCGAGCAAGGGAGTAGAGCAAGGATTTCAGTGATAGATTCATTGGTAAGTCGTTCATAGATTTCCATTTAAGTTTTGAACCCGAAAAACTTGATCTAACATTGGATTTCTTCGTCCGACTCGAATCGTGGCCAAAGTCGGAAGCTTGACGTTGAGGAGATCCGTTCGTAGGATTTTGGACGAGCCAGCGACCTTAGGACGACCCAAACCTCTCTATCACTGTAAGTTGAGCCTTCCATATCAATACGGGTGATTTCGGGGCGTCCGGTATAGGCGTAATGTAACGAAACGTAAAAATCGAACTTAAAAACCCCATCTTGCGCAGTTTCTGTAATCAGCCTAAAACTCATATTTCGAGGATTCAATCCGAGAAACTCAAAACTAGACTTTTAATCCTAACACATAAATCTAGGTTGTGTAAAAATTTCAGACATTTTCGTTAATGTTTGCTATTTCAAATCGCGCCGAACATAAACTGTATACTAGGACTTTTCGAAAAACCTGACAGTTTTCATATTCGAACTTGATGAGCATGTTTCGATAATTTCTAGTCTGATTTGATCTTTACAATCTAAATGAAAGTTGTAGATAATCATGTCTAGTATATGTGGTTAAAATTTCAGAATTTTTGAAGTCCATTTGATATGTTAAAACGTCGAAATTTTGAACTGTGTCATACCTGAGTTCGGACAGATTTCGGATTGCATAGTAAAATCGATTTTTGACATGTTTCCTCAACTTATTTCGAAAAAGTTAAAACACGAAAGTTGTTCATTAGGGTGTTTTGCATAAAGTGTGAAGATTTCAGAATTTTTGGACTTAAAACAGATTTTTAAATTAAAAAGGCGCAAACTGTGACGCCAAGATACTTTTAAATCGAAGAGTTTTGAAATTTCGAAACGAACGATCAAAGATTTGAAATACGATACATCTACACTTTTGAAAAACCCCGATACATTAAATCTAAACGATACATGAGATACTTGGTGGAGGGTGAGTGCTCTGCAGGGTGCCCCTCTAGCCTTTCTCTTCGGGCCTATAATGGACGAGAGAATTTGATGAGATATTACGCCAATCGGCGGGAGATACATGGCCTACTCTCTCGGGTTGTCCATATGGATTTCTCGAGGCTCCGGAGTGTTACTGGGTATGGCAGATACGGCTGCGGCCGCCGGATCACCGGCTATACAAGATACTTACGACACGGCTGCGGCCGCCGGATCACCGGCTATACAAAACACTGAGAAATGGTTACGTAACGGGGAAATAAAAGATTTAATATTTTTAAGTATTTATTTATTTTTGCATGTCTTTAAATTATGCATTTAAATTATGTCTTTAAATTTCATGGCATGACGAAATTGTTATTGTGGATTAGATGCATGTTTAAGTACACAATTAAAATTATTATTTCCTTTAAAATTTGTGAATGAATGTTAGGAGTGAAATTTTAAATTATCTAATTAAATCCCTTTATTGCTATGTTAGGATCGACTTACTCAGTATTTTATATACTGATAAAATTGTTGTATTCTCTTTTTATTTCAGAGTACGGAGATAATGCATAGCATGTGCATTGGGGATGGATTATTAAACATTGTTTATTTGCTTTTTACTATACTTGCATAACGGGCATGTAAATCCCGAGTTTTGGCCATGTCGGCCCATTTACATTTTTCCGCTGCAATATATTGTTACTACTATATGCGTGGATGACACTTATTATTTTTACATAGATTCCGGACTTGTTTTTAAATCTTTTGCAATACCTATAGCCTTGCATCTCTTTGGCAAGCTCGGAGAATCCGTGTCTTGCTAGAAGAGATGTGGCGGTGACATCCCGGCCTGGGTTATCAAATCCGGGGTGTTACAGGAAAATTCACTCACTCTCAATTGGGTTTATCATAACCGCTCAAAATCAAATTTAATTAAATTATTCCATAAGCTTGCAATCAGACCAACTCGCCACCGGCTCATTTCTTCAAATCGAGATCATGAGGTCTTATTTAAGGGTTGTAACGGGGCATACGGTTGTAACATTGGGTGGAAAAGGGAATTTATTGGGCTAAAAGTGGCAAGAATTAATTCTATCATGACTTGGCATATTTTTATTTAAAATTTATGATCATCATCATTTCTCTTTCTTTCTTTTGCTTTTCTCTTGCATGACATTAGACTATTGTCTAATTGCTTGTCATTTGCAATTTATTTGTGTTGAATGGGATTCAACTCTTTTTTTTTTTTTTTTTAATCGGTTTATAACATACCGATTAGCATGGATTGATGATCATAAGCTTAATGCCTTTGATAGAATTTATCCTTGCACACTTGGGTTTGAATTTTCTTGGTCTTTTTATAAGGCTAGGAATAATATAGAGGGCTTCAAATAAAAATTAGGCTAATAGGCTCAAATTGGTTAATCCTAAAGGGAAAATATTTTTGGGTTTGGATTTCAAAAGAAGGCCAAAAATTTGGGTTTTTCTAAGTGCCTCGATCATATGCTCGATTTTTGGAATATGGCATGGTCTTGAATCGGTCCCAATCGCAAGTTCTAGTTTCCTTTAATCAAATTGATTCACACATCAAAGAAAAGAATGAGTAAAAATGACTCATGGCTCAAACCTCACAAGGTTGGGTTGATTCATGTCATACGACATTCTCAAATTTAATCAGAGCTTAGTTCTAACAATTTATTCAATCCAAATCTCTAACATGCAGATTTATTACCCAATAAACTGATCGCATCATTAAATTTTTATAGCTCAAAACCTCAGGAATTTATGTCATGCATGTCTTCAATTATATTATCCCAATTTAAAAGTTTGAAAATTTAATCACAAGCCTAAATTCAACATGTGAATTTAGAGCAAGTTTATGCATATTTTTGCTGGTTATTTAATTTAAAGCAGTAAAGAGGCACTGCTGACATACAGAGTATGTCCACAGCATATTTTTGGCCTGACAGTCACTTATTCATCTTGGACTGTGCAGACATCTTTTTCAAGAATCAAATTGTTTGGACTGCAAAATTCCAAAGTTAAAACAGTGAATGATATCAATTACAAGAGATTCCATTGCAATCAGAACGATTTTGCACAAGGGAAATGAAATTCTCTTATATGATATTTACAACTATGCTCGATTGATATGACAATTACACACTCAATCTGTTTTCTCCCCTGGCTGACTCGATGGCCCTGCTGCATCTGATGGAGGTGGGGGTGGCTTGGGAAGTTGACAGATGAGTGCTTGCATCAGTGTTTCCATCATCTTGCGCTGCTTTTCTTCACTCTCCACTCTTTCTCTGTGCATGCGCTCTTCCCTTTCCATCATCAATTTCTTGAATTCCTCTTCTTTCTTCTCCTTCTCCTGCTTCTCCTTTCGCTTCTCTTCCTTTTCTCTCCTACGCTCTTGGCGTTCTTCTTCTCTCTCCCTCCTTCGCTCTTCACGTTCCTCTTCGGCCCTTTTTCGCTGTTCCTCTTGGCTTGCCATAACTACATTAGTCATAGACTTCATTCCCTCGAGCACAGATTGACTCATCCTGCTCACCATCTCAATTGCTTGGGAATCAGCAGGGAATTGAGATACGTTCTGGCTTTGAGGAGGCATCTGAGGTTGAGGTTGAGTCAGAGGTGGAATTGGAGCTGCCGGAACTGGAATCGGCGTCTCTGAATGTTCTTGATCTGCAGGAGGCTCTTCTTGGACATTCGAAGGTCCTGCATCAGCACAGGTTTTCTGTGTTCCCTTCTTTGTCTTGGGCTGTCTCTTTCTTTTTCTCGTTGCTTGCCCACTTGATATGAAAGAGGATTGGTCATCTGGATTGTCTCTGCCGAACATTTGAGGGAGAGAATACTTAATACTCTCACACAGGGGAAGTCTCGGCACACTGATGGGTGGGTTTACTTTCACCACCGCATCACCCTCGAAAGCGCTCAAATCAACTCCCTGAGCAATGCAGATCCTCCTAATCAGATTTGGATAGCATAGCACCTGTCTATCCTCTATCCGGGTTATCATCACTTCGAATACATGCCTCCCCACATTCAGCTTCGCTCCGCTCCACATTCTTGCAAATCCCATTAGTACATTCCCAGATGTGGTGTGCGGATGCGAATTGGGCCGGATCTTGGACATGTAGAACTCATAAGTTGGCATGAATTTCAGACTCAGCCAATTTGCGTCGAATGTGTGCCCGGGGGCAGTTATTCTTGTCATGCTGTTAGCCAAGGTTGCATACCTCGCATATTCGCTCGTCTTGGCCCTCTTTGTCATGATCTCATCAGGGGGGAATTCGCTTCGGATATCTGGAGTCCCGAAGAACTGATTCAGCCAGTCAGGTGCAATGTTTATCACTTGTCCTCGGATCCATGTTGTTCTGGCAGCCTTGTCGATATTGCAGAAGAATTCCTTTGTCAGCTCCACGAAGCCGTCTTCCTCCTGGTGTAACATGAAATTCCCCCACTCTTGATTCCTGTAGAAGGTCTCAACAGTGGGGTGAGACAAGGCATCGGGTCTGAATCCTTTGTCCGGCACTATCCTCTTCTGCAATTTCTTGTACTTTTCTGCATTTTCTTTATTGCCATTGAACTTGATCTGTACCTGGTCTGCGCTCAGCTTTTTCTTCTCATATCCCTTTGCAACGCCCATCCTCTGCCTCACCGTATTCTCGGACCAGAACTCGACTGGCCGAATGGATCCGACAGATTCGTCGTCGCTCGTGTGCCAGTCTGTTTGATCGTCTCCTTCCTGTGGCTGGTCATCCCTTGGTTCAGCCTCATCTCTCCTCTGACTTGGCTCTCCTTCTCCATGAGCTGTTTCATCTCCGAATTCCTCCTCAACCTGTTTAATTACATTTTTCATTGTATTGAGTTCACAATTTACAGGCAAAGAAGATGTAGTTACATGAAAATTACGGTCATCAACATCAGTTGATACCTCCTCATCCTCCCTAATTCTTGCAGCTCGTCCTACTGGACGTTGCGAAATAGGTGCCATCTGGTCCATGAATTCCTGCTCCTCCTGCCGAGCTTCTTCCTCTGAATTATTTCCCTCTGCAGCCTCAGTCACAATTTCCTGAACATTTTCCTTAAGCGCAGAGGCCATGGGATGGTCGCCTGGCTGCTTTTCCAAGGTTTTGGCCAGTGCTACCGGATCTATGGAATCTTGTGGTCCTTCTGACTGTTCAGGTTGGTGTGACGGGCCCTCGGCTCCTGCTTGCTGAGCCATTTTCTCTGCTATCCTTCTTCTTTGCTCTGTCTTTTCAGCCAGGTAATCCAGGAAGAGAGGGTCGTCCTTTTTAAGCCCAAAGGATGTTCTGAAATCTTCATTTCTTTCTTCAGGAGTCAAGTGTGCCAAGGGATGAGGATCGTCGCCTCTGGTGGATGGCCTAACTTCGGGCATCTTGCCTAACATTAGTAGCTCATCCTCATCGATGTCTCTAATTGTCTTTGGTTTGGAAGATTTCTCTTTCTGTTGTTCAGCCTTTTGCTTTTCCATCTCTATTTTTACTTGGATGATTTTCTCCCGAGTTTGTTCTTCAGTTTCAGCTCCTCTCTTGGCTTCAAGCTCAGCCTCAAGCTTCCGTGCAGCTTCCTCGTCTTTTGCCTGCTGAATGTTTTTCATCATCTGTTCCTCCTCTGCAGCTTTCTTTTCCATTGCCAAGCATTCTTCCTCAGTCACTTTCTCGACTCCCGAACCACCTGTTACTTGATCAATGAGGCCGGCTGATGCAAATTCATCATTTTGCATTCTTCTGGCTAGCTCAGCATCGAATGCCACTTGATGCTTCTTTTTCGGGGGTGGTGGTGGCATCGGCTTCTTACCTCTGTCCTTGGGATCTGTGGGCTCTGCCACTTTCCTAGCAGTTGGCTCAGGTTCCTTGATCTCCACTTTCTTTTCCAGAGCTCTTGCTGGTTTATCTTTGTCAGCAGATTTTATCAACCTTCTCCTCGTTCCTGGTTGAGGTGCTGGCTGACCTTCAGATGTAACAACAGTATTGGATGTCTGCTCGGGCGGTATGGGTGCCTTAGTGGTGGCAGGTGCTGGCACTTCAGATTGAGCTGGCTGTATTGGAGTCCGGACTGCTTCTTGTTGCACCACTGGCTCGGACGTAGCAACCTCTTGCACTTCAGTCTGCACTCTTGGCGGTAAAGCCGAAGCTTGTACTGCTGGCTGGGTAGGCTGTGGGTTGGCCTCAGGAGGAGTGGAGAAGTAGGCATCGATCTCAGCGTCTGGATCTTCTTCTCTGTTTGGTTCACCCTCATAGCCTAGTTGCTTCTCGGCGCGCTGTAAATAATCCTCAATAAAACTCTTTTGAGTGATTCTCCCCAGCTGGTCCTCCCAGTCCTTCTTGATCTTAGTGCAGAACTTACTCCGAACATTGTTGTTGTAGTGCAAGATCTTTTTCCCGTTTGCAGTGCTATTACAGTATTCAAGTGCAAACTTGTCCATCTCCATGATCAGATCCCAGTAGGAATCCCTGTACTGATTCATCATAGCTCCTATCAGATCCTTTTGAATTCCTTCAAGGTAGGACATATCTTTTGCCGCATCATACTTGAGATACACTCCAGCCTCAGTCTTTGATAGTAAATTGAACTGCTTTTCCTTTTTCTTTTTGGGTTTCCAGCCACCTTTGCGTATATCCACTTGCAACTGTTCCCTTAATACTGCTATGTGCTGTGGAAATTCATCATCTTTATTTGTTCCATACCGTCCATACCTTCTATGTGTGAAGATGGTTTCAAGTACCTCATCTGCAGGTAATGATACTCCCTCATCCAGAAAGGACTTAGTGATGCTTGTATTGCCTTTTCCCCAGACCGTAGTCAGTTCGTCCCATTGATCGCGTGCATCCTTGATCATCTTCCTCATTGCATTCAATAATGAGGTGTTGTGGCTTTGTTCAAATTTCTCAGCGTTTTTGAGGCGGTTATACAGATTGAAGGTCAGCTCTCGATGCCTGGCACGAGCTAGATCTGTAATCCACCTCTGCTCCACTGGTCCTTTTGCTTCAAACAGATATGGATTCCATTTGAATGGGAATGCTTCATACATCATGATGGCTCCACTGTTTATGACCCTACTTAGATCCATCTGCTTGTGCTCGAAGGCCATCCGAACTTGAGGATCTATGATCTGATTAGGGATGATGATGTCAAACTCAGCGATATTTGGGTCTTTCGTCCCTTTTTCCACATGTCGGTTCCACACAGCCCTGTGCTCTTTGAACTTTAATTGGATGCGTTCGTGGTGGACTTCTGGAGTTGTCTTTTCGTCTTGAGGGGCATGCTCCATCATCCTCATCCAAAACTTCTTCAGAAAATGATAGTAATCCCTCTCTATCAATGCAGCAACTATTGTTCTTTCTTCTGGAGGAATATGCACGTCCCATCCCGGGGGAAGTTTCAGCTTTTCATCCGTAGTGTGGTCCAGAGGTACCTTGTAAACTGATTTGATGGCATCTCTCATGTCCTTAATTTCTGTTCGGTCAATTGAGGCCTCCTTGCCAGCAGCCTCATATGTGCAGTCAAGCAACCCAATGCCTGATCGTACTACCAACTCATTCCTGAAAAAGGCCAAAGTGTTTAGACACATCCAAATTTTTATAATTTTTCGAAGATTACTCAAGTTTGAAAATCAACATCCTCACATTTTGAGCTTTGCTAAGCTCGAAATGTGATTTAAGTGATTTAATCTTGAGTTTATTAAAAGATCCAAAGATAAGGTACTTATGCTTTAGGACCTAGAAGGAGATATCTTAATTGGACTATTGAGTCCAATCAAAAGGGAGAAATAAAAAATAAAAATAAAGTGGTCATTGGACCAAAAAATTCCTTTTTTAATGGGCCATTGGGCCCAAAAGTTTGTTTTTCAAATTTTATTCAACAAGCTCGAGGCACTTGTTGAAAATGGAATGAAATGATGGCGATGGAATGGATTGCTCGAGAATGGAATGTGCAATGGAGGCGTGGCAGAGTGGATTCGCTATTTTCCGGACTGTTTGGACTGTCATTGGACAGTTAAAACGTTCAAGACATTTGCAAACACTATTTTTTAATTTTTCAGAGGTTGACTTGTTTAATGAAAAGTGGGATGTGTGTGGTCCCATTTTTGGATTTTGTAAAAAGATAGCAGTTGAGGTGGCAAAAATACTGCTACTTAACTCACACTCTTCAGTTCCATTGGGAACAAAAACACATTTGTCAACCCAAAATTTCTAGTACTATTTTTGTCTTTTTGTGGAAAAAGTGATTGGCCAAAGGGGCTTTGGTGTGCACAGATATGCCAAAACAATACAAACACTCACTTTCCTCAATTGCTGCACACACACACAGACATACCAAAATAGGGAAAACAGCAGTAAATGAATACTGGCATGCAAAACAACATGAACCCAGAGGCATACCAGCAGCCATCTTATACCAAGTCATGCTCCTATTCCAAGAACATAAGATTAATCCAACTAGCATGCTTTACTTACTGATGAAATAACAGGGACATCATTCATGCTCCAAAATCACTGAGTAGACAACCAACAACATGAAGATATTCAAAAACACCCACCTGCTCATTGGTTTTCACTCTTAAGCATCAAAATCTCAAAGGAAAATTCAGTATTACTGCCATACTTATGGATTCAAGCATATCTCACAAAAACCCCTAAAAACTCTAAGGCCCATCGATGGTGCAACAGCCTTAATACATCCCCTATCCTGCACTATGTTCTCCAACAGCACTAGGTGTCTAAATCATGATGCCCATTTGAAACCGACCAATCCCTACCCCAATCAAAAACATAGAATGACATAATTTCTCCAAAGCATGCTCGGCCAACATAAAAATCACAGCCATCCTCAAGTAAACAATGCCCACATCAAGAATCGCTTAAAAATCAAACTAAAACAGAGGGAATGAACATAAAACAGCCCTATTTACATAAATGGAAAAGAAAAAGAAACAACACGAGAATCGCATAACAGGGGCTTGCGTGAACTCGCGAAATGCAGGGGAGAAGTGTTACCAGGGTTCGGTCTGCTTCGGGGGCGAAGATGAAGACGAAGGTTCCATTTGGCTCGCGAAAATTTGGGCAGAGTGACGCCTGCGAACGGCGGTCGGAAGGTGCGAAGAACACTGTGGTGTGCTTCGGGAGATGTTTCGGATGTGCGAGAGTATTTTTCGAAAATTCTCTAAGTGTGGAATGCGTGGGGAAGAAGAGGGAGGTGGAGAGGTTTAAATACTAATGGGCCGGTCGCGGAATCCTAGCCCATTGTCGCGGAACAGGGTTGCGCGACCAGGCTCGGCGACATCAGAGTTGTCGCGGAATATGGGACTTTGTCGCGGAGTCATGCTCCGCGACAAAGGGTACCGCGACAAAATAGGAAGGAAGAATGGGGTGAAGTGTGCTCGTGTCGCGGAACAGGAGCTTTGTCGCGATGCAGTGCTCCGCGACAAAGTGTTCCGCGACAAAGACAAACAGAGTTCAGGGATGAGTGAAATTTTGTCGCGGAGTTGCACTTGGTCGCGATGCTGGGCACCGCGACAAAATGGTTACTCCGCGACAAAGACAAACAAGGTTTGATGATGAGGGGATCTTTGTCGCGGAGTTGCACTTGGTCGCGGAACGTTGTTCCGCGACAAAATGGTCATTCCGCGACAAACTTTTTGAATTTTCAAATTTTCAACGGACTGGGCCCGAGTGTGATGTTGGGCCTGCGTCCATTTTATTTGATTTGGACCTAAATGAATTCAGTCCAAATAAATTCAAAACATTGGGCCATTATTTAAAATAATCTACTTGCATAAAATTAGGTTGGGTCAGTTCCATTTATCTGCGAGATTTATTCCGGATCTTAAATTGCTTTAAATTCCGAAAATAATTTCTCAGATTTGTGGAATTTTCCCAACCAAGAACCTGGTTTTCCATGCTTTTTCTGCTCCTTCTTTTTGGGTGGTTCCAAATTTCCTGCAAGACAGATAAATGCCCATTAGGTTAGGTTTTCTCCTCAGTTCAACATCATCACATTTAGAGTCTTGGTACTCTAAATGTTCAATTAATCTTGAGGGTACTTTTTCTGTTCTGAGTTAGATATATTACACTAAACTAAGCTAATCTATGAGTAATCAGGAATGTAATTCTCTTAATAAACGACGCTGCATCCTCCCCGGCAACGGCGCCATGAAACTTTTGACAAGTTTCACTAACACGAGCGTTTTTTTTTTCGATGAAATATATCAGGATTGAATTTATTAAACGAAAAGAGTTATGAAAAGAGTTATGATTCACGGGAAGGGGTTTAGGGATATATCAAGATTGTTAATCTTTTTATTACTCAAGTGTGGTGTTTTAATTTCAAATGGCGTTGTGGTCCTCTCTGTCATGAAACTGCTGACAAATCTCATGGTACAGCCGGGATGGGTTGACCTTCAGCCTGTCACACTGAGGGTCCCCGGCATATGTGCCATGATACTTCTCATCAATTCTTGCCATAAGATTTCCTGCCATGAAACTTTTGACAGATTTCCACTACATGAGTATTTTCCGAAAAATCATAATCCTGGTTTAGGTTTTATTTAATGAAACCAATTTATGATGGCGGAGTTGTGATTAGGGATATATTTATAAGTTGTCACGTTGTTATTACTCGTGTTAAGAAACTGTGCCCCCGAAAGCGCACGGTGTCAAAAATTGCAGTAATTTATAGTAAGACCGGATCGTTCACTGGAGGATGTGCGATAGAAGCAGGGCCCACGTCGTTTACTAAGATTTTCCACTCGGTTACTCAATTCAAGTGTGTGTTTTGACTATTAACTACTTAACAGAAATTTAACTAAACTATAAAAGCAATTAAATGAAGCAGATAAAACTATTCTAGAGAGCGAATTGAATTTAATCTAAGGAAGCAATGAAATTATTCTAGGAAAGCGGTTAAAATTATCTAGGAAAGCGAATCTAAATTGAGACAGAAGGGACAGGGAGAAAGTAATAAAGATTGGACAAGATTCAGATGAGACACAATTAAACTTCCATTTTAATACACAGGTCTTAGCTTGGGATAATCCTTCCAGTTAGCTAATTTTCATGCTCTCTATACCATGTTCCCTTTAACAGACAGGTACTTACAGTAAGAGTTTACATGCTCTTAAGAAAGCAAACTCTAAGATACCACAGACTTACAACTCCTCCTGCAATGCCTTGCAAGAGTATGTTGGCCATCTGTGGTGGACGAGCAACACCTGACAAATCATTTATTGAAATGCCAAGTACTACTATCATTCTCCCATGTCACACCCAAAGATTCTAATCAAGCCCTGAACTATCCCTTAACTCTCAATCCTAGTAGCAGTTACACAACTCTCAATACAACCGAGTGACCTCTAAAGAAAGCAGTTAAAGGAAAGCAGTAAAGAAATCATTTAAAACCTATCACTCGGAGGTTTTTGAAAGTCTGACCCTGGTAGTAAAAGAAAGCCCCCAGTCAGGGTGACCGGGTGTGGATCAAGAATTCCCTAATCTCAGTGAACCGCTTGAAGTGTTCACTTCCCGTTGGGTGGTTATGTTCGTTCCGGATGCACTCACTCAGAACTCAAAAATAAGCTTTGGCAGAGGAAGATAGCTGTTGAAAGAATACTCAACCCTACCTTAGAAAATAACCAAGGCCCGAATGTTGTTCCTCTAGTATTATCTGTCACACCTTATGGGAATCCAAGTGGAATCTGACCCAGTGCAACATTTAATACAAGATTTCCAACAGACAGCAATTTTGGAAAATAATAGATGTCTGAAAATCATTCCCTATCAGGTACTAGACTCTCAATTAAAACACAAATCCTTTCAGTCTAGATGAGACCTAATCGCTGACTCTGCTTCTAATTTCCCAAAATCAACCCCCAGTCGGATCTAAATTAATCATAACTGTGGAATTTATCCCTTACTCAGATCCGGATTTTATAAGTGAGTTTTTGTTGGAAATTTAATGTGAACCATCTGATTCAAATCAAGACTTCTATGTCCAAGGGAAGGATCCCAAAATAATATTGACCACAATATCTACATAATAATATCATGCATAAAATTATAGAGAAGTGTAAAATTAAATAACCCAAAATATAAGGCGGGTTTAGACAGAAGTTGATACACAGAGATGAAATAGCCGGAGATGAGAAGAATTTATTCTGGCTAAAAAGATGACAAGAATAGTCAAGCTATTCTGGACTGCAAACATCTGCTATCTAGGTCCTGACTATCCCAGGTGGGATGAGTTTAGACAGCAGAAGATCTTAACAACAGTGATCGCTATCATCAAGACCCCTACTATCTGTGAACTGAGAGAAAAACCTACATGTTTTCTTACTGTAATACTATTCAAGCAATGTTGATCGACATCATTTGATACTATTACAGCTCAAAATTCAGGTTTGAAATCAAGATAAAGAAAAAGAAACTGTATCCGGATAGGAATCAGCTGAGCAGCTATTATGATCCAGGATGGACGAACCGCCAAGGCTTCCACTGACCACTATTCGGACCATGCAAAATAACATCTAATAATCAATATACAGACCATGGGCTAGTTATCCGTGTGGGAATACCCGCCAACATTAATCTGATATATTCTTTATTAGCTGTTTCACACATCACGGAAAAGACAAAATAAATAAAAGAAAAATATTTTTGGATCATCTTGCATGAGAGACGTTGGTTTCTCATGCAAGGTATGGAAATGATTCCATAATTACTCTTCATGGCTAAATAATCACTCATTCCATAATTAACTAATTACAGTCCGGATTATGTGCTTAGATCATGAGAGTTTAATTGCTTTGTAGAAGAGTCTTTTAGTGGAATTGAACAAAATTCTTTATATCAAAATGATCATGGGTTGAGATCATTGGATTTCAACCTCAAAATATTAATATAAAGGTCCAATTGATTAATGAGGAGGATGAAGAACAAAAATTGGCAAAAAGATGCCACTTTGTCGCGGAATAGAATTTGTGTCGCGGACCATGGGTCCGCGACAAGGGTTTCGCGACAAAAGTTGGGAAATTGGTAAGGGCATAATTCTTGTCGCGGAACGTGGTTCCGCGACAAGGTTGCTTCGCGACAAAGCCCTTCCAGAATAAAATCACAAGTATTTGGGTCCTTGGTCGCTAATCAGGATTTTGTCGCGGAACGTGGCTCCGCGACAAGGGTTGTTTCGCGACCAAGGGTTTTAAAATAATGGCTAACAAGTGTTCTTTGGCACCTTTGTCGCCAAAGCATCATTTTGTCGCGGAACGTGGTTCCGCGACAAGAGTTGTTCCGCGACAAAGGTGTGTCCGGACACATGTCAGAAAAGTAAAGTGGAACAGTGGCATGCATTGTGTATGATCTCACCCATTTCAGATTCAAAAGCTAAACTAAGCTAAAAATAACAAAACAGAATTTGAATCTAGCTAGAACATGCTTTAACATAATAGAAATAAAACAAACTTAAAACTTAAGAAATCCTAATCTGAGCTTGATCACCCATAAGCATGCAACATTATCCAAAGGAGAGTCACCAAGCAGTGACATTAAAATGCAAAATAAGGATCAAATGACCCAAAGAAAACGAAAGCAGTAAGATCCATGGGGTGTGAGACCCATTTCATGATTTTTGGGACACAAAAGGAGAATGTTTTCCCATATTATTAAATGGTGTTGTTAATACCCATGATTTGGGTATTACAAACCCTTAAACAAAAGTTTAGAACAAGAAATAAAATGTAAAAACTGGCTATCTAAACTAAAATGCTAGAAACTACATCTAACTAATGCATAAATTAAATAATACAAGAAAAACCTAACTAAACTACCCTAAACTAAACTGAACTACTGAGCTCCCAACTTGTCTTCAAGAGTGTATATTCTCTCTAAAATTCTTCCAACCTCTAGCTCAAAAGGAACACCTCATATTTATAGAGGGTAAACCCTAAGCTCATGGGCCTTGATTTGAGCCCATTGTGTCTCAAGACATCACACACATCACAGCTTTGTCTCGGAGCACCAAGTTTGGTCGCGGAACACACTGCATGTGGCAAAGCTTCTCGACTGGGTCTTGTGTCTCTAATGGTGCATCTTTGTCGCGGAATGGACCTTTGTCGCGGAACAGGGCATCGCGACAAAGGTATCGCGACAAAGGGCTCTGGCTGGTCTTCTCCTTCATCTGAGCTTGCTTGGTCGCGGAACCATGCATCGCGACAAAGGGGCTTCCGCGACAAAGGTGTTCCTGGGCCTGTTAGATTGGGCCAGATGGGCCGAAAATATTCTTTTTGTGGGCCTTTCTCTCTTTTTCCCATCTTTTTGTATTTTGTGGGCTTGCTTTATTCTTTTGCCCATCTTTTCATTCCTTTTTCTTTTCTTTTCTTTTTCTCATGTTTTTGGATTTTTCTAACATAAATATGTAATAAAATTACATATTTATGCCTTTTTCACACCAGCTTATTATTTCTACAATTATGCATAAATCAGTCCAATTCAACTGCTTTCTTACTTAATGTAAGACCGGAATGCGATCAAATGCCCGTTTAAGACACGGAAATGGATTGAAAATAATGGTCATTTCTGACCATTATCAACGCCCTAGACCACCCGTATTGACATGAAAGGCATTGACTTACAGTTAGTGAGGACACATGAGAGACGCCAGAACAACCCACATAAAGAGCAACATCCTACAAAATATCCAATACCAATTATAAAGCTAAATTCCACACACTAATTAACAAGCAGAAATACACGGAGACATCGATATAGACTTCCAACGGGAGTAATCCACAGGAACATCAAATCCAATCGTATGTCCATACCAACTGGAAGCGATCTAAGCAAAGTATGTGTCCAAACAAATTTCAAAACCTTTTGTGGCATTTCGTCGAACACGTTATATGCGCAATAAACCAAGTTCGATGTTACTAACAAACACATGGAAATTGTCCACAAATTAAAACGATTGCTCTAACAACTCATCATCACAATATGGCATCGAACAACAACAATGAACTTATTTTCATGTCACAATACCAACAAAAAATCGAAAATTTTATATTTTCCCTAAATATGCAAATCAACGAGGAATTGCCAAGAACACATACACATTGCAGCATAAACTCAATCAACTCAATAAGAATAACATCAATTAGCCCACATGCTTGTTAAATCACACAAAGCAAGCCTAAAACTAAGAAATCCCTAAATTTTATACCCAAACCCTAATCCCTAAATCTATCCAAAAATCAAGTAAACCAAAGCATAAAAACTGAAATTGGTAAGAAATAGTATTGGATATTTACCTTGTCAAATGAAATCGAAGTCGGAATCTGGAAAATCTGAGAATAAGAGACCGAAATAGAGAGGATTTTGAGTGTTGGTTCGGAAGTGGGAAGGAAATGGGGTGAGGCTCGCGCACCCCACCCCGTGTGGGTTTTTTTCAAACTGACACCGCCGCGCGGTCCCAGCCCGACATCCCTACGCCCCGCGCGGGTTGCGAATTTTGTTTTTTTTTGTTTGTTTTCGATTCTTTTAATTTTCTATTACCCTACACTACTTAATTGACCCGAGCTTACATTGATAATGTGGTACGACGACATGGCGCACCACATGACATCATTTCCAATAGAGACAGTAGATTTGCCTCTCACTTTTGGACCAAGTTGCAAGAAACTCTCAGTACTCAAATCAAAATGAGCACCGCATTTCACCCAATGACGGATGGACAAACTGAGGGAACAATCCAAACCTTGGAGGACATGCTGAGAGCGTGTGTTCTAGAGTTTAAAGGTAGATGGGAAAATCATTTACCCTTAATTGAATTTTCCTACAACAATAGCTACCATGCTATCATCGGCATGGCACCATTCGAGGCATTGTATGGTCAAAAGTGCCGAAGTCCGTTGAGTTGGGAAGAGAGTGATAAGACCATGGTAGTGGGACCACAACTTGTTGAGGATATGGCTCAACAAATTAAGATCATTTAAGGGAAGATGAAGGCGGCACAAGACCGACAAAAGAGTTATGCCGACGTGAGACGGCAAGACCTAGAATTTCAAGTTGAGGATAAGGTCATGCTAAAGATATCACCTATGAAGGGGGTGATGCGCTTTGGCAAACGAGGAAAGTTAAGCCCTCGATACATAGGACCTTATGAGATTCTTGAAAGGGTCGGGAATCTAGCATATCGACTAGCGTTACCGCCACAATTGTCTCGTGTCCACAATGTGTTCCACGTATCACAATTGAAGAAGTATGTGCACAACCCGACCCATGTACTCCAAACGGAAGAAATTGAATTGGATGACGACTTGACCTACGAGGAAGTTCCGGTGCAAATTCTCGACTTCAAGGAGAGAGTGACAAGGAATAATACCGTCAAAATGGTCAAAGTTCTTTGGTCTAACCACGAAACCGAGACGGCAACATGGGAATTGGAAGCAGACATGAGGGAGCGTTACCCGACCCTATTCCAAGACGATGCAACCATAGTTATGGGGACATAACTGTAATCTTAAGGGGGGAGGATGTAACGACCCAAATATTTTTGTCCGAATATTTTTGTATCCCAAATAAACAAATTCAAATTGTTTTGAACTACGTAATGACTTGATCTCTTCATGGGGTACGTAGGCAACTTGGAAATTTCAATTCTGGGTTCAGTCAAATAATAACAAACAACAACACACAATATTCCAATCATGCAATCAAACAATTGCTGAGCTCGCGAGGAGATAAAGCGCAACTTCGAGGATGAAGTTGATTCTTAAGGGGGGTAGACTGTAATACCCGTAAATTTCATGATATGAAATAGAATTTAATCCGAGAAGCGAAAGGATTTTTGATTCCGAGAACCCGTAAAGCCCCTTTCCTTGAAAGGAAATTGGCTTGCCTGAAAAGCCGTCGGAATTGCACGGGAATCAAAAGACGACAAATTAAAAGCCGACAAATCCAAAACCGACGAACTTAAGATTTCAAACACGAAATCAATTTAAGTCGAAATAGATTTAAAATAGAATTTATAATCCGAGAACAACCCAGAAAATCGAGCCCGAAAATGTAGAAGGATAGAAGTCCGAAAGAGAGGAGAAAAGAGCCGACGGATCGCACGACCCGGTCCGGACCGCAGTCCAGACCAGTGCCGCGCGCTCTCCGCGCGGGAACGCGCCGTGACCGCGCCATTGCACATACAGCTGCAACACGCGCTATTTCAGCGATTTCTTGCCAAATTTTCGACCCCGACTAAGGTAAGTCGATCTCAGTCTGGGGGAAAGCTTTTAGGTCGAGTTTGGACTGATCTTCCACCCATTCCTCAGTCATTCAAACCCTTGTTCATCCAAAACTCTCCCAAAACCAAAGCCACAAAGTTCCGATCTTTCCGGCGACCAAAATCGACCGTGGAGGCGTGTAGATCAAAGGATACAGACTTTGGATTGTTGTTAAGGGTTAGATTAGGTTCCTTTCTCGTTTATAGTCATAATCATCATCCTAACTTACGGATTTTTACTTGCAAACGCGTCCGTGGCCAAAGGAGAAGGAGAACGTGTTGCGTAGATCCGTTCGTGGCAATTTTGGACGACTCAATCAACCCTAGGACGTTCAAGGACTCACTAACTGTAAGTCAATGCCTTTCATGTCAATACAGGTGGTCTAGGGCGTCCGGAACATTGGATGTGAAACGAACCGTTAAAATCGAATCCAAAAACCCTACGGCGCAGCAAACTTGTGTGAATTTTTTGAACCCTTAAAACTATTCAAACGGAAAAACTTAAAACAAGAAAAATGTTCTTAAGACACTGATCTAGTTCGTGTAAAATTTTCATAATTTTTCATCATGTTTTGATATCAGAAAACGGTCTCAAACGAACCTGCCTTAAGATTTGATCTTGAAACGGTGACAGATTCTTAGTCCGAACTTGTGGTGGATTTTGACATTTGATCTAGGCCGAATTAGGACTTGAGTTGAACATAAAACTTATAGAGTTATGTCTTGTGTTTGTTCCTATAAAATTTCGTTGAAATTGGAGTTCGTTTGCTATGGTAGAATTCAGATTTTTGAAACTATTGCTGTGAAACTCGGACAGAATAATGTTCTGATAGAAAATCATGTTTTTGACTTGTTTCCTTAACCCGGATCGAAAAACTTAAAGCACAAAACTTGTTCTTCTCTGTGTTTCGAGTTACTGGCAGAAAAAACGAATGTTTTTAAACTTGTGATATTTTAAATTTCTAAATAAACGATCGAAACCTTCGTTATATGACAAAGCTATATTTTCGAAAATCCTGTTACACTAAGTTGAAATGATATAGGTTACATAGGTAGAGGGTGAGTGCTCTACAGGGTACCCCTCTAGCCATTCCTCTGCGTGCCTATAATGGATGAGAGAAGCTTAAATGAAAAATTGTGCCAAAACGGCGATGAAATCAACGCCTACACTCTCGGGAGTATCCGTATGGGTTTTCCGAGGCTCCGGAGTGGTACTGGGTATGGCGGATAGGCTGCGGCTGCCGGTGGCATGGGAGCCGGAACGAGGGCACTGCTGTTTCCAACATTTCCCGAGGGCCCGGTGTCAAAACAGCTGACAAAGAAGTTCGTGAGCAGAATTGCGGAGCTGTTGAACCGGAGCTTTGAAGAAGAACTGCTGAAAGCCAAAGCCGGGAAATTAGGCCTCAAACTGCTGGTCCAGAATGAAGACCCCGGATCCACTTCCTTGGATCCGGACATCCAACTCTGAGAAGAGAGCAGTCGGATTCAACAAGTACGTACATGCATGGAATAATTGAACAAGTGAGGAAGGCCTGCTACGACGCTAGCCCACAGCCGACGACGCTATCCACCATAGCGTCGTACCATGTTAACGTCGACCATTGGAATGCTGCCTACGATGCTAAGGACTCCTAGAACGCTATCCTCGTCGACGACGCCAAACATCTGTAGCGTCGTACCCTTCCACGTCGATAAGGAGAGCTGCAGCTTCAACACCAGAAACATTACGACGCTATCCTTCCCCTACGACGCCAGACAGCTTAGCGTCGTACCCTGCTTAGCGTCGTACCAGTGTAATAGTTAGGGTTTCTTTTGCTTGTTTAATAGCTTGTTTAATCCCTTTTATGGCTTGTTGATTCCTTTGTTATTCCGGATGCCTATATATAGGCCATCCTAGACAATGTTTCATTCAACCTTTGATGAATATAAACTTGTGAGTTGAGTTTTCTCTCTTGAGAGCATTGAAAGGTTCACCCTGGATGCCCACTCATGTTGGTCTTCCCTTTCGAGCTTGGAGGTGTGCTTGATCTTATAGACGCCGTAACGGGAACGGAAGAGGGGTTAGGCATTGCAATCGTGCATAGTCGAGTCCAATTCGGTGTCTCGAAACCGGTAGCCTTCGGTATCGTTTTCTTCTTGCTTTGTTTTTGTTTATCAATCATATCCAACAATCGATCCATGGCAGCCGGGGGATACCGGCTCAACGAAATCTTGTCGAGATTGCTTTGCAATCGTGAAATCCTGTCGAGATTGCTTTGCAATCGTGAAAAATTTGAGATACTTGAGAAACTCAATTGTAGTGCAACGGGAAAACTAAAAGACTTAAATTTTAAATTATGTTTATTCTCATGTTATTATTTATTTATTAAGTCATGCTTTTAGTTTATGCCTATGCCTTAATTTATCATTTTCAAATTCAATTGTGCCATGAGAATTATGCGAATTAACTTCTTGTCTATTACTTAGCCAAATCAAATGTTTTAAATAGGCATGCTTAAAAATGTATTTTTATTTATTAAATTTTTAAAACCCCTTTATTGCTACGGTTAGGGATTATCTTACTCAGTATTCTTTTATACTGATAAACATTGTTTTATATTTTTCTATTACAGAGTACGGAGCATGATCATGCATTAGGAGAATTATTTTGGACATTTGCTTTATCATCTTATATGACTTGCATACGGGCCTGTTAACCCGTGTTTTGGCCATGTCGGCCCTTTATTTAATTTCCGCTGCAAACTTACTATTACTCTATTTTTAGTTTAAGTATTTCCGGACTTGTTTTTTTAAAATCATTTTTGAAATACCTTAACCTTGCATCTCTCAAGTGAGCTCGAATGAAGTCGTGTCTTGCTTGGGAGGTGTGGCGGTGGCATCCCGGCCTGGGTTACCAAAACCGGGGTGTTACAGTAACACGGTTAGAGGTGGGAAAAGAAGCAAATATGAAGAATATACAGCGGTGGATGATTGGTTAGAGTTGAGAATCAACAATTTTTCTCTATAATCCAGTGGTGGATGATTGTGTAAGGTTTCTAGCATCTCTGTATAAATTATTATTGAAGATCATTCGGGGATGTTGATGCAGACGAAAGAGACGGTGAGTGGAAGGGGCTTGCATTCTGTGAATTTGAAGAGGCAATGAAATCCATCAGTACTAAAGAAAAAGGGAAGGCGGGGATAAGATTGAACAAAATGTGCTTGAAAAGGAAGTCTCACTACTGACTAGATCTAGCAAAGTGATGTTTAAAATAGGGTTTCATTTTTTTTTTATTGAATTTTGGTTGCTGGAATTTTGGAGGAGTGGATGTGATTGTATATGAAATTGATTATTGATTGTAGAGAATGTAATATTATGATTATTGAATTGTAGGATGTCGTTTTATAATCACATCTTCATTTTTGATTGGATTAATGGAATTGAATTGTAGGTGGTGTAATTTAAGAATGAATGAAATGTGGTTGTTGATAGGATTTGTACAATGTGGATGTTTAATGTGTTTGAGGTCAATGTGGTGGTAACATATAAAGTGGTGTTTACAATCGTAGCAATGATGTGAAATTTACAATTGTGGTAATGATGTGGAAGTAGTAGTTTTTTATTTTCTAGAATGATTGTTGGACGTAGATACAACAGTCCCAATACATGTAATGCCGACTTCGATACTTTTAAGTAATAGTTCGTCACATCTATAATTAACTGTAATACTTATGTGGGTCATTTAAGTACATGACTGTAATTAGTTCGTGTAATGTTTAATATAAACATAAGAAAACACATGTTTCACTTTGGAATTATATCTCCCATTACATTGTTTTCGTCATGTAATGCATCGGGTTGTGGGTTGTGTTTTCCCGTGGTTTCCCATCATAATTATATCATCGATCATACTGGAATGTCGTGAGTATAAATTTGTACAAGGAGTTAAGAAATTTGATACATTTGATAACAGTTACTTTAAACAGAAAATTACATTCATCACATTCTGTAGTCATGAAGATGTACATAACATATGAATTATAGTACATTTGAATCGAGAAATCTCACATCTGGGAGAATATTCAATACATCTGTACATTATTTCAGTACATTCATCCATTACGTCTACTGGCGTAGTGTCCTAGGGTCAACTCATAGTATTATAATTAGATATACAGGGAGTATGGGCTAGCTAGATGAGATCCTTTAGTCCTTCAATATGCAACATCAGTGTATTTGATGAAGTCATTAGTGAATTGTCTAGTTAACTACTCCCTCCGTCCTGCTAGAAGCGTCCCAAAATTTTTGGGCACAGTATTTTATGTGGGGATAGTTAGTATTTAATGTAAAGATAGATTAGTATTTAAAAGTAAGGGTAAATTAGTAATTTATGTGATGTGATTGTAATGTGTTTGAATATTTAATTGATTTATTTATGTGTGATGTCATGGTTGTGAGTTGAAATTTATTAATGGTAGAGGGTTTCAAATTTAATATATTTATTTATTAATGGGATATGATGGATGTAGGTGGGTGATTAATATTTAATAATTTCCTAAAATGGAAATAAGACAAAGGTGTTGGGACGGACCAAAAAGGAAAGTGAGACATAAATAATCGGACGGAGGGAGTACATGATAGCACATAAGACATCAAAATCCCAATTTTTCACATAAATATTGCATAACCCATCATCCCATTACGTCAGTTTTATCATGCAATCCATTGGGGTATGTTTTCCCGATGTTGGGGATCACAGTCGATATCACAACAGTTGTTGGTGTAAATCTATGCAAGGACTCCATAAGTGGAGACATTTGAGTCCATTTACAGTACATGGAATTTACATTCGCCAAACACTGTATTCAAATAATTATACAGTTAGTGCTAATTTAGATACATTTCTCATAAAGTACGACACATTTTAATACATATTCCTCACACACAGGTGTAAGTTCAATACATCTATAAATTATTCCAATTACTTCATCTATTACGTCTATTGCGGTAGTGTCATGGGGTTTTCGCTGATCCGGGTACATCCCACAACATCAAACTAAACTTAGAGTGAGTGTGGGTTGGAATGTGTGTCAAAATATACATAATTATGTACATATTCTTAATCGTTCAGTATATTTTACCTGTACATTCAAGTAAAGTCTCTTTGCATTTGTCAAATAACTCCAATACGTCTGTTTGTCATTTCAGAACATATATTAAGAGCTTGTGCAGTAGTTTCGTAAGGTTGTCGTTGCTCCAGAGTTCATCCTAGAACATACCCAGTCCATCTAGAGTGTGTGTGAGTCACTGACTAGTTTGAATGGGATGCATTAGTGATTTAATATAATACATGAGTCAATTATATGTGAATTAGTTATTGAATAATGTTGTGAACAAGATGAGAGAACAAATAAAACCTCACAATATCAAATTTGGAGTTAAGTCTTGCATAACCCATCATGGTTTCATAATTTTATCGGGATATGTTTTCCCATGGTAGGGGATTCACCCTTAGGACAATCATAAAATTTTAAACATAAATATACACATAGTGTCCAATAGTTCTATACATTTTACCAATAGTATAGTATATTCAAGGAAAGTTTCATCACGTGTGAAAAACTATAATATTTCTACATGTCATTTCAGAACATGCATTTAATAGAGCTTGTGTTGTAGTGTCGTAAGGTTGTCGTTACCCTGGGGTCATCCTAGAATGATCTAGGTGCAAGGGAATATGTATGGAATGATTTGGTGGGAGTTGTTTATGATTTAATTTAGTGAATGAGTGGAAGATCTGATTTAGATAGTGAAATGTGTTATGATGAACATGAGAAAGCACACATAGGGGTGGTTCGGTACGATATAATGAAAAAATTTCGTCGTACCGTATACCGAAATTTAAGGTATGAAAATTTTCATACTGATGCCATACCACAATATTCGGTATGCCGAAGATTGGTATACTGAAGATTTCGGTATGAAATATTTTCATACCCTTTACATACCGACTTTTTGATAAGTTTGGTATATACCGATATAACGAACTTCCGGTACATCCCGACATATCGGTATCGCGGTATATACCAATATACCGAACCTTTGGTACATACCGACATATCGATATATATGGTTAAATATGTAAAATTATGTATGTTTTCCAGTAAGTTCGGTATATACAGATATACCTAAACTTTTGTACATACTAACATACCGGTATCGCGGTGTATCCCAACATACCGAACCTTCGGTATATACCGACATACCGATACCGCGGTATATACGAAAGTTCGGTATAGTAATGGTATACCACGGTATAAAAAAAACTATACCATTACCGTACCGAAATCTTACGGTATGATATCCCGTACTGTATCGAAATCTTACGGTATGACACCCCGTACAGTACCGAAAATTACGGTATACCAAATATTTCGGCATTTTCGGTATTTTTTCGTTATGATATATGCGGTATACGGTATATCTGGTATTTTTCCCCTGCCCTAAGCACATAACACCTCACATTCACAACTTTTGACTTAGCTCTTAGGTGACCCGACCATAGTGTATATCAGTTTCATGATTTTATCATCAAATTGTGGATTTTGGTTGTGTTTCCGTCACTTTCGGGTAATCGATGCACTCAGAATGTCGTAAATACAAATCTGTACTTGGAGGCCACAACTTGGATTATACATTTAAGCTTGAATACCATACATCTGAGTAAGTACTCATCATATTTTCATGGTTGCCACATAACACAAGAAACAACGGCACTTGCATAATAAATATGAGAAAAAATATTGTGTATTAGAAAGAAGTGAGATGAATTAATACACTTGTTGGGATCCTTCAAGTTAATTGGCTGCAAACACATTGGGCACTGGGGCTCTACTATCACCATAAGACATCTATAAACAATGTTTCAGAATGAAACTAGTTGTCCTTTACTATCTCCACCAACCAAATTGCATTTGTGATCATCTCAACATCTTATCTTATAGGAAAAAAAAAAGAAAGAAATTCCTATGGATTCATTGCTCCTCCTATTTTGTACACCATCGGAAATCTTAAGCTGACCCATCCCGACTCTCTTTACGAGGTTCTCGAATGTCGCAGTCGACAATGCCTTAGGCAATAGATCTGCTAAATTATTGTCTGATCAAATTAGTTGTAGATTGATTTCACCATTCTTCTAAAGATAATAAGTGTATAAGAATTTTAGTGAAATATGTGTTGTTCTATCAGTTGACATATCCCCATTTTAATTGAGATATACAAATTGCATTATCTTCATATACTGTTGTTGGGGTAGTTTTTTTTCTCGGATATTAATCCACAATTCTTCAGGATATTATGGGTTATTGATGATAACCAAATGAATCGATCATCTACCACGAAGATAGAATATTTGGCTCTTGTCGTCCGTGATAGTCCAAGCATGAAGTCCATTGAGATATCAATCCAGGGTCCTTCTGGCATAGGCAGAGCTTGATACAAGCCATGGGGCTTAACAGTTGATTTGGCCTTAAGATAGATCAAACACTAATAAAATCATGCACTTTCATCTACATCGTTGGCCAACGGAACCGTTCAGTCAGAATTCCCAAAGTTGAGTCCTTTCCAAAATGTCCCATGAGACCACCTCCATGTGTCTCCGTTAGCAACTCTCTGACAGATCCCTTTGGAAATGCATAATCTGTTTTCAAAGTAAATGAATCCATTCAGCTGGGAAAATTCTTTGAACCCTTTTTTCCTCTTCGTTTTATTCTCGACTAGCTTTATAAAGTATCAATATTTCGGCATGATTGAAGGAAGTAACAATTAAATTTTGCTTCTTTGACCTCCAAGAGATGGTGGTTTCTCCACAAGTAAAGATGTAGCTAGTTTGAGATTAACTTTATGTGGATAAGATAAATATCTAGCATCAGCAAAGTTAAGTAACTCATGTCGAGAATTATTTGAATATAACAACCCGAGATTAATTGTTCCCTGGAGATAGTGGAAGACGTGCTTTATACCGTCCCAATATCATTGAGTGGGAGATGAACTAAATCGTGCCAGTAAACTAACAACAAACGATATATCAAGTCGAGTGCTATTTGCAAGGTACATTAATGCACTAATGACACTAAGGTATGGGACTTCAGAGCCAAGTCCTTTATCTTCTCTCTTTAATTTAAATGGATCATTTTCTGGAGCAAGTGCTCTGACGCCTTTTCCATTGGGACTTGCACTCATTTGGTGTAAGTTGTTTAGTGGATAAATAGTCCAGTTTCAATATCCTCAATTTGTAGACCAAGACATAATTAGTTTTATCAAAATCTTTGATTTCAATTTTACTTTTCAAGAATTCCACAGCTTTTTGAACCTCTTCGGGTGCTCCAATTATGTTGAGATCATCAAAATATACTACAATTATTGCAAATTTTGACCAAAATTTCTTTATGATAACACATGGACAAATGGGTCGTTTACATAACGTTCTTTTGTTAGGCTTTCACTGAGGTAATTATACCACATGCTTCCAAATTGCTTGAGTTCATACAAAGATTTTTGCAAATTAATGGAGCATGCATATTTTGGCTTTGATTAACATGCTTCAGACATGTTGAATCCTTCAGGAATTTTCTTACAGACAATATTTTTCAAGAGCCATAAAGATAAGTAGTAACAACGTCCATTCGACGCATATCAAGTTTTTCATATACTGCAAGCGTCACAAGATATCTGAAGGTTATCCCATTCATGACCGGGGTATATGATTCCTCAAAATCAACACCCGGTCTTTGGGAGAAACCCTGAGCTACAAGTCTTGCTTTATATCTGACAATTTCATGGGCTTCATTTTATTGTCTCATGAATACCCATCAGTACCTAACTAGCTTCGCATTTTCAAGGTTTTGACTGTTGGTCAAAAAACCTTTCTTTTAGCCAGGGAGTCTAATTTAGACTGAATCACATTTTTCCATATTGGCCAATCATTTCTTTGCCGACATTTATAAACTGCCGACATTTATAAACTTATATAGGCTCAGGATACTCGTCATTTTCCATTATATTAAGTGTGACGTTGTATGCAAAAGAATTATCCATATTTTTTTTTCTTTCCGATTCCAAGATTTCCCAATATTGTATAATTGAATTAAGTTTCAATGACTTCATTTTCATTTTGGTGAATCTTTTCAGTTCAACCTTATTAGGGGTTGAATCAATTGTCCTTTCAGGAGTATGATTGGTGATTGAGTTATCAACCATATAGCTAATTTTTCTCTTACGTGGATTTTTTAACATTGGAACCCAAATGTCTACCACACTTAATTTGTCATTTTGGGACATTTACAATGTCAAGTGCATTTGCTGCCTAAATATATATGATTTAATAACTTTTGCAGCATCATTGAACGCACCAGGCAGTTCATCTGTAAATGCACAAGATATTTCATTTTTCAATTGATTTTTTACTCCCATAATGTCGGGAATTGAGTTTCATCAAAATGATATTAGGCAAATCTTACAGTAAATAAATCACCAGTTGTCGGCTCGAGATATTTAATAGTCGAGTGTGATTCATACCGGCATGGATGCTCAACCTTTTTTGAGGTCCCATTCTAGTGCTTTGGGGCGGCACAACTGGCACATAAACCACACACCCAAAAGTTCGCAAGTGGAATACATTGGGCTCTTTTTTAGGCACAATTTTTACTGGGGGAGTAATAATTATAAATGGTTGGCCTTATTTTCAATAGTGTTTCCGTATGTAATACGGCATAAACCCAAGCTGATTATTGGAGCTTAGACCTCATTAATAACTGTCTAGTAATTGATCACAATAGTGTAATGAATGATTCAACAATGCCAGTTTGTGTATGCACATAAGGAACATGGTGTTCCATAGTATATGCCATCATTTCACAAGTCCACTTGACAATAAAACCTTAAAGAGTTCAGTACGACAAAGTATATGCACAAAACAAAGTATACCACAACGTACTATCCACATCAAGCCACAGTACCGGAAAAATGTAAGAAATAAATCAATACAAAATGATATCACCTCCCAGAAAAAAGCTGCCTCTGAAATCATCCTCCCCGGGGTCTGCAGAGCGAAGCCTCGATCAACCTGCAATCTCTGCAATCTCTCCATCTCCTCCACTATTATCATCTGCGTCTGGGAAACCTCATCCACGGTCTTCTTTAACCCATCTAACTCCTCCCGGGTGAAAAACTTCATGCTAGACTGTGGAGGAGTGGAATCTGCTTTGGTTGTAGGTGGAATGGCTTTGGCAAGCGAGCCAATACCATATACCGCCCTCAGTCTGTCGTGTCCAAGTCTATGGTATTGCAATATTTAAAACATTTTAAATAAATAAAACAGCCCATCGTATATAACTCGAAATTAATAATAAGTAATTTGCAGCGGAAAAATAATATCTAAATATAAATATATGTAATGCAGCGGAAATTCAAATACTGGGCCAACATGGCCAAAATACGGGTTAAACAGGCCCGTTCATGCAGTCATAAATAAATGCAAGAATTTAAAATAGTGTCCCCCCCCCAAAAAAATGTTTTCATGTATGCACGTGATCATGCAAAAGCCTCATACTCTTAAAGAAAAAGGGAAAAAATGGTTTGGGTCAGCAAAACGTGCTGAGTAAGTTAACACCTAGCATGATTAAGGGGTTTTAAAACCATTAATTAATTTAAATAAAAACATGCTACTAGATAATAAATAATTTAATTTAATTAAACAAATAACTTGCATAATTTTAAAAACATGGATTCTAGCCAATCATGCATATAACACAATTTAAATAAAGACAAGAAATAATAAAACAATAAATAAAAGTCTTTTAATTATCCCCAATTACTCCAAGATCATGTATCTCAAGTTTTTCTCGATTGCATTGCAATCTCTACAGTTTTTCAAGTATCCTTGGCCTAAGCCAAATCCGCCATACCCAGTACCACTCTAGAGCCTCGAGAAATCCATACGCATACTCCCGAGAGTGTAGGCCCAACATATCTCGCCGTTTTGGCATAATTTCACATATTTCACATATTTCAACACCATCGTCCAATCAGGCACGATGTGCAAAGCTAGGAGGGCACCCTGCAAAGCACTCACCCCCTACATAGTGATTAATCAAGTTGGAAAGGGGATTTTTCAAAAACGTTTTATTTATTTATTTCAAAAGGAATTAATTTGTTTGTATAGTAAAGCCAATTTCACAAATTAAGCAATATTTTCAAAAATATACTATCTCAGGACGCTGTTCGCTCCAATATCATTTATAAATCCATATTACGACCAAAAATTCTGAAATTTGAGCAGTAGCTCGCCAACACACTAACGAACAAGTCTCGTGTTTTAACATTTTCAATCCGGTTTAAGGAAACAAGTCAAAAATGAGATTGGTTCGGTTCGAATTTTTGGAGGTAGATACTAAGGCAAAGCAGTCATAAGATAATCGGAGAGAGACTCTAGCTCGGAGTCCGATACCTTGGAAAATTCTTGTCAAGAATATACTTGTAATAAACCAAAATTCTGCTCGTGCCTATATGCATATGTGTGTGTGTGTCCCCATCCCAAAATTTAACTTTTAAAAATACTTGGCATAGTCTTTTCAAAATATTTCGTGCAAAAATTTCAATAATTTAAATGCACTACTTCTTTAGAGCAAAAATGGCTCTTCAAAAATATTATTCGTGCAAAAATTGCAGTAATTCATATGCACTAATCCGAATGCTTACAAATGCTTTTCGTGTAAGATTTTAATAACTTCAATACACGACTTGTATAGCCACCTGGCTTTTAAAAATAACTTATGGTTCATGAATTTTAAAAATTTCAGATACACAATTCCAAGAGCAAAACGCTCTGATACCAAACAGTAACACCCCCATAACAAGATACTAATGTATAAATTATAAAAATTAAAATAAAAGCGTAGGCAAGAATTTAAAACATGCGAACAATTTAAATAAGTAAAATGCACACAAAAGTCTTTTAATTCTCGTTAACTAAGAGGAGGACGCCACATCCAAGTTTCTCAAGTATCAAGTTTCTCAGGTATCAAGTTTCAGAATTGCCGAAGCAATCCGCGTATCACGCCATACACAGTACCACTCGGAGCCTCGGGTAACCCATAAGGATACACCCGAGAGTGTAGACTAGTTTTTCAATGGCCGTTTTGGCACAATATCACAAAAGATCACTCTCGTCCATTTAGGCACGAAGTGAAAAGCTAGAGGGGAACCATGTAGAGCACTCACCCCCTACATTGCAAGTGGAGATCTAGCTCAACCTAGTGTAATGGGTTTTTGAAATTATTTTTATCATTTTAATATGGATTTCAACCATCTAGTTTAGAAAAACTCAAATTACACAAGTATAGTATATGTTCGTCATAGTTCGCGCCTTTTCATTTTAAAAATTCGTTTCTCAGGCTAACATCATGAAATTTACACAGTAACCCAAACACACCCTACTGAACAACTTTCATTTTTTATATTTTCCGAAGTAAGGTGAGGAGTCAAGTTAAAAGTCAAGATTTCCACAGAATACGCACGCTGTCAGGATTCAGATTTGGCAACCTGTTCTAATTCGAATTTTTGACACATCAAACGAGCTTCAAAAATTATAAAAATTTACAGACACATTCTAAACATGATTATCTACAACTCTTATTTGCATTGCAAAGGCTAGTTTGAACCGGATGTAATAGCAAAGCAATGATTTAGTTCAACTTGGAAAACTGTCAGCTTTTTCGGTTTCAACAGAAACACAGAGGCAACCAGATTAAATTTGGGGGAACCAACGTTGATGAAAATTCACGAAATTTTAACACGATATAGTTTAATGTATTAGGAACAAGATTGTAGTTTTGACTTTTCCATTTTGAACACTCGAAAAGGTCCTAATAATCAGATTACCGAAACTGCGCACACATGGAAATTTTGGGACATATTTTATGTTCGTTGACTAAACTCACAACTGTTCGACCCTACGGCTCCAAAATTGATACGAGAGGAAGTTAAATTATAGAGGGTGAGATTTAGAGTCTTAAGATTCATAGGGATGGCCTCCGGGATCAACGATCAAGTTCAAAACACCTCGTCTCCTTCTCTTCGGTCCCGATTTGTGAATACAAGGTAGAAAGACTACAGATTAGATTCTATATCCGACTAAAAACCATGAACTCAGATTGAAATCTATTCCTTACCACTACACGACGTCTGAAAATTGCTTGGCCTCGTCCAAATCGTCGCCTCCTTTGTCGGGATGGTCCTTGGATGCTCAAAATTTTAAGGTTTCGACTGATTGAAGAATCGAGAAGATGAGTGAGGGTTTGATAAGATTTTGGCTGTAAAAAGGATGAAAAATCTTCCTATTAATGACCCTGGATCTCCCCTACACGATAAAGGCTAGTTACCATAGTTTACGGGCCGAAATTTGGCAAGAAATTGCGTTGATCGCGATCTTCCGCGCAAGCTGTTGGAGTGGCGCGGTGGTGGGGCAGTTTTGGCCCAACCGCGCGTGGCCTGGTCTGGGCCGTGCGTCCGAACTGGGCTGTGCGATCCCGTCGGGCCTTTTCTCCTCTCTTTTGGGCTTTTCTCCTTCTACATTCTTGGGCTTAATTATCGGGTTACTCTCGGGCTATAAATTCCTATTTTTAAATTCATTTCGAACTCGAGTTAATTTCGTATTCGAAATCTTGAATTCATCGACTATTGGCTCCCGTGCAATAATTTATTTAATTAAATTATTTTCAACTTCACGGGTCCTTGGAATTAAAATTCTTTTTGATCTTGAATTTAATTCCATTTCTTTTTATTAAAATCGTGGGTATTATAGTGTTTGTTTCACTAACTTGTTCTTTGTTGTCGCAGTCTCTCCCATGTCTCACGTACAACTGCAGTGATGTCAGCAGTTGTAAGGGGTTGTCGTGAAGGCTCTGGCTGGAACTTGTCCCACGCAAAGTACCTGAAGATGAGCCTTCCCCTAGGTCAATCATATGCAAATATTACGCACAACTAAATAACAAAGTAAGTGATATCACGTAAAATGTAATATTTGAAGATTATCACATTTGGAAATCATCATCTGAAGTCTCATATGAGGGATCATCCAGATCACTCTCATTTGAGGTAGAATTAGTATTCATTGTGGATTCAGAATCACTACACTCATCCTGTTGTAGCTATAAGTATTGGACACATTGTCTGTTAATCGCTCCCTCCTTATTGTTAACGTTGTAGTTTCAAGAGCAACCTGTTATGAAACATCTATCTGGAATGCTTCAGACTCCTCATCAATATCTATGGTTATCGGACCTCAAGGTTTAGTTTTACATACAACCAACCATTCATTCCTACGCATTGTGTCTCGTTGTTGGGAATGAGACATAACACACCTGTTCAGCTTGATTAGCCAATATGAATGGTTCATAGATATTCACAGTTGCTTTATTCACTTCGACAATTTTGTAGTACGGATGAGTGCAAGTCCCAATTCCCTTACAAGGATCAAACCATTTACATTTAAAGAAAGCGGTTTGCTTGATAGAAAAAGCAGGGTATTCTATGACTATAATTTCTTTGATGATTCCGTAGTAGTCCCCGTACGATCCTGCGATGCAAACTCCACTACTGTAACTGGATCTGTGACTGCCATGAGACTCCGTGTGAAATTTCATCCTATTTATAAAGTACATGGAATATGATGTACTCATAAGAAGTGGGCCATGTGCTATGTGACGAATACATGAGGTTTCGAGTGCATTTTTCGTCACATAATCTTAAAACCATCTAGCAAAGTTAACAAATACGACTGCTATGATCTTTTGAATACTTATTCGGTGATTTTCGTTGCTTAGATGTTGTTCAAACTCCCTATTATTAATGTACAAAATCACTTGGCTAAGAATTTCATAAAAAAGTGGATTGAATAATACTAGATAATTTGTGAAATTTAAATTACTAACATGATATATGGTTCGATCTCTTCGCAATTTAAAAGAGTAGGTAATTGTAGGCGGCTTTCAACTCTTCTTCAGACAACCGCCTTGTAACACCCCGATTTTTCCGACTCGCGGGTGTTACTGCCACACCTCCTAAATAAGGCTCGATCATAAATCTTCTGGAGGCTCGCAAACTGCTTGTGCCAAAATGATTTGCGGATTGAAAAATTCAATCCTCGTCCGCACTTCTATGTTCTCGCTTGGATTGCAGATGCTGGGTTAGGCGCAAATCCTAACAATACTAAGAATTTGGCGTGAAACTCTTAGATCCAAATTCCAATTCATATACACTATACTTGGTTAGCAAAATTATAAGCAAGGTAGTAAGCTCGGCAATGAACGACACATGACACATGTCAAAAACTATATCTACAATCTACAATATATAAAAATTGTTGATCTTATGAATAGTATAGATTCTATAAATAGTTTTCCCAAAAATAAATCATTCTCCTTTTTCACCAAAATCTAAATTTATCTATTCTTTCTAACAAAAATTACCCTATCAACATTAATTTTCATATTTCGCCTCACAAAAACTCCCTTATAAATAATAATATATCTATTATCACTCACAATTTTTTCTTTTTATGAACCGTAACCAATTTAATTTATTTAATAATAATAATAATAACAACAATAATAATAATAAATAATAATAATAATAATAATAATAATAATAATAATAATATATCTATACTATATGAAAGCTGCCGATCTTCTAAATAGTAACGGACTATCATCATAAATAAAGCATCTTTAATATTATTAATGGGCTTTAAAGAGTAATTTTGCTAATTGTTGGAGTTAAGACTCAATTGGACTTCCAAGAAATTTTAACTTACATTATATTATTTGTTTATTTATTATTTAGTACTTTAATTTTAAAAAGTACATGCATTTTAATAAAACACTATAGAAAAAATATATATTTATTTTTAAAAATATAATAATGAAAATCGATTTTCTTTTCATATATATATCTATAGTTGTCGATACCATCCCCACACATTCGGGTGGGGGTAATATTAGTATAAGTATATGATTATTATGTAGGCATCCTAAAATTGCGAGCTTAGGAATTCCGGCGTGGGCGATAACCAAACACTCTCCATCATGTCCTCTTTACAATGAGAAGGACTCCTATTGCGATGATTGCCCGGCTCGCGCAGAGGGCCGCAATGAAGTGGGTAATCGTGTCGTGCAGAAAATCGAATAACCATTGTTGGGGCTGCAAAATAGTTGGGCCATTGTCGCCACCGTAGAAAGTATACCAGGACCCGCAACAGAACCATCTGGGGGTGGCTGGATATCGAACACAATAAATAGCTTGTACGCAGCATTAATCTATTGAAACATCTCCCTTCAGACTTCTTCTTCTGCTCTTCGAAGTCTAGCTGTTAATTCCCAGACTCTGTGTCGTAGTTCCGTATTCTCAGAAATCGGAGTAGTTAGTGCTGCTACCATCCGGTGCGGATCGTTCGGGGAAGTCATTTTCTACAGTAATTAAATAATACCTCCGTCTCATTATAATTTGTTACGAACCCACCTGACACGTATGATGATGCACATTTTAACGGTTAATAACTTAAATTGTGTATAATACAAAATTATAAAAATTTGATATTATTAAACTACAAGATTAGAAGAATCTAACAAGATCTCACTTGACTATATTTTTTCTTACATAACTATGATAAAAATTTGAATCAAACTTAAACAATGAATATTGCCAAAAAAAAAATCAAATGTAATAATCTTAGTGAGACGGAGGAAGTATTGAGTATAGATCTACCTACCTTAATCGAAATGAATATGAGTCCCAAAATAACCCCCCAGTGTCGTGCATTGCAATGTATGCAAAATGTGAAAACAAAGAATGCCTAGGGTTTAAAATTACTTATGTAGAAAGTAATTTTTGAAAAATAGTTGGATGCTCTGATACTAATCTATAACACCCCAGTTTTTCCGACACACGATTGTTATCGCCACACCTCCTAAATAATACCCTATCTGACACATCGGCTTATTTGGGAGATGCTAAGGCTAAAACGAGTATAACAATTATCCATTTCAAACAACCATACTTAACGATAAAATATATAATACTTCATTAAACTGAAGATTCTTTCACAAAATAACATACGGGGAGGGATAACAACTATCTTTAATATTATACATGAGATAGTGAAATCACAACACAACATTGTCAAAAGTCCGATATCTTCAAAAGCTACTGAAAACTTTTATGCAGAAACCATGCAGGTGTAGTGCTCCCTTCCCCTGTCAAGCTTTAATCTTATCCTAGAAGGAAAAATGAAGAAAGAAGGATTATCAGCGATGGATTCGATGGTAAGTTTCCTATACTCTTCTGTAAGTTCCCTATGCTTTCCGCCCTTGTTATTTTTATTCCCTTTCTTTATCCACTTTCCTTATTTATTTAGTTTGTCTTTGTTTGCCTTTTCTTTATTCGCTTTCCTTATTTATTTAGTTTGTCTTTGCCTTAGTCGTTGGCCTTTATTTTTGTTCATGCTTTAGTAGTTGGCATTTATTTTCCGTTCTTGCTCTATTAGTAGTAGGCTTTTATTGTTTCTTATTGGCCTACATTATCCATTATCGCTTGTCCGTCCTTTGATCATTGTTTTGTTTCTTAGCCTTTTTTGTTCCTGTCTCATTTGCTTTCCATCACGTATTTCCTTTTGACTTTGTCCCAATTGCCTTTGATTTACGTAGATACTCGCTGTATACATAACCCATTGACTATATGCCCTAAGGTACAATAATATAGGTTATAGCCATCCCACTGAGGGGTTTCATGGCATATATGAGTGCGACCGATTCATAGATGATTCTTGTTGAACCCGGTGAGGTAATGTAACACCCCGGTTTTGATAACCCAGGCCGGGATGTCACAGCCACACCTCCCAAGCAAGACACGATTTCTTCTAGCTTGCTAAAGAGATGCAAGGCTAGGTATTTTAGGAATCAAAATATTTAAAACATTTAAAAACAACCCATTGTAATATAATTTAAAAATATCAGAGTAATCACATGCAGTAATAGTTATATAGCAGCGGAATAAAAATAACGGAAATGTAAAGAAATGGCCGACATGGCCAAAACACGGGTTAAACAGGCCCGTTATGCAATTCAGTCTCAAAACAGAAATTTAATGTCTCCCCAATCTCCCCATGCATGCTATGCTCATGCATAATTGTCATACTCTGAAAGAAAAGAGAAAATATGGTTTGGTCAGCATAAACGTGCTGAGTAAGTTAATACATAGCATATGATCAAGGGGTTTCAAAGCCATTAATTAATTTAACAAAAGCATGCTAGTAGGCAATATACAATTAATTTATTTAACCACTAAAAATTAAATTGCATAATTTTAAACAAGGATTCTACATGATCATAATATAACTTCATGGTCAAATAAATACAAGCCATAATTTAAATAAAAGAAATAAATTTAAAGTCTTTTAATTCCCTAATACTTCAAGATTAGGTATTTCAAGTATTTCACGATTGCATCGCAATTTCAACAAAGTTTAGCCAGTAGTCTGGCGGCCGCAGCCGTATCCGCCATACCCAGTACCACTCCGGAGCCTCGGGAAACCCATACGGATACTCCCGAGAGTGTATGCCCTATATATCTCGCCGTATTGGCATAATTTCTCATTTTTGACACCATCGTCCATTCAGGCACGACGCAGTTAGGAGGGCACCCTGCAGAGCACTCAACCCCTAATTTGTTTTAAATCAAGTCGCAAAGGGGATTTTCGAAAATGTTCTTTTATTAATTTCAAAAGAATTTTCATTTGTTTGTTTAGAAAAGATAATTTCACAATTTCTCAATTTCTCAAAATATGACTTCTACGTGTCGCTGTTCGTGCCATTCTCATTTAAAAATTCGATTCAAGGCCAAAGATTCTGAAAATTTGACATTAGCTCGACAACACAGTAACGAACAAGTTTCATTTTTTAAGTTTTTCGTTCCGGGTTAAAGAGACAAGTCAAAAGTGTGAATTTGTACAAAAATATCATTCTGTACGGATTCAGGATGCAGCAGTTTTCAAAGATCCGATTTTTAACTTATCAAATGAACTCCAATCTTAATGAAATTTTACAGGATGATTCATAACTCATAGATCTACAAATTTTATGTTCAACTCAAGTCCTAATTCGTCCTAGATCTAGTGTCAAAATCATCAACAAGTTCGAAAAATAATTCTGCCACCATTTCAAGATTCGAATTGAATGCAGGTTCGTCCGGGTCGTTTTTCAGGTATCAAAGCTTAACAAAAAATTATGAAATTTTTACACGACATAGATCAGGTCTTAGAAACATTTTTTATGTTTTGATTTTTTCCATTTGAGCATTTTAAATTGTCCGAAAAATTCGTCCAAAATCACTGCGCTCTAGGGTTCTTCCATTGACAGGTTTTTAGGGTTCTTTAATTGGATCTTTAAGTTTGGTTGTGTTTTAGTCACCCAAAACCATAAGTAAGCATTAGCTTACCAAAAATGGTTCTCCGGCTCGTCTAATTCGATGTTGTGGCCTCCGGTTTCGCCGTTAGTCCCCTGGATCCTTCGTAATCCTCCTTCTTGATCCGGATCGGCGTTTAGAAAAGAAAAAGGGCTAAGTTAGAGTTGTATTCAAATTGAATGGAAAGAGGTGGATGAAAACCTTACTCCACTGTCTACCTACGCCCGGGAGTCTTTGGATGCGCCTGGAAAATGTCCTCCTCAAAATTCTTGCCTCCGACGATTTAGAATTAGGGTTTTCGGTGTATGGAAGTCGTAAAGAGTTGAAAAGGATGTACGGGCTGATTTAGGGGGCTATTTATAGAGTCGAGGTTCTTTGGGGTCGTCCAAGAGCTTCCATGGAGAGTCTTGGGCCGAAAGACATGCAACCGACTCAAAAAATCCGAAATTGGGCGAGTGAATCTCGCCGGGATCGTTTCTGGGAGCTGGCGCGGTGGTGGTGCGCGAACCCTCTCGCCCCGCACGGAGGCCGCGCGGCCTTGTCCTGGACTTTAGTTCGGGTCGGGTCGTGCGATCCGTCGGGCCTTTTCTCATCTCTTTCGGACTTCTATCCTCCTATGTTCTTGGGCTCCGATTTTTGGGCTATTCTTGGGCTCCAAATTCCTATCTAAAGTTTATTCGGATCTCAATTAAATTTCGGGTTCGAATTATTGAGTCCATTTGTATTGGGTTCTCTTGGAACAATTTATGTAACTAAATTATCTTTAACTTTAATTCCTTCTTGGACTAAATTCTATTTCTCATTTCATCTTTTAATTATTTATTTATTCATTTATTTATTTATTTATTTATTGATGTTACAAAATTCTCGGGTATTACAGGTAATCCATCTTGTTGTTGATTTTTTGCTCTGCGGGCGCCCTTGAAGGGTAATTATTTATTGATTAATAGATAACGAGCATTATTGAGGTTGACTTGCCGTGTGAAGGCCCGTGTTCAGTAGGCGCTGGAAAATGCCATATAGTGACCCCTGAACTAAATGAAATCAGGTGAGACCCGAGATTTAGTACAGGATAACAATATTGTGAGGTCCATTCTGAATCCCTCTAACATGCATGCAACCACTGAGATGGTTAATCATATCTTAGCATATGCCATGTTGAGTATTTTGGGTTGCTCTCGAAATTAATATTGATATTGTTAAATTCCTATTTACTGATTTGAGAGTACCCTTATTATATTATTCTCGAATTCATGTTTGTTGATTTGAGAATACCATGATTGTGTTGCCTCTATTTTTGAGCTCCTACTTATTAATATGAAAGCAGCCTTGTTCTGTCATAATTGTTTGGTTGTTCGTTGATTCCGATTATGGGGAACTTACCAGCGAATATTTCGCTGATAATCCTTCTTTCTTTATTTTTCCTTCCAGGATAAGATTAAAGCTTGACAGGGGAAGGGAGAACCACACCCACATATTTTCTTCATAAAAGTTTCAGTAGTTTTTTAAGATGTCGGACTTTTGACATTGTTGTGTTATGATTTTGCTATCTCATGTATAACATTAAAGATAGTTGTTATCCCTCCCCGTATGTTGTTTTACGAAACGATCTTCAGTTTAATTAAACATTATATATTTTATCATTAAGTATGGTGGTTTGAAATGTATAATTCATATACCCGTTTTAGCCTTAGCATCTCCCGAATAAGCCGATGTGTCAAATCGGGTCTTATTTAGGAGGTATGGCGGTAACACTCGTGTCGGAAAAATCGGGGTGTTACACGCCTCTTCTTGCACTTACCTTGGGAACGTCCCACATATTTGAATACACTTATAAGGCCTTTGCCATTTACTCAAATGCCACCATCGTAATTCCTTGGCACATTCCTCTCGCTCGTGAAAGCATGCTTCTCAGAGTAATGAGAGCAAGAAATTGAGGCCTCCCGAACCATGTATGCATTACAGGTACTACCTTCAACGTGTGCCTTGTTGCGCATATTTCTCTTTAACTGATTCAAATATCTGAAATAAAATGTATAAAGCAAATATCACACGGATTTATAAGACTGAAACCATATATATTTCATATAATCATAAATGTTACCTTTCATTCGGGTACATCCATCTAAACTGAACAGGACCAACAATACTAGCTTTTATAAGGTAGGTGGACAGGTAGATATTCCATACAATCGAATAATGCAGGTGGAAAGATTGAATCCAATTTACAAAGCACAACTGGAATATCTATTCCCAATCTTCCCATATCCTTAATAGTAAGTGTTTTTGCTTTTGAGGCCCAAAATGCATTGCTCAATTCTGTTATTGGTTCCCACTCATTCTTAGGAAGCATTTTCCTCCATCCAATGGGTAGAAGATGTTGAAGAACATATGACAGTAATGACTTTTCATGCCAAATATTCTGTGTTTATTCATATCTATGCATCTATCCAGATTGGACACACAATCATTAGGAAACCTTAAGCCTGCAACCCACTTCAAGAACACATCCCTCTTATCCTTATCTATTGTATACACGGCCTTTGTATTTACCTGTACAAGGATATATATGCAATTCTGGCCTATTACACAAGGTCACAAGTTCCTCGCGTACTTTTGCATTGTCCTTTGTATTCCTCTAAACATCCATCATAGTATTGAAAATATTTTCGAACACATTCTTCTCAATGTGCATGACATCCAAATTATGACAGACCAAATTGGTCTTCTAATAAGGTGGATCCCAGAATATATTCATTTTTTTTCCCATCTACAAGTCTTACTAATTAATGTATTTGCTTCCTCTCCTCCGCATTCAATTACATGATGGAGGCCATGAGTTTCCGTATTAGCCAACACTTTTTTCATTGCTCCTATATGATGGTGGCAACTTGTGCTCTTCACGATCCTTCTTGAATTTTAACTTAAGTCTAAATGGATGATTCAAATTAAGGAACCTCCGGCGAGCATCAAACAACGATTGTTTCCCACCCTCCTTCAATTTTTTAGATTTCGTTTCTTCTATACATAATGGGTATGCAGTTTTTCCATATGTACTCCAACCTGACAACATAGCGTATGGCAGAAAATTTCCTATTGCCCACATCAAGGCTGCCTTCATCTGAATTTTTTTAGTAAATATGTCGTATGTGGTGATCCCAACATCCCACATCTCCAATAGCTCAGTGATTAAAGGCTGTAAGTACACATCAATTCTTTGTTTTGGGAGCAATTTCCCGTGAATTTTGCATGCCAAAAACATATATTTTTTTTTTCTTCATACACATACCAAGAGGGAGGTTGTAAGGTGTTAAAATAACTGGTCAACATGAGTATTGAGAGCCCAGTTGACCAAACGGTTGGAAACTGTCTATACATAATCCCAAACGGACATTTCATCCCTCCGATCCAAAGTCCAGATGAATCGTGTCAAAGTGCTTCCATGCCTCTAAGTCACAAGGATGACACATCTTCCCGGACGTCCCATGTCCATGACCTACATGCCACATAATGTGTTTCGCGGTCGCCTCCGACGTATACAACCTTTTTTAATAAGTTTATAAGCGAAAAATAGAACATATTTTTTAGTGCGAAATGTGAATTAGTATCGATTTCTTTATATGGAGGTCCGTCATAAAATTTACAATATTCTAAGGCTGCATCATCGCACCAAAACAAAATATACCCCTTATCACAATAATTAATTTTTTCAATAGGTAAACCCAACCCCTTAAGAAGTTTATTCGCCTAATAAAAACTTTTAACCATAGCTTTATCTTCAAGGAGTGTATCAAGTATGAGTTGACACAAAGTATCGAAGCATCTCTCCGATAAGTTGTCTTCGGATGTAATATTTAATAACATTGCAATAGTTGACAATAAAGTAATTTTCTTGTATTCAGGCCACAAATCTTTGTCAACCACAACCAGCATACTATAGAACAATTTTTCATGTGCATTAGGTTCATCAGACGGCCTCGGCTCATCATATACATTAGTTGGTAAATAGCAACCAAATGAACTCAAATAACACATCAACAGTTTAAAGATTATAAACCCTAACAAATGCGAATCCAAATTTCACTTAACAAAACATATGAAAATTCACATTGGTTTGCCAATAACACAATAAATTTCAAATGCTCATAACTTTCTCATCTTGTGTCCGACTTTTATGTTCTTTTAGGAAAACGCAACTACAAAACACTAGGATTTCATATATTTGCCCAGCTTTAATGGAAAAATATCAGCCAAACAACGGACAATCATTCTATTTCTTAAAAAAAAATATATGATTATCATATGAAGACTAAGGCATGCTAACTGCAATACGTTGCTACCAAACTCAAGAAAATAATGAACATAAGAAAACATAAACAATTACAGAAATGCCAACAATTTTTTCCGACATTCTTTTACTTTATTAACAAAATGCCAATCGTAGGAGACGAAACCAAACATGATCACCCAAAATTCAAATAACAAAGCCTTCAACAAGAAAAAATTCTTAAGCGTTCCAATCCATTACCTCTTGAATGCAAGAATTGGACGAAGATAGAAAATTGAATTGAGTAATACTTTCAATCTAATATCCCAAGGGCAAACAAATGGAAAACTGCATATTAAAATCAAATGGAGAAAAATGGCAATCAATTAGAGAATTAGAACAAGAACTATATTAGGACTGCAATTCAAAAAAAGAAAACCATATGGAGAAACACATAATATGTCATTAAATGCAATCCGTTCAAACTTCCAACCAATCACGAACTTCCAATTCCAATACGCGGCCAAATCTGAGATATGCAGATACCTATGTTGGTGTCTCAATGGGCATGGTGAAAATGGGAGTCAAATTGGGGATCGAGGTTTTTCGTTTGTTGTAAATGAGATTTATAGTGAATTGGGGAAGATATAATACCCTAGGTTAGCGACCATCATTTGCGGTCACCAATTCCAACCGTCTAGAACACGGTTGCAAAAACATCCGCAGTATCGCAACCAAGAGCTTAGGTTGCAAAGTGTGGGCGGTAAACATAGACCAGAGGCTGCTGGTCGGGAATGCAGTCATCAATTGTGATGGGATCTTGACGGTTGCAAAATGCGGTTGGTATTTCACATTTTTCTTATAGTGTCAAGGCGAAATTTTTATCGGATGATCCGGATATTGAGCTTGCAATTTAATAATTTGTGTCTGTAATCTTGCCAATGCATGTTACGAGTTGAGAATAAGCAAACATATGACCACCATAAGGATACATCAATTAGCACCATAAAATATATGAATGGTCCACACTATGGATCATGCTCACATATATCGCCATGAATTCTTCTAAAAAAATGCATGGGATCTAGTTCCCACTTGTTGGAGATGACCTTATTAACAATTTACTAGTGGACTTCAGGTCTACCACATGATGTATTTCAACGTCACTTAACTTTGGATAAAAAATTTTCTTTGATGGATTTGTCTCCGTTGATAACTGAGTAATCAAAAGATACTCAATATTCGCCTCATTTAATGTTTCATTGTGATATCAATTTTTCCAAATCACAAAGCTTAAATAGGCTTGTTCGAGCATTTGTCGAAAATAGTGTACTTTCAATAACTATTTTTGTCCTTTTTGGAAGAAGTATAATGGCCCTTCAAGAGCCTTCAATCACATTTGAAATACCCCAATGTTGTTAACAACAGTTTTTTCCCATCTTCAGGTGAGAAAATGGTTATTGCCCTTTAAAATGGTATGTGTAGTATCACTATTAACGAGGCAGATGTTATACTCCGTTTTATTTTATTTGGCATCTATTTCTTTATCCAAGAAGACAAGAACAAGTGTAAGACATATACAGAAGACAAATATTCATATTATATAAGGGAATTTAAATTGGGAAGAAAATAATAAAAACACATTTGTCTTTCGGTGTGTGATGCCATCTTTTATTATATCATTAACTGCATCATCGCGATCGATATGGTTTTATTTCAACCTTGATGCCTTTCTTTGTTCTGCTCTTTTGATGATTGATAGAATCAAGCCAGAGAAGCAGACGTGCGAAAAATACATGCCCAATAGCTTTTCACATCGCAACAACCTGAATTTTATTATAAGACATTTTTTATGGAATTGAACATCCTTTTGGATTTATTAGGCTTTTGTCGCCATACCGAAATTCATTCTTTTTGGGATATTTTATTTTGCCAATATGGTTCAACCCGATTTTATTTTCAATCACAATTGATCAACATTTTATTTTCTGCATAGGCGTAACCACACCCTGTGTATTTAAATTATGTCACATTCTCTTTAGTGAATGGATAAACATTTGTTGGCTTGAATTCATATTTTTTTTTTCAACAATATTTAGTCAAGAGAGGTAATACGATCATCTTCGGGTGACCGTATAATTTTTTCCACAATTCAAGTGGATTTTCCAAGTGTGGCATATTGTCACTTTAAAAGCTCATTAAAGTGATGGCTTAAATATATCATAGCATTTGCTCTCGGTGCACAGTATTAAAGATCCATTAGATCTATTATTATAATTACACTAAGGGTCTGTTCTGCACGCAGAGCTGAAGCTGTGAGATGTAGCTGCAAGCTGGAGCTGTAGGGAGCTGGAGCTGTTGTAACACCCCGGATTTGATAACCCAGGCCGGGATGTCACCGCCACACCTCCCTAGCAAGACGCGGTTTCTCCGAGCTTGCTAAAGAGATGCAAGGCTATGGTTTTTCAGAATTTAAAATATTCAAACAGCCCATTACAATATAATTTAAAAATCATAATATCAAAGTTGCAGCGGAAAGTAATATTTACATATGTATAATGCAGCGGAACTTAAGTATAGGGCCGACATGGCCAAAACACGGGTTAAACAGGCCCGTTCATGCAAGTTGTAATTAAATGTAGGAATTTAAAAATAGAGTTTTTCCCGAATGTCCCATGTATGCATATGATGATGCTTAATCCTCATACTCTGAAAGAAAAAGGAAAGAAAATATGGTTTGGTCAGCAAAACGTGCTGAGTAAGTTAACACCTACTATGATCAAGGGGTTTCAAAATCTTTAATTACATTTAAGAAAAACATGTGCATACAAGACATGATTTAAATTTTATTCGTCTAATAATAATTTAATTACATATTTGAAAAGACAAGGATTTCCACAAGATCATAATTTAACACACGTATAAAGAGGTTTAATTAAATAATTAAATTTTTACTCCGAGGCATGCATACAAACAACTCATCTATCAATTTAAAATTAATAATTTAATTGTGTACTTGAACATGCATTTAATCCATAATAACAATTTAGTCATGACATGAAAATTTAAGGACATAATTTTAAATGCATAATTTAAAGACGGGCATAAATAAATAAATACTTAAAAACATTAAATCTTTTATTTCCCCGTTACGTAACCATTTCTCAATAGTTTGTATAGCCGGTGATCCGGCGGCCGCAGCCGTGTAGTAAGTATCTTGTATAGACGGTGATCCGGCGGCCGCAGTCGTGTCGTATTTCAAGTATTTCATTGGCCGTTTTGACACAGTTTCTCATAACATTCACCCTCGGCCGTTTTGGCACGAAGCGAAAAGCTAGGGGGCGTTCTATTGAGCATTTCCCCCTACGTCGGTCACTCTCGGCCATTTTGGCACGAAGCGAAAAGCTAGAGGGGCACTCCATCGAGCACTCACCCCCTACATAGGTCACACTCGTCCGTCTAGGCACGATGCGAAAAGCTAGAGGGGCACTCTATCGAGCACTCACCCCCTACATAGCCAAGTATCTCATAAGTTTTAATTTAGTGTAACGGGATTTTTCAAAAGTATAGATATATCGTATTTCAAGGTCTCGACCGTTTGTTTCGATATTTCAAAATCTCTTCGATTTAAAATCATTTGACGTCACAGTTTACGCCTTTTTAATTCAAAAATTCATTTCAAGTCAGAAAAATCTGAAATTTTCACAATAAATCAAAAAAGTCCTAACGAACAACTTTCGTGTTTTAACTATTTCGAAATAAGTTGAGGAGACATGTCAAAAATCGAGTTTATTACGCAAGCAGAATTCTGTCCGGACTCAGGTTTGTCACAGTTCAAAGTTTCGACTTTTTAACATATCAAATGGACTCCAAAAATTCTGAAATTTTATATGCACATACTAGACATGATTATCTACAACTTCCATTTAGATTGCAAAGATCAAATCGGACTAGAAAATATAGAAACATGCTCATCAAGTTCGGACATGTACACAGTCAGATTTCGAAAAGTCTTATCAAGGCAGTTTATGTTTGATGCGATTTGAAATAGCAAACATTGACGAAAATGTCTGAAATTTTTACACAACCTAGATTTATGTGTTAGGATTAAAAGTCAAGTTTTGAATTTTCGGTTTGAACTCTCGAAATAGGGGTTTTGATTCGATTTCAAATCTGTCCCAGTTTCAATTTCGAATCTCAAGGCAGGTTGGTCCTCGGCCGTTTTCGGATATCAAAACGAAATGAAAAATTATGAAAATTTTACACGAACTAGATCTATGTCTTAGGAACGTTTTTTATGTTTTAAGTTTTTCCGTTTGAGCAGTTTTAAGGGTTCGAAAAATTCACACAAAATTGTTGCGCCGAGGGTTTTTTTGTGTTGACAGATTTTAGAGTTATTAAATCCACACGTTTGGTTGCATTTTAAGTCACCCAAAACCAAGTAAGTATTAACTTACAGTGGGGATGATGTCTAGGAGGTCACGGGGTCGTCCGGAATCCACGGGATGTCACGAACGAATCTCCTCAAGTCGATTTCCTCTTCCAACGTCACAATCCGAATCCGGAAGCAAAAGTCTAAGGTTAGATCGGATTTTCGGCATCGAAATCTTAAACAAAAACCAATGGATGACTTACAATGATTCAAGGACTGTAATCGATGATCTACACTCTTCCTTGGTCGTCGTCAGTCGCCGGAAACTCGTTGGAAGGTCGCCGGAAAGTCGTCGGGTGGGTGTTTTGCTTTTGGAGAGTTTGAGAGTGGTGGATAAACTTGGGAGACTGATTATGGGGGTGGAAAATCATCCCCCATCGTCCTAATAGCCTTTCCCTCGTCTGGGATTGGCTTTCCTAAGTCGGGGAGTCGAAATATGGCAAGAAATCCCCGAAATCGCGCAATTGGCAGCTGCTGTCTTGGTGGCGCGGGGTTGGCGCGGTTTTTAGCCAAAAACATCGCGGAGGGCGCGCGGCCTGGTCTGGGCCGTGCGTCCGGACTGGGCCGTGCGATCCCGTCGGGCCTTTTCTCCTCTCTTTCGGACTTCTGTCCTCCTACTTTTTCGGGCTCGATTTTTCGGGTCATTCTCGGATCATAAATTCTTATCTTAAATTTATCTCGACTCAAATGAATTTCATGTTCGAAATCTTAAGTTCGTCGGTCTCGGGTTCGTCGGCTTCCAATTCGTCGTCTTTTGACTCCCGTGCAATAACTTGTGTAATTAAATTTCTTCCGACTTCACGGGTTCTTGGAATTAGAATTATTTTCCTTCTTGAATTTAATTCCAATTATTTTGACTCAATTCATGGAATGTCTTCGGGCTTCCTTTCCCTCTTTTATTCCATTTTGAATTTTGAATCTATCGGCGTTTCATTTCCGAGCAATAATTTATTGTGATAAATTATTTTCTTCTTCTCGGAGATATTTCGACATTGATCGGAATAAATTTTATTCCTTTGGACGTTGATAAAAATCTGGGGTATTACAGTCTACCCCCCTTAAGAATCAACTTCGTCCTCGAAGTTGTGTTTCGGCTTTTCTCGCGCTAAGAGTTAGGGTCCTTTTGTTTATTTTATTATTTTGCGATATTGTGTTATTGAATTATTGTTCGATTGTTGATTGTTTGTTGTTTGACTGAACCCAGAATTGAAATTTCCGAGTTGCCTACGTACCCTGTGAAGGGATCAAGCCATGACGTAGTTCAAAACAATTTGAATTTGTTTATTTGGGATACAAAATATTCGGGTTTCAAAAATAAATGCTTATGCATTCTTACTGGGAATTACATCCTCCCCCCCTTAAGATTACAGTTATGTCCCCATAACTGCCTACACATTATTCCCACGAAGGTTCGAGTATCGTTGCCTAGCACAGGTATGTCCGCTTTATTCACCACATTGAACATCCCATGAGTCCCCCTTGGTTATTTGTGGCTAGTTAGGTCCAACGACCAGGTCATCTCTTTTGGTTATATTCTTAATCTGGGTTCGACATTCTTTCATCCGATGTCCACGTCGACCACATCGGAAGCAGGTGTCGGGTTGAGGGCATCCCCTCACCAGATGAGGTTGGTTACAGCTTAGGCATCGGGGCACGTAGCCTTTACGGGTGAAAATCCTTCTATTATTGCCTCCATCATTGCCTTGGGCTGGTCCATTTGGGCCTTTGCGAAGGTTATTCCCACCCGAGTCTTTATCAGCTCCGCGGTCCTTACCTCTCTTGTCTTGTGCTTGGGGACCTTGGCTAGACTCATCTATCGCCTTCCGCTTCAGTCCCTGAACTCGTGCAACCGCTACCGCACGATCATAAACAGCTTGTGCGTCAGAGTAGTGTACCCCCGTGATTACTTCCATAATGGCCAGGTTTAACCCCATCTCAAATTTCTGAGCCTTGTCGGAGTCAGTTGGTACTAGCCTCGTAGCAAATCGTACTAGCTCCTTGAATTTGGTGTAGTACTCTTGCACTGTCTGTGCGCCTTGCCTTAGGTTAATGAATTCCTCGTACTTCATCGCTTTGGTGCTTAATGGGTAGAACCTCTCCCTCAGAGCTTCCTTAAACTCTTCCCAAGTGTAGGCTTTCTCGTCTTCCACTAATTTCCTCTGGAGGTTTTGCCACCACTCATCGGCTTCACCTCCTAAGTAGTAAGTCGCTACACGTATCTTTTCCTCATTAGGGCATTTGATAGCGTTTAAGAGTCTATCGAACGTACGGATCCACTCCTCTAGTTTGGCGGGATCTTCCTCCCCATCATAGTGTGGCGGTTGATAAGGATTTACCAAAGCTAGATAGTTGTCTCGAGCTACTGGCGGAGGTATTGCCGCTTGTGCCCTATGCACCTCGGCGTTTCCTAATACTACGAGTACTTCTTCTACCATCCTTAAACGTTTATCCATGTTGTTGGGAAGATGAGGCGCTCGATTTCCTATGTTCGGAGGAATTTCATTGTTGTTAGGTGCGCTTGGGAGGTCAGTGTCAGTGCCGTTTGGACTTACTTTCCTCGACTTTCTCCTAGGTGCCATTTTCTGTTATTAAGCACGCGAAGGTGAGTTTCTAAGTGATCAAGATCTAGGACTAAGGCAAAGTTAGTCTCAAGTTAACGCTTCTAAGTCAAGTCTCAAGGTCATGTCGAACACTGGAGTGAGAAGTTTAGGTATCACATATGATTCACATAAGAGGTTAGTACAGATATTTATGTATGCATATGCATATGTAATCCCCCCCCCCCCAATAAAAATTTAATGCATGCATCTATTTATCCATGGGTTTTAAAAATAAATTTATTCCATGGATAGATTAAAATAAGGATAAAAGGTTTGGGCCACTATATTGGGCCGAATGAAATAAATTATTTGGGCTTTAAGTAAAAACAAGGTTATTGGGACAAAATAATTGGGCCAACATAGTAATTAAATATTGGGCTAAAGATTTGGGCTAAAAAGGTTTGGGATTTAAAATAATAAATTTGGGCTAAAAGTTAGGGCTTAGAAAAAAAATTTGGGCTCAAAAATATTAGTTTAAAAATAATAATGGATTTTTAAATATAATACTAGTTTAAAAATAATACTCGTAATAGTTTAAAAATAATAATACTAGTTTTAAAAATAGTCCGGGCTTTGATACCACTTTGTAACACCCCGGATTTGATAACCCAGGCCGGGATGTCACCGCCACACCTCCCTAGCAAGACACGGTTTCTCCGAGCTTGCTAAAGAGATGCAAGGCTATGGTTTTTCAGAATTTAAAATATTCAAACAGCCCATTACAATATAATTTAAAAATCATAATATCAAAGTTGCAGCGGAAAGTAATATTTACATATGTATAATGCAGCGGAACTTAAGTATAGGGCCGACATGGCCAAAACACGGGTTAAACAGGCCCGTTCATGCAAGTTGTAATTAAATGTAGGAATTTAAAAATAGAATTTTTCCCGAATGTCCCATGTATGCATATGATGATGCTTAATCCTCATACTCTGAAAGAAAAAGGAAAGAAAATATGGTTTGGTCAGCAAAACGTGCTGAGTAAGTTAACACCTACTATGATCAAGGGGTTTCAAAATCTTTAATTACATTTAAGAAAAACATGTGCATACAAGACATGATTTAAATTTTATTCGTCTAATAATAATTTAATTACATATTTGAAAAGACAAGGATTTCCACAAGATCATAATTTAACACACGTATAAAGAGGTTTAATTAAATAATTAAATTTTTACTCCGAGGCATGCATACAAACAACTCATCTATCAATTTAAAATTAATAATTTAATTGTGTACTTGAACATGCATTTAATCCATAATAACAATTTAGTCATGACATGAAAATTTAAGGACATAATTTTAAATGCATAATTTAAAGACGGGCATAAATAAATAAATACTTAAAAACATTAAATCTTTTATTTCCCCGTTACGTAACCATTTCTCAATAGTTTGTATAGCCGGTGATCCGGCGGCCGCAGCCGTGTAGTAAGTATCTTGTATAGCCGGTGATCCGGCGGCCGCAGCCGTGTCGTATTTCAAGTATTTCATTGGCCGTTTTGGCAGAGTTTCTCATAACATTCACCCTCGGCCGTTTTGGCACGAAGCGAAAAGCTAGGGGGCGTTCTATTGAGCATTCCCCCCTACGTCGGTCACTCTCGGCCGTTTTGGCACGAAGCGAAAAGCTAGAGGGGCACTCCATCGAGCACTCACCCCTACATAGGTCACACTCGTCCGTCTAGGCACGATGCGAAAAGCTAGAGGGGCACTCTATCGAGCACTCACCCCCTACATAGCCAAGTATCTCATAGGTTTTAATTTAGTGTAACGGGATTTTTCAAAAGTATAGATATATCGTATTTCAAGGTCTCGACCGTTTGTTTCGATATTTCAAAATCTCTTCGATTTAAAATCATTTGACGTCACAGTTTACGCCTTTTTAATTCAAAAATTCATTTCAAGTCAGAAAAATCTGAATTTTTCACAATAAATCAAAAAAGTCCTAACGAACAACTTTCGTGTTTTAACTTTTTCGAAATAAGTTGAGGAGACATGTCAAAAATCGAGTTTATTACGCAAGCAGAATTCTGTCCGGACTCAGGTTTGTCACAGTTCAAAGTTTCGACTTTTTAACATATCAAATGGACTCCAAAAATTCTGAAATTTTATATGCACATACTAGACATGATTATCTACAACTTCCATTTAGATTGCAAAGATCAAATCGGACTAGAAAATATAGAAACATGCTCATCAAGTTCGGACATGTACACAGTCAGATTTCGAAAAGTCTTATCAAGGCAGTTTATGTTTGATGCGATTTGAAATAGAAAACATTGACGAAAATGTCTGAAATTTTTACACAACCTAGATTTATGTGTTAGGATTAAAATTCTAGTTTTGAGTTTTCGGTTTGAACTCTCGAAATAGGGGTTTTGATTCGATTTCAAATCTGTCCCAGTTTCAATTTCGAATCTCAAGGCAGGTTGGTTCTCGGCCGTTTTCGGATATCAAAACGCAATGAAAAATTATGAAAATTTTACACGAACTAGATCTATGTCTTAGGAACGTTTTTTATGTTTCAAGTTTTTCCGTTTGAGCAGTTTTAAGGGTTCGAAAAATTCACACAAAATTGTTGCGCCGAGGGTTTTTTTGTGTTGACAGATTTTAGAGTTATTAAATCCACACGTTTGGTTGCATTTTAAGTCACCCAAAACCAAGTAAGTATTAACTTACAGTGGGGATGATGTCTAGGAGGTCACGGGGTCGTCCGGAATCCACGGGATGTCACGAACGAATCTCCTCAAGTCGATTTCCTCTTCCAACGTCACAATCCGAATCCGGAAGCAAAAGTCTAAGGTTAGATCGGATTTTCGGCATCGAAATCTTAAACAAAAACCTATGGACGACTTACCAATGATTCAAGGACTGTAATCGATGATCTACACTCTTCCTTGGTCGTCGTCGGTCGCCGGAAACTCGTCGGAAGGTCGCCGGAAAGTCGTCGGGTGGGTGTTTTGCTTTGGGAGAGTTTGAGAGTGGTGGATAAACTTGGGAGACTGATTATGGGGGTGGAAAATCATCCCCCATCGTCCTAATAGCCTTTCCCCCGTCTGGGATTGGCTTTCCTAAGTCGGGGAGTCGAAATATGGCAAGAAATCCCCGAATCGCGCAATTGGCAGCTGCTGTCTTGGTGGCGCGGGGTTGGCGCGGTTTTTAGCCAAAACCAGCGCGGAGGGCGCGCGGAGGGCGCGCGGTCTGGTCTGGGCCGTGCGTCCGGACTGGGCCGTGCGATCCCGTCGGGCCTTTTCTCCTCTCTTTCGGACTTCTGTCCTCCTACGTTTTCGGGCTCGATTTTTCGGGTCATTCTCGGATCATAAATTCTTATCTTAAATTTATCTCGACTCAAATGAATTTCATGTTTGAAATCTTAAGTTCGTCGGTCTCGGGTTCGTCGGCTTCCAATTCGTCGTCTTTTGACTCCCGTGCAATAACTTGTGTAATTAAATTTCTTCCGACTTCACGGGTTCTTGGAATTAGAATTATTTTCCTTCTTGAATTTAATTCCAATTATTTTGACTCAATTCATGGAATGTCTTCGGGCTTCCTTTCCCTCTTTTATTCCATTTTGAATTTTGAATCTATCGGCGTTTCATTTCCGAGCAATAATTTTTATTGTGATAAATTATTTTCTTCTTCTCGGAGATATTTCGACATTGATCGGAATAAATTTTATTCCTTTGGACGTTGATAAAAATCTGGGGTATTACAGCTGTAAGGAGCTGTGGGAGCTGTAGCTGTCAGTTCTATTTAAGTGTTTTGTACAACTAGCTGTAGGTGTGAAAAAATGTATGAAATGACATAAAAGGACAAATATTTATGTAGACTATTGGGTAGTGGGTTGGTTATTGGGTTAAAATTGTGATTGCTCAAAAATAAGCTCCTAGCTTATTTTTTAACGCTACTACAGGTAGCTTCTAAAAAGAAGCTTCTAAAAGCTCCACAAAGCTCCCAAAAGCTAGTGTGCAGAACGGGGCTTTTGTTTTGAAATAAAAGCTAAAGCTACCAAAAGCTCCCAAAAGCTCCCAAAAGCTGCGTGCAGAACAGACCCTAAGACCCATGAATCCTGCTGGTATTCATGACAATGATTAAGAACGAGCTTGTTTGATGCAATTTACTCGATCTTGGCTTGTTGAATTTTCATCATAACAACAACATTATCCATGCTCATCAAGTTCTTTTTTACTCCCCCCATTTTCTTTTTAAAGTGCAACCTTTTGAATTTTTTTACTGTCATTTTAGCATTCTGACTTCTATTTCGGTCATAGTTATACAAGAAAAAATAGAGCGAAGTGGGAACTTGTTGAATTTGTCTCATATTGTAGTTTTTAAATATCAAATTTTAGAATTTTTATTTGTACCGAATGTGAGTTATTAATAGTTTAATATATGCATTGTCATACGTGCAAATTAGAAACACTACATTTATAAAAATAAAAATGGATAAAGTATAACCCTGGCTCAAAGTATAGCCAGTGGGACTAATTTCTATTTGACAATTGCAGCTTCTTACTGCTGTATTTATGTTAATGCACTTTCCAATGATACGTAAATTGAAAATAACTAAAATATATTACCACAAATTTTTTCTTTATAGACTTAGAATATTTTTCCAACAGAATCCTGTTATGCGCTCGTCGCCTCGACATAATTCAAGCAACACTCGTGCTGATAACGTATTATATAAAATATAACTATGTAACTATTAGCCCACGTCTCATATTTGTAAAGGTAAAAATGAGGAGCATAGAGACGATAAAATAGTGGTGAATTGAATTGTGATTATAATGTACATGTACATGGCTCTTCTATAGACAGATTTTACACTGTCTTATAATCAAGATAAATAAGTGACTCAACATATATCAATACAGATAGATTAACTTTCCGTAACCCACGAAGACATCATATCATAACAGTCGGTTACTATTTCCAGTTACTTACTTTATTTATCAGTCGGGAAATGCTAGATTAGGGGTGACATCAATTCGAGTTTAGTCCAAGTGGTGAACTACTTGAGCTTGACTTGAAGGAAAAATATGGCTACTCGAGCTCGAGTCGAGTAGTCTAGCTCGAGCTCGAGCTCGACTCGACTCGATTCGAGTTCAAGTTCGAGCTCGATTGTTATATATATATATATATATATATATATATATTTCAAATATAGCTATTCGAGCTCGATTATTTTTTTCAAATATATTTTTCTTCATTCTTTAGCTCGAGCTCGAGTCGAGTACTCGAGCTTATCCGAGTATTTTTTTTTTGCATTTTTCGTTTTAATTTTTTTTTTTAAAAAAGAACAAAAAGGAAAATGCATCAAGTACTGGGTACTGGACTCGATTCGAATTTTTCGATTCAAATATATTTCTCAGTACAAAGGACTTGCCTAAGGGTGATATCGAGTCGAGTCGAGCTCGAGTAGTGGGATACTCGAGCTTGACTTGACAGCACTTTTAAGCTACTCGAGCTCGAGCTCGAGATCGACTCGAGTAGCATCACTCGAGCTCGAACTCGAGTATCATTGAGTTCAAGTTCGAGCTTGAGTAGCTCGAACTCTTTTTCTTTTTTTTTACATTTTCTCGAGCTCGAGCTCAAGTACCATCGAGTTCGAGCCCGAGTTCAAGCTCGAGCTCGAGTAGTTCAAGCTTGATTTTTTTTTTTTTACACTTTTGTCTGTTGATTTTAAATTTTAGAACTATGACATAAAAACTTGATTCAATTTGACATATAAATATTTGACTAGTTATTGTAAAATTTACACTACCAAAAATTTCAGTATAGCGACCGAAATTTGCGACCAAAACCGTTCATTAGCTAGTTAGCGACCGAATTTGCGACTGAAACCATTTAGTAGCTAGTTAGTGACCGAATTTGCGACCAAAATCATTCAGTAGCTAATTATTGATCGAAACAGTGACCGAATTAGTTTGGTCGAAAAACATCTTTCATTTTTCAATTTTTTTTTCATTTGGCACTTAATACGATACATCTCTTAAATATTACAGTACATTTAAATACAAGTTCATCATATTTAAAAGTAACTTCAATACTATTGTAAGGCATTTTATTACAGTCAAGTATTAAAGCGTGTCTTAGGGTTTCCGTTGCTCCGGGTTCATCCCACAACATCACTACTCCATTTAGAGTGGGTATGTATTAGCCGAATAAGATTTATTAGTAACTAAATGCATAAAATAAGTGAATTTATTGAATTAGTTAGTGAATTGGGTAATGAATAATATTCGGGTACCACTTATCACGTCACAATACCAACATTTGAGTTAGCTTTTGTGTAACTACATGTCTCTTATGTTGGTATAATGATTTTATCCATCAGTGTGCTTTTTTCGATGTTTTCCGGTTAACATTGTACCCCCGGTTAAATTGAAATCTCGCAAACTTAAATACATATAAGGCTCGGAAGTTGGCTGCATTGACCTCAATTACAACATATACCAATAAGTATTCATCATATATTCAGTGCATTAATTTGATTATATAGTGCAGATTTCGATATATTTGTCAAATGTAATAGTAAATGTTAGTAGAAATGTGTCACATTTATAAGTAACTCCAATATTTGTGTCAGACATTTAATTACATTAAAATATTAAAGCGTGTACGGTATTATCATGGGGTTGTCGTTGCTCCAGCGTCATCCCACAACATCACTACTCCATCTAGAGTGTGTATTCTTAGCTGAATATGATCTATTAGTGCTCAAATGTACAACCTGAGTGGATTTGGTGAATTCATTAACGAATTGTGTAATTCACAAGTCACAACATGAGATACAATGTTATTTATTTATTGAAATTTATAATATGTTGTTTAATTGATATTTTTATTTTATTCTTATATTTTATATATGTTATTTTTTAAGTATACCGGGTATCAATTGATGTTATAATGCCATGTTTTAACATCATTTATATTATTTATTTTTGCCTAATTATTGAATTTATTTATTTAATTAATTTTAATTTTATTTTTTCATTTCATTGAATTTTATATAGTTTTTTCTTCTATTTTATTTTCGTAATTTAATTTTATAATTTTCTTAGTTTGTAAAGTTAATTTTCTTTTCCTTTTTTATTTATTTTTTATTTTCCTATTATTTAATTCATGAAATTAGTTTATTTTTATAAGATATTTCAATATCTATTTATTTTTTAAATTTTAAATATATTTATTATATTAAAAACTTATTTTATTTTAAATTTATTTTATAATTTTATAACTATAATGATATTATTAATCTATATTAATTTAATTCATTTTATTTTTCTGTTATTTTTAATTTTTTTTGCTGAGGAGAACAAAATTTTATTAATGTAACAAAACAGTACATGAACGAGACCAACTTAAAGACTCGCACACATGCATGCCCAGACCAATTTGAGGGAGCTACGAGCTCACATCGATACAGACATTACACATCATACAGACTTAGACTTAATTATCCTCCACATGACAAACCTCCACCGGCCATCATTAAAACATTCGCAAACATAAGAGAAACAACTACACTATTCTGCTATAACCAAACCTCAAATCTTCTACCGTTGGTTGCGCCTAGCTTAGCCCAGGAGCCGCAAGACAGTTACATTCCCTTAGAATGTGCCGGACTATAACACCTCCACCCGACTTAATCACCGCCAAAATAGACCTCATCATTTTGTGAAACCTCCACGGGACAAGTTGAGGCTCTTGAAGCCACCGGACGACGTTAACCGAGTCGCACTCAAATATTAATTGTTGAAGTGGAAAACCTTGGTCACGGATTATTGCATCACAAACACATTGAACTGCCGTCAACTCCGCCTCTGTTGAGTCCGTGACACCGATGTAATCAGATAGTATGTAAATTCTCTCTCCCTTGTCGTTCCTAACGACACCCCCAATTCATGCCAGGTCGGGATTACCTAAGGAAGAACTGGTATTTATTTTCAACCACCCTTCCTCCGGACGCTCCCATACAAGGCCGACACGAGGGACCTTGAACCCCCTCCTTTTCATAATAGCCAAGTTGGCTGGGAAGTTTTCTTCCAGACAGCACAGATCAACATCCACATTAGCTATCCCCGCATTCCACCAAGTCCCTACCCTCCATTTGACTTCCTCCAGCGCCTCTCTATGGTTGAAGCTAGCCCCCTGAAAAACCACCTTATTCCTCCAGCTCCAGATAGTCCATATTATAGCCATACACAATAAACACCATGCCATCCCTCTACCATTTTTTTGATCAAAGCCGAGCCATCATGCCACCAGAGATCTAGCATTACCAGGTATCGCCCACACAACATTATACCATGCCACCCCTGAATACCACACTGGGCTTACTATCTTACATTTTCAAAATAAGTGGTCAATAGATTCATCATCAGTTCCACACAAAGGGCATGAGGAAATTGTTACCTGATAGCAATTCCTGGAAATGAGAAGACCCCTGACCGGTAGAGCACCTAGCATCAATTTCCATCTCACAAGTTTCACCTTCATCGGGCATTTTATCTTCCAAAATTGTTTCCAAAATTCACCACTCTATGCCACGCTACCATCTGTATCCAATCTCCAACAGTCTTTAGTAGAAAACATCCCATTCCCAGCTCTGCTCCATCTTACTCTATCCCCCATCTGTCTGCACCAAGAAACCCCGTTGATCACCCGCAGCAATTCATTCCAAACCCCTCCCTCCCAACCGAAAAGCGGTCTTCTAAGTTGAATATTCCAAACCCAATTGAAACCATCCCAATGCCCGAACTCCGCTATCATTCCACCCTTATTGACAGCCAAAGTAAAGATCCTGGAAACAAATCCCTAAGCGTCCTACCCCCATGAACCCATTTGTCCATCCAGAAACTCGTAGATTCCCCATTTCCAACCTGAATGAAGAAGCTATCACTCAATTCAGCTGACCATGGGCTCTCCCACGCCTTACAAATATTACCCCAAAGGGTGCTCCTAGGTCTAGATGTAGGAATCAAAGAGTATGTTCTCCCATAATACTTTGCACATATCACATCTATCCACAGGGCCTTTTCACATCCAAATCTCCATTTCCACTTTAACAACAAAGCCTCATCGAACTTACAAGTGTTCCAAATATGCAACCCACCATTTTCCATATGGAAAACACTCTATCCCAACTAACCGTGTGTAATTTCCTTTCACCCTCCCACTCATTCCAAAAGAAGCGTCTTTTAATATTTTCGAGTTGATCCGCCACCCCCTTCGACACCTTAAACAGGGACATAAAATATACCGGCAAACTATTAAGCACCGACTTAATTAGACATAACCTATCCGCTTGGGACAACATGCGCCCCTTCCATCCAGCAAGCCTTTTTCCACGTTCTCAATGACCGGACTCCAAATCTCTTTACTGTTCAGTCGACCCCCGATGGGAACCCCTAGATAATTCATAGGCCAATCACCAACCTGACATCCCAATAACGCAGCAGCATCCCTAGTATAATCTTCTGCACAATTAATACCAAGCAAGCAACTCTTACCAAAATTAATCCTTAATCCTGTCGCCAATGTCAGGCAAGTCAGTATCCTCTTCAAATTAACAATTTGATTAAGGTTTCCTTCACAGAATAGTAGCGTATCGTCTGCATATTGAAGATGAGTAATTTTTTGTCCATCATCACCTACACTCAGCCCTGAATAGATGCCCAACGCTGCCGCCTTTCCCACCAACCTATTCAACATCTCAGCCACAAGTATAAACAAATAAGGGGAGATCGGATCTCCTTGCCTCAAACCTTTCTGAAGTTTGAAAAATTTAGTTGGAGTGTCGTTTATAAGCACCGCTGCTGTGGCATTCGACACACACTCTTTCATCCATCTTATCCATTTATCGCCAAAACCCATTCCCTCTAAAATATTAAAAGGGAGTTCCACGAGATATTGTCGTAGGCTTTTGCAAAATCTTGCTTCCCGGACACACGAGTTGAATGGATCACTTCAGCAGCAACAAGAATCTCATCTAGTATTTGTCTTCCCCTTACGAAAGCCATTTGAGAAGTCCCAACCACTTTCTCAACAACGTCCTTTAGTCTCCTTGCAAGCACCTTGGTAATTATTTTATGAACACATCAACAAGGGAAATAGGCCTGTAGTCTCCAAACTCCTTTGGCGCATCCACCTTAGGTATTAGCTTCATGAAAGAACCGCTTATGTCCCGAGGTAACCTACCCCCTGATTCGAACATCCGAAACACTTCTAAGACATCCTGCTTAATCACAGCCCAAAACCTTTTAAAGAAGCCCATGTTAAAGCCATCCGGACCCGGTGCCTTGTTACTGTCACAACTCCATACCGCCAGTTTGACTTCCTCCTCTGAAAAACTCTGTTCAGGGAAAAGTTTCTCTCCTTCATCTAGTTTGGCCAATCCAATGTCATTTATGCCAAACAGCTCATCCTCTTTAATTGCAAACAGATCCTGGAAATAAAGAAACACCATCTCCTTTATTCTTCTCGGGTCCTCCACAAGCACTCCATCCAGCTTGATCATCCCTATATAGCTCCTCCTTCTATTGATTGCCGCCACCATATGAAAAAATCTTGTGTTAGAGTTCCCTTCCTTAAGCTACCTCAGACGCGACTTTTGCACCCACCTCCTCTCTTTGGCCAACAAAACCATTTTTAGCTCCCTCTTCTTACCAACCCAATTTTGTCTGCTTACTTCATCTCCCAGCCCCTCCTTGAATAGACCCACAATTTCTTCAATCTCCTCTGTCAATCTGTGGATTCTTTTTCAAGCGAATCCGCCACATAACCCTCCCACCCCCTAATCCTAAGTTTAAGAGCCTTTAACCTCCCAGGCATCCCACCACCGCTCCCATCCACCCTATCCTCCCACACCCCTTTCACTAAATCCAAAAAACCCTTCTCCTCCATCCAATAATTTTAGAACCTAAAAGGTTTGGGCCCCCAAGACACCTCACTCGCCTCAAGCACCACAGGATAGTGATTGGAAGAAATATTATCCCCTCTTTTTTGTGAAACAATACCCCTTTGACACATCCACCCCGGCGAAACAAGGAACCTATCTAATCTACTCCCATCCCTCCCACCTCTACCAAACCACGTAAATTCCCCACCCTCCATTGGTAAATCAACCAAACCCATGCGGTCAATAAAATCCCGAAACTCATTATTAAAGCCACCATCCTCACTAACACCAAATCTCTCTTCCTCACTACACACAGCATTGAAATCTCCGGCCACACACCACAACTCACCATTGTCAACCTCACATTTAGGGACCAGACGATCCCACAGCTCCAATCTCCCTCTTCTATCATTCGGTGCATGCACGCAGATAACATTAACCACACCCTACAAACCCCTAATAACACCTTTAATCCATAAATAATTATGCGCTCCCTCTACCAAATTAAACTGACCAAAATCCCCATCCCAAACTACAATTAGCCCTCCTGAGTTGCCGTTTCAGGGTTGAACACAAAACTTACAACCTTTGGAACCCCATAGCCGATGCATCAATCTATCCGTAACATTGCTCATCTTCGACTCCTGTATACATAGACTAGACGGCTTAACTTTCTTACACATCTTCATCACAGCCCTCCTCCTCGCCCCCCCCCCCCCCACCACATTTAACCCCCTCACGTTACATGAGATGATCCTCATATTCACCACTCTTATACAGACAAACACCCTCGCCTTCTAGCCATCTACTGCCTCTCAAGTTCAGTCATAACTCTACCGATAGCTTCCTCCCTCCTTTGGTCCAACTCAATCCCAATTTTGTGGCCAAATCGAGGATCTCTTCGGCTTCCGAATAATCAATCAGCTTGACACCATCTTGTAGTCGGACTGTGGTGAATTGAAGTTTCGCAAACCTCTCCTCCTCATTCCTCCGCACCACAGGCCTTCCATCTCGATGTTTGCCACATTTCGATCCTGGCCTTCTCCCCTTCCTTCTTCCCCTGCGCTGTGTCCCTTTCTTCCTATCAAGCAGCCTAGCCAGAGCTTCTTCGGCCTTTCTCAATTCTGCCATTTCCCCAACCCACATCTCTTACCCCCAACCCCTCCTCCTATCTCGTCCTCTCCCCATACTCCCTATCCTTTAGCCTACCCGCCTTCTCCCCAAAACTAACCTCATGTTCCTCTGAATCCCCCAACCCCACCTCCTGTCCCCCCATATCCCCAGATGCCCTGTCCAAACCGTGACCCGACTCTCCCGTTCCGGCCTCCCTGATCTCCACCACTGACCCCCCCCCCCCCCACCAATTCTTCCCCTTGATGTCTTCATTCTGAGACCTAGTTCGATCCCTTATGCCAGCTACTCCCTTCCGCCCTTTTTCCCGATAAGCAATTCACTCCTTCCCCAGAGGCACCCTTGTTATTATCGACCTCAAACTCTACCAGATCCCTAGGAGTCTTGTTCACTCCTTCGAGAGAGTCATCATCCATAATTTCCAGCCCATAAGTTGTTACCTCTCCAAGTCCCTTTATGTCTTGACCGCGGCCCATTACTAGAGGGCTTCCATTCTTCTCGGCCCAGCATTCACTGACCTCCCATTCTTGCAGCCCAATCTCGCCAGGACCAACAAAGCCGTCAAGGACGCCCTTCACCCCACATTCTGCATGCTTTACAATATCTTGGGAAGTTGTTTCGCAGTCAGTCATAATTGCCGAGCATTGAGCCACCTCATGAACCATGTGTACTACTCCCCCATGCACTACCACTTTAGGTTTTTCCAATTCCCCATGTCCGCTAGTCCCGGACCTCTCTTTCCTTCTCTGCTCCAGCGTGCTCCTTGCCGGAGAGTCTTCCATCAGATTCTTCCCCCACTCCTCTGGTATAGTAACATCTTCCTCTACCACATTTTCGCAAAAATTTGCGACGATCTTGATTTTTGTTTTGTATTCACCAACCCTTACTATCGCCTTCCCAGGAATAGATTCTGATCCATTAATGGATACTAATAGTCGAGCTCTATCTAATCGTTTTCTTTCTTTCGTGTCCCTGTCAATACTTCGTATCTTGCCCCAGTCGTTCACCACCTTTTGGAAGTTGTCCTAGCACCATGCATGGAATGGGATCCTGAATCTATATATCCAAACTAAAGGCTTCCTCTCCATAGCGCCAGGCACCCATGTCCTCTTCCATGCAACCGTTGAGCAGTCCCTCCGGTCTTGCAGGAATCTTCCCTTAACAGCAAAATTGTTGAACACCACCACCAAAATAAGACCCCCCCCCCCCAAATACGATATTCTCGCAGTCACCATATTCTTTATACAACCACTCTTGAAATCCCACCAAACCTTGGATCCTATCAAGCTCCACAATTGCCGATCATTGTAACTAACCATTGCATTTCATCTTTAGCTACCTCTAATCTCACTGAAACCTCGTCCCGAGGAACCCTTCTCCCACCATTCTTGTCCGGACCTCCCATGATCACTTCAGCATAAGTATGGAATTCGTAAAAGAATTTAAAAATAAGTGCGACAAGTCTTCGAAAATTCCCATTCCATATGCAAATGCCATGCGCTAATCTTCAACATCTGAAAAAAAAAAGAAAAAAAAAAGAAAAAAAAAAGACAACGTATCCATCAGTACAACGGTACTGAGTAAGTTAATATACAACACAGCGGATTAAAAAATTTTAGAAGAGTATTCAGAGTAGAATTTTACTTTAAAAGACTAATAATTAGTAACGGAGAAATATTTAAATCTTACACCTGCCGGAAGATCTTTTTCAAATCTCATAATGATCGAGAACAACCGTCCTTGGGGAATCGAACCCCAAAGAACTCAAACACATTCTTTTACCATTGTTTTCATATGATCGAGGACACCCGCCCTTGGGGAGTCGAACCCACAAGAACTCAAACACATCCTAGGGAATCGAACCCATAGGAGTCAACAATATCCTGGGGAATCAAACCCGCAGGAAAATATATACCCTGGGGAATCGAACCCGCAAGGCAAGTGAAAGCAGTGACCCTATACAGACACACTTCGGAGCCCCAGATAACCCATACTGATACATCTAGGAGTATAGACTCTTACAATCACACAACCATATTTTCCGTTTTGGCTACGAGAGGGGGCGGCCCAACGAGCTCCACCTAGTGCACTTACCTTCAAGAAATAATCAAAGCATCCCACTCGATCATATTTCACAAGGTGTCAAAAACCACATTTTTTAATTTGACAATTTTATTCATGCCATATCTAAAATCAACCTTTTAACCAACATCACAAAATAACCACATTTTCATATTTATGGATTCAAAACAGGAGTAAAATCGACTCAAATATTGCCATAAAAGCATAACATGAATTTCCCAAATTGAGGCATGATATTGAAACAGGGAGCAGTGATCTGTTTCGCCATCGGAAATATAGCAAACGATTTTTAAAAATTTTGAAAAATTTTACAGTAGCTAGAGAACATCAAAAGAACATTTTTCATAGAAATAGCCATCTTCAAATTCGGAATCCTTATAGGCCAAGTAAGGCGATTTCAGAAAACCCTGATTTACAAATTCTAAGAGCTTCAGTGTTTTCGACCACAGTGAAGAGAAAAATCTATATCATTTTCAAGAGAGTCACTAAAATCGTAAAACTTGACGGAGAATTCTAGACACATTTTGGAACAAATCTCATGAAGACCTCGACAACAAATACCAATCATAGGATGATCTAGAAAGCACCACAAAACCGGACTTCATCAAAATCGTAACTGACAGCATCTCTGTAGCAGTAAACCAGATCAAATTTGGTGTACCAAATGAACTTCAAAAATTGTGAAAATTTACAGATCTCATCTTTAAAATGTTAGGAAAATTTTTTATTTATTAAAGTTTTCTGAAAAATGATTGGATCTATGAAAAAAACGTGATGCAACAGAAACTAACCACATAGACCCCTAGTTGACAGATTTGATAGGTTATGGAAATGGACTCATATCTCGAATTCTACATGACCAAAAACTTCTAAAACTCGACGTGTACGATATTAACTTACTTTTGGTCGTATTAGAATCAAAAACTTCCTCTTTGGAATCCTTGGAGACGTCCTACGCAGCCATAGGATCTACAATCCCTCCGAATGAACCTATAATCGAATGTTTGACAAAACTCTTGTGTTTAGGGTAAGAAATTCGATTCAAAAGCCATGGAATCGAAGAGGAAACCTCACCTAGCAATAGATGAATGAATTGAATGGCTTGAATTCGACCAAACTCCCTGGAAGGATGATGAACAACTCACAAAACTCTCACCACTCTCACTTGAACTCTAATTTTCGGAATAATGGTTTGGTAGAGTGTTTAGGGTTGGTTTTGGGGTAGATTAAGGGAAGAATAGGTTCCCAATGGAAGCCTTAATGAACCTAGGAATGGTAGGAGTCATTTATTTGCAGTCAAACTCGGAATTGGAGCCACCAAACACCATTAATCCTCCCTAACTTCATCCATTCACCACCCTTTTGCATTCTTGTGTATTTATCCAATTTAATCCAACTTGGTGGGGTTTAATACATCAAAATTCATCCCAATGAGTCCCAATACATCCCTTAATGTCTCAGAATTGATTATGGACCGATTGGAATCGCCAAGCCTCGAAAAATGGAGCACGAACGCGTTGAACCGTGTTGGTTCATCACCCTTGCAGGGTGGCGCGCCACCGCCCTGCCGCCGCACGGCCGCCACCTGATGTTTTTTTTTAAAATATCATCATGATTTTTATTCCAAAAATCATAATGTAGAAATTATTCGGGTTCGTTGGGATAACTCGATAAGCTTATCCCGAGTCGAGATCGTTCGAAAATATTTAATTCCGTTCTCTCTCGGAATTATTTCAGTTTTAATAATTAAAACCAATTCTTTAATTTTTGGATTGATATTCTCGATGTCGATTTCTGGGATATTACAGTCTACCCTTCTTAGAAATCAACTTCGTCCACGAAGTTGGGTCGCACTCGGAAAGGTATACTCATTGTAGACAAGTAATCTGCACGCATAGGAATATTGAGGCTCAAAAATTAAATTCTACCCTCGATTCAAGATGACTCACTGCAGGGTATCACATCCTCTCCCCCTTAGGACTGCAGTTATGTCCCCATAACTGCCTATGAATTTTCTTGCAATAGCTTTAACAATTCAGTAATTTCTAAGGTCAAATTCTACTAGATTCGCCGGGATTCCATAATATCTTCTAAAACATGATACCTCTTTTCCCGATGTAATTGAATTCCTAAGCTGGTAGCTATAGGTTCCGGTAGATTTAGTGCAAGTAGAGTTCTTGATCGAAATCAAAGAACACTTGTACCAGAATCAAATAAAATCTTGACAGCTACGCCTAAAGCAATAAACGTACCTGCGATCACCTCTTATAGAGCTAGCAACCCAGCTCGATTTGTGACAATCAATCGTCCTTCTGCTCGTCCTTGATTTCCTTGCTGGTTGCTGCCATGGATCGGATTGGATACGATTTATGGAACAAGAACAATGATGAACAAAGGAAGATGGAAAAATGGGAAAATAAAAGGATAAGTGAGATTTCCGCTTTGGACACTCAATCTCGGATTTACTAACACAAAATGTTCATCAATCCCTCAACCGATATCCTCAAGGTGTCAATACAATTGAGCACACCTCAAATGCTCAAAAGGAATTATCCAAAAAGGGATGAATTCATGGGCGACCCTCCAAACAAGATATAAACACTCTACAAAGTGATTTCAATTATATTCATTCAAAGGGTGAATGGCAAAGTGTTGGGAATGGCCTATTTAGGCATCCCAAATTACAAGCAATTAAACAACTACCGATATTAATTAAGCAACCCTAGACAATTGAACAAGTGTTGAAAAATGAGGATCCTATCGCCAAGCAAGTGTGTTGTGAGACTCAAAAAAAATGTGGCTTGCGACAGGGACCTCCCAACTCAACATTGGAAATTGGCAGGAGATGTATTCTGTCGTTCTTGGCAGGCATGTCGCAAGACCTTGGCAAGAGTGTGTCGCAAGACCAAATGGAGGAAAGGCTAGCGACATGAGTCTCGGGGCCCAGGGAGGCTTGGGAGTGAAGGTGTTGGACAGTGGACTTGGCCAGAGGAGAGAACAGTCGGCGTTGGAAGTTTTGCAGCGGCGAATCGGGGTTTTCTTCTACGGCCAAGCTTCGCTTTTTGGGGTCTTGAAACTTTTGACGAGTTTCATTAACACGAGTAATTTTCTGAATTATCAGGTTTGGATTATTAAATGAAAAGAGTTATGATTTAGGGAAGGGGTTTAAGGATATATTAAGATTTCCCTTTTTATTACTCATGTGGGGGTGTTTTAATCTCAAACGGCGCTGTGGTCCTTCCCGCCATGAAACTTTTGACAAATATCACGGTGCAACCGGGATTTACCTTCAGTCTGTCACCCTGAAAGCCCCTGGTATCTGCACCATGATGCTTCTCTTAATTTCATGTCGAGAAGATACCTGCCGGGGTAAATATTTCAATCTTACCAGACACCAGTGTTCAATACTTAATAAAGTATTATTTATTACAACTGCGCTGCATCCTCCCCGGCAACGGCGCCATGAAACTTTTGATAAGTTTCATTGCGCTGCCGGGGGGTTGAAGAACCGTCTAAATATAACTTCCAATTTCATGGTGCTCTTCCCACTACATGAGTATTTTCTCAAAATGTTGTCTTTTTATTTACTCGTGTCAAGAAACTGTGCTCCCGAAAGCGCACGGGTCAAAAATTGCAGTAATTTATAGTAAGTACCGGATCGTTCACTGAAGGATGTGCGATGGAAGCAGGGCCCACGTCGTTTACTAAGATTTTCCACTCGGTTACTCGTTTCAAGTTTTGCAAGGGTTTCTAACAACTACTTGACATAAATTAAACCAGATCACGAAAGCAGTAAAAATTATCCTACAAAGCATGGTAAATTAGATCGAGGAAAGCAATTAAATCTATATTACGAAAGCAATATGAAACTATGCTACACTATCTAGAAAGCAGGTTTAAATATGACAGAAGGGACAGGGAGGAAATAATAAAGATTGGACAAGATTCAGATGAAACACAATTAAACTTCCATTTTTATACACAGATCTTGGCTTGGGATAATCCTTTAATTAGCTAACTCTTATGCTTCCTGCACCATGTTCCCTTTAACAGACAGGTACTTATGGTGAGAATTTACATGCTCTTAAGACAACAATTTCTAAGATACCACAGACTTATAACTCCCTTCACAGGCCTTGTGAAGTTACATTATGTATCTATGGTGGATAAGTAACACCTAACATATCATTAGTTGACATGCCAAGTACTCCTATCATTCCCCCATGTCACACCCAAAGTTTCAAATCAAGCCCCAAACCATTCCATAACTCTCAAACCTTTTAACAGATGGACAGCCCCTAATTCTTCCGAGTGACCTCTATGAAAGCATTTAAAAGGAAAGCAGTAAGAAAGCTGTAAAGAAAGCATTTAAATCTATCACTCGGAATCGTTAAAAACGTCTCTTTCCGTTAGTATAAAAGAGCCCCTGGTCTTGGTGACCAGATGCAGATCAAGAACCCCCGAGATATCAATAAGCCACAGGGCTTACAACATCTGGGTAGTTATGAGATACAAACTAAATGAAACAGATCCATAAATGAACCTATTCCGGATGTACTCACTCAAGACTCAATTCTAGACTTTGGCAGAAGAAGATAGTAGTCGAAGGAATACTCAACCATACCTTAGAAATTCACCAAGGCCTATATGTTGTTCCTCTAGTATTATTTATCACATCTCATCTACACCCAAGTGGATATTGACTTAATGCGATATCTAATATCAGATTTCCAACACACAGCAATTTTGAGAAGCAAATGAATATCTGAAAATCATTCCCTAGACAGGTACTAGACTCTCAATTAAAACACAGATCCTTTCAGTCTAGATGAGACCTAATCGCTGACTCTGCTTCTAAGCTCTCAAAATCAACCCCCAGTGGAAGATGAATTAGTCATAACTGTTGAATTTATCCCGTACTCCGATCCGGATTTTACAAAGGAATTTTTGTTGGAAATTTATTATGCAGCATCTGATTTAAATCAAGACTTCTATGTCCAAGGGGAAGGATCCCCAAAATAGCAATAAGACCAGAACAACTACATAATAGTATCATGCATACAAGTATATGAAAAGGAAAATAAAACACCCCAAAATATATGGTGGGGTTAGACAGAATGCGATACACAAAGGTGAATTAGCCTGAGATGAGAAGAAATCGGCTAAAAAGAGTGCCAGAGATAGTTGGGGTTTTCCGGACTGCAAACATCTGCTGTCCGGTTCCCAATTTTTCCAGATGGTTGATTTTAGACAAAAAGAATTCCAAACAACGGTGACCGCCGTCATTTAGTTTTCTTTTGTCTGTGAGTGGAAGAAAAACCCACATATTTCTTGCTGTAATATGTCTTAACTGATGTTGGTCGACATCAGTTAATACTATTGCAACTTGAATTCAGGTTGAGAAATTAAGATAAGGAAAATTAAAACTGTATCTGATTAGGAATTGGCTGAGTGACTAATCGAAACTCTTAGTGAAGAGAACGCTCGCCGAAGCTTCCACCAACCACTAACCAGATCATGCAAAATAACAGATAATGATTGACAAACAGAAGACGGGTTAGTCGATATCCCTGTGAAGGGACCTTTCACCAACATTAATCTGTGGTGTTTTTCATTATCCGTTCATACACACAATGAACGAGAAAATAAGAAAGTAAGAAAATATTTTTTGTATTGTGTGGGTGTTAAGCACACAACAAGTGGACACTAATGGGTTGAAATGTGTAATGGATAGAAATCAGATGAATTGGACCCAGGCCCAATACATCCATGCAACTTACACAAATCATGAAAGAAAATGTTTTTGGAGTTTTCAAAATAAAAGGATAGTTCAATTCGAATTATTGGGGTAATTCGAAATGAGAATGCATGAAGGATGAAGTATTACTTTACCCAATTGATCATTGCCAGAAATTGGAACATCATCTAATTCGAATTATTGACCAATTCGAATTAATTCGAATTGGACAACTCGAATTGGCGAAGTCCTTTTCTTGCTCAAATTGACTAAGGCATTTACCTCAAGGGGAAGGTGAATTCGAATTGTCCAGCAATTCGAATTAATTCGAATTGGACAATTCGAATTGGTAAGAGATGGAGAAATAAACTAAGGCATGAATGGATGGTATGCAATACAATGTGGTTTCCTTTCCCAATTCGAATTGTTGAACCAATTCGAATTAATTCGAATTAGAGAATTCGAATTGATTGAAAACCACATGAGGGAACTTTTTGGATGTGCAATTCGAATTTCTTGGGCAATTCGAGATAATTCGAATTTCCTTAATTCGAATTACACATTTTCGAGCAACAACAATTTTTGTTCTCACAAGTATGGGTTAGGTGAACACTGTGCTGTAATGATGGGTTTAGATTTACTAAATCCCTCATTTCACATCAATGTCATTTCACAGCCACCCTAGTGAGATTTTCAAGAAATAAACCAAATACATGTCCAGTGGGTATTGGCAAGATTCAAACCCTATTTCTACAAACAAAGGATCAAAGATCAAAGAACCCAAAACATCTAGTTATCTACGAACTGCATGAATAATCTAAGAACACTCAAGTTATCTAAGGCAGTATGAAATAGGATTAAAGCAGGAAAAATAAAGCATAAAAATAGATATCAACAAACCTAAAAACATCTAAAATCTAAGAACACTTATTTGAAGCTCTAAGGTACAAAATCAAACCAAAAACCCACCAAACATGCATTTATTAAGTTTGAATGTCAACTAGGACATAATAAATGTAACCTAGTTGAAACAAACAAACATACTAAGCATTTATTTCTAGGGAAAGCATTAAAGAGTGCCATAACACATGAATAACACCATTTCTGGAAATTTTCCTTGTATTGGCACTTTGAAAGCAAAATAAAGAACCCAAGACCATCATTAACTTGAAGGTAGGGTCTATTCTAACTAAAAAGCTTGTAAAAATTATGGAAAATGGCTACTCTAGGGGTTACACAAACTGCTTCTATACTAAACTAAAATCAAAGCATGTAAAGATTACACTACTTGTAAGAAAATAAACTAAACTAAACTAACTACCTACCTAACCCTTAAGGGGTGTGGAACCTCCTGCTGTTCTTTTTGTCCCAAGCTGTTTTTTGGCAAAATTCTTGATCTCTTAATTCTGTTGTGGAAGGTCTGCTTTTATAGACAATCTTCGAAATCCTAGGCCCACCAGTGTTGAGTCCATGCTCCACAGCTTCTGATGAATTTTTGAGTGTAGTTCGAATTATCTCAACCAATTCGAATTAATTCGAATTGTGAGATCTCTTCATTGAGCTGGGATTTTGGCCTTCAGTTATCAATTCGAATTGTTAGGATAATTCGAATTGGTCTTTTCTCGAATTGGATGAGGGTTTCTGCTTGGCTTCCTTGCACTTGTTGGCAATTCGAATTGTTTGTGCCAATTCGAATTAATTCGAATTGGACAATTCGAATTGCATCTTCTTCTTGCCTTTGGGTTTCTTCTCTCTTCATTCCCTAATTCGAATTAATTCGAACTTGAACAATTAGAATTAGACTTCTGCATCCCTTCCAACACTTAACCAATTCTTTGCTCTCTTCAGCAATTCGAATTGTTGTGCAATTCGAATTAATTCGAATTGCACACAATTCGAATTATGCTTTAACACTTAACCAAATTTCAGTTGTGGGATTTTAAATCTTTTTCCCATCTTTTTGGATTTTTGTGGGCTCTTTTATTCTTTTGCCATCTTTTCATTCCTTTTTCTTTTCTTTTTCCTTCTTTTTATGTTTTTGGATTTTTCTAACACAAATACAATTAAAAATTGTATGTTTTGTGTCTTTTTATTACCGGCTCGATGTTTTTACAAACTCGCATTAATCTGTCAAATTCAACTGCTTTCTTATTGAAATAAGATGGAATCACGATCAGAATGTCCGTCTCAGACACGGAAATGGATTGAAAATAATGGTCAATTTTGGCCATTATCAACATCCTCACATTTAATACTGATCGTCCCCGAGCAGTCAGAGTCAGTGCTCCTAGAAGCTTGGACTCTGCACATTCAATCCATTTGCGTGGCCTCAAAAATTCCATTCTTCTTATATTGGGATAAGACAATCAAAATTATAAGTATTAAATTCTCTTAGTTGCAGTGTTTAATGGAATGATACTTCTCACTTGAGTGAACATACAAACCAATCATTATTGTTAATTCTTCTTGAATAGGTGTTTAGAAAAATTCATTGGCTTACTTCTTGAATTCAAGCATGACATGAACATTAATCAATCAAAACAGAGCCTCACATATAGTAGAATCGGAAAGTTCACTCACTCTCAAGATTGGCTTTTATCATCAACGCTCAAAATTCAATTCAATTAAATTCTCCCATAAGCTTGCAACTGGACCAACTCGCCACCGGCTCATTTCCTCAAATCGAGATCCCGAGGTCTTATTCAAGGTTATAACGGGGCATACGGTTGTAACATTTGGTAGGAAAAGGAATTATTGGGCTAAAAAGTGACATGACACCATTCCACCATAACTTGGCATGTTGCAGAATCTATGATCATCATTATTTCTATCTTTCTTTTGTTTTTCTTTCTTTTTCTATTGCATGACATTAGACTTTGTCTAATTTGCTTTGTCATTTGCAATTTATTCTTGTTGAATAGATCTCAACTCTCTCTTTCTTTTTTTTTTTTTTTTTGAATCGGTTTATAGCATACCGATTGATACATATGTGATGACCAAAAATTACAATGCCTTGATGGGATGGCTCATGTACACTTGGGTTTGATTTTCTTGGTCTTTTTATAAGGCTAGGAATAATATAGTGGTTTCAAAGAAAAATTAGGCTTAAAGGCTCAAGTTGGTTAATCCTAAAGGGAGATTGTTTTTGGGTTTGGAATTCAAACGAAAGCCAAAATTTTGGGTTTTTCTAAGTGCCTCGATCATCTGCTCAATTTCGGGAATATGGCATGGTCTTGAATCGGTCCCAATTGCAAGTTCTAGTGCCCTTTAATCGAATTGATTCACACAATCAAAGAAGTATTGAGTAAAAATGACTCGGCTCAGATCTCACAAGGGACGGTTTGATCATGTCATACATTCATTCTCAAATTTAACCTTTGAAAAATTTCTTGCAGCTTATTCAATCAAATTCTCAACATGAAAGTTTGTTAGTCTTTCAAGTGATCATATCATTGGATTTTTATAGCTCAAAACTTCAAGAATTCCTATCATGCATATTTTTAATTGTTTTATCCCAATGTAATAGTTTGAAAATTTCATCATCAGCCTAAATTCAACATGTGAACTTAGGTGACAGATTTATGCTTGTTTTATGCCGGTTTGTTTAATTGAAAGCAGTAAAAAGACACTGTGAACATGCAAGCATGTCACAGCTTGTTTTTGGCGTCACAGTCACTTATTCATCTTGGACTGCCACACATCTCTTTTTTTTTTTTAAATAATAGAGAACTCAAGACGAAATTCTCTTTTGGAAAGCAGTAATTGTACATCAGTTACAATAGATCTCCATGATGAGGATTGAAAGTGCAATGAATGAATGGAAAATCTAATGCATGATGTTTACAATGGAGCTCGCATGAATGTGATCACTTAGCTCAGTCCTTCTTCTCCGTGGGATGTGTGGAGGTGTCTTGGGGGCATAGAGCATTTTCACTTCCCTAGAAATGGGTGGTTGGATGAGGACTGGCTCAAAGGCTGCAGCTCTCCTATCTCCGAAGTGGATTTCAAGCATTCTGTTCCAATAAGCCTTCTGTCGTTTCATCCTCCAAACCATCCACTCATAGTGAACTCCGGCTCATTAAACCGTTGATCATACCTTGCCTCATCGAACTCTTGGTTCCAGAAGTTACATACATGTTGGCAAAAGTCTCTTTCGAGGCCTGTTGCTCTATCATTTCTTTCTTCCTCTGGAATCGTATTCCACCAATGGTCCTTCATTTCGAACCTCCATTCAGTCTGGTGGTCCATAGGCAAGTTATGCTCATTCCTTATGGCCACCCTATTTTCCTCTGCCTCTTTTTTCATCCTCTCGATTTCCAAGAAGGCAAGATCTGGAGTTGTCTTTGGAAGCCCCATCAGGGATTCTATAATGAATTGATCCCTGGAGAGAAGAGAGTTGGAACTATTTTTAACAGATTTTTGATAAGTGGATCCGAGTTGAAAGTCAACATCCTCACATTTAGAGCTAAGCTTTAAATGTGAGTTAATTGGTTTCTAATCGAATTTATAGAAAGAAAAACATAGAGCTGGATTGTTAAATCTAACTCTTATTACAGCAAAAATAAAGAAAGCAAGAGAGAGATAAGGATCTTGGATCCTTAGAAATTTTTCTTAGACTATAAATAGTCTAAGATGTTTTTGGGTGGTCCAAGGACCAAAACGAGAATATTTCGTAGGTTATTGAGCCTACGAAGGAATTTTTGATTTTTATCACTTGAAAAGTGATTGAAATCAGATTGAGATATGGGAGATGAGAGATTAATGATAAAAAGCAAATGCAAGTGACAACTTATGCAATTACTAGTATGTAACAATGGACCATGACTAAGAATAAGAAAAAAATGAATTTAAAAGTGGACATGCATACATACAAATGGTGATTTTTGGATTTTTATGAAAAAGTGTTGACTTGTTTATTTAATGAAATTGGGGGTGTAAGTGGTCCCCCATTTGGATTTTGTTTTGGAAAGTGGGTTCTTAAGGAATAAAACAAAACATTCCTTACAAGTATTCCCCACTTGTTCCAAGTTGACAAAGATCAAATACTTAAACAAAGAATATTCTGAAAATTTGTCTTTTTATACATAAATGCCATGCCATAAGTGTTGGAAAAATTTTGGCATGGTTTTGTCTGTAATACCATGTTTCCGTATGTGCAAACGTCGACCTTTAGAGTTGAGTTTGCCATGTGTGGGCAACATGTACCCGACAAAAGCATTCATTACTAAAATACTCATATAACGATATACATGCAAACATCAACAGAAACGAGAACAGTTGATCCATCTATACTACTGTAATGTACTAATGTTACCAACAAAACTCATGCTTTAAAAACATAAATTTTTGCAGATATCATCAATATGCATTTCGAGTCATCATTAACAACTTTCTACTGATCAAAACAACACAGTGGGCACAGGAAACTGTCTACGGTGTTAACCCTACTCACAGATTACTCAAACACTAACACAGAATAAACGAATATGCACACAAACACCAAAATGAAGAAACAAAACCATTAAAACTAGACAGAAACCAATTTTTTAAGAGTTTTGAAACCCTTATTTTCAAAATGAAAACACCCCCATCACAGAGACGTTCGAACCCTCAAAAATGGCAGTTCCAGCATAAATCCCTAGAAACCTAGGTTCTGCCTACTTGGTTCTAAATCATCTTCGAACATGCCTACCCTATTCCAACCACATTCCGATCTTCCCTTTTGTAAAAACAGAGCACATTCCCTCCCTAACCCCGATTTCACAAGGAATACGAAGAGACACAACTGAAAACTGTGAAAAACGAGTGCGAAGATGAAAAAGAAACACTTACCCCCTGCTCCCACTCGGATTCGATGACGAAGATGCCATTTCCGACGAGTTTGAACGGAGGAAAGGTCGAGACGAGTGACTGGTTTCGCGATGAAGAAGGGTTTCGCGAAAGAGAGAACGGGGGATTTTTGGAAATGCGAAAAGTGAAAGTGAGGGAAATGAGAGGGAAAGAGGGTATAAAAAGGGTTTGGAAGGGGAGTTCGAATTATGCACTAATTCGAATTAATTCGAATTGGTGCATTCTGTGTGAGATGCGAGTTATTCAGGCCAATTCGAATTAATTCGAATTGGCTTGAAAGACCAAATACACGCACAAGTTCGAATTCTGAATCAATTCGAATTAATTCGAATTGACTCATAATTCGAACCTAGTGGTGGGGAGTGACTTTGCATAGGAATGCTTTTGTGAGCTAATTCGAATTATTGGTGTAGTTCGAATTAATTCGAACTTCCCCACAATTCGAATTGCTCACTTGCATAAGAGAATGCCTTTTGTATGCCAATTCGAATTAATCAGGCAATTCGAATTAATTCGAATTGCCTTACAATTCGAACTGTAGTACTTGGCCTACTAAAATATCCGAAAATTCTGCCTTGGGTGCCAATTCGAATTTGCATGGCAATTCGAATTAATTCGAATTGCCTGCATAATTCGAATTAACTAATCCGAATGTGAAAATTTCCAAGGCAAACTGTCTTATGTGGTATGTTCCAAGCAATTCGAATTAATTCGAATTTTCTTGAAATGAAAAATAAACCACATTCAAGACTTAGGAAAAATTTTGGGTTTTCAAAAATTTATGCTCATCAAGATGAACTCAAGAGCAAACATATCTACACATACTTAGAATCTAAAACATATTGCTTGCATAAATTGGGTTGGGTTAACAGTTTTATTTTATGAATTTATTCTGGATTTTAGATTTCTCCAAATTCCAGAATAAATTTTCATTAAATATAATGTTGACCCAACCGGGAACCTGGTTTTTTGGAAGCTTTATCTTTCTTTTTGTTGGTTCCTCGAATTCCTGCAAAACAATTATGAAAAGGTATTAGGTTTTCTCCAAATATCAACATCCTCACATTTAGAGTCTTAGTACTCTAAATGCTCAATTGATTTTTGGATACTTTGTCCCAATAAAAATAAGTGAAGAAATTAATAAATAAGTAAGTAAAAATATAATATTTATTGAGCATAAGCCGGTTCTGTTGTCATTTGAGCTTCTTTTTCGGGGTCGAACTGCCCAAGATACTCCTTCAATCTGTGTCCATTTACCACCAGTTCTCCTTTGTCAGTTCGGATCCTGACAGCTCCACTTTCAAACACGTGCATCACTTCGTATGGCCCTTCCCATCTGGATTTAAGCTTTCCGGGGAATAGCTTCAACCTAGAATTAAATAACAAGACATTCTGGCCAACATAGAAGTGTTTAGATTTAATACGACGATCGTGTAACTTCTGGGTCCGCTCTTTATAAATCCTCGAGCTTTCATAAGCTTGCGCACGTATTTCCTCAATTTCATTGAGGTCCAATTTACGCTTACTCTGAGCAACTCGTGAGTCAAAATTGAGCATTCGTACGGCCCAGTAAGCCTTATGCTCTAGTTCTACGGGCAAATGACAGGCTTTTCCGAAGATGAGTCTGTATGGAGACATCCCAATGGGAGTCTTGAATGCAGTGTGGTATGCCCATAAAGCATCATTGAGCTTACGTGACCAATCTTTGCGAGTTGTCCCCACAGTGGCCTCGAGTATGTGTTTGATTTCGCGGTTTGAGACCTCGACTTGACCACTGGTTTGGGGATGGTAAGGCGTGCCGATCTTGTGGAGAATCCCATTTTTGCTCATAAGATTTGCAAATGCTTTATTAACAAAATGGGTTCCTCCATCTGATATGATCACCCTGGGTACACCAAATCTATTGAAAATGTTATTTTTCAAAAATTTGACGACCTGGTTGCCATCATTGGTTGGCAGTGCAACGGCCTCAACCCACTTGGAAACGTAATCGACAGCTACCAAGATGTAATGGTTCCCATCAGATGTCGGGAATGGTCCCATGAAGTCAATACCCCATACATCGAAAATCTCGAGAGTGAGAATTCCTTGTTGAGGCATCTCATCCCTCTTGGAGATATTCCCTAGTCTTTGGCATCTGTCGCAAGCTTTAACAAATGCTTTGCAATCCTCGTAAATGGTAGGCCAATAAAAACCACACTCGAGCACCTTATGGGCTGTTCGAGTGGGGCCATGGTGACCTCCATATTCCGATTCATGGCATTTCTTAGCGATTTGATAAGCCTCGTGCTCAGTTACACATCGTCTAATAATAGAATCTGCACAATGCTTAAAGAGATAAGGATCTTCCCAGAAGTAGTTAACTACATCTCGGTTGAACCTTGCTTTGTGGCCCCTGCTTTGAAATGGTGGGGTTATTCCGCATGCTAAAAAGTTAGCAATATCGGAAAACCACGGACAAGCTTGATCATGAAGATGCAGGGCAAACAGTTGTTCATCCGGAAAATTCTCATTTACGGCTAATTCATTTTTATCATTTTCTAGTCGAGACAAATGGTCAGCAGCACCATTATCTCTGCCTTTTCTATCTTTTATTATAATGTTGAATTCTTGCAGCAGAAGTACCCACCTGATTAATCGAGGTTTGGCGTCTTGTTTGCTAAACAAGTATCTTAGTGCAGAGTGATCTGTGTACACTGTGGTTTTCGTACCAATAAGATATTGTCTGAATTTATCAAACGCAAAAACCACAGCATACATCTCCTTCTCCGTGGTGGTGTAGTTAATTTGGGCCTCATTCAGGGCATGACTTGCGTAATGAATCACGCAATGCTTCCCTTCCTTATGTTGCCCAAGAACTGCACCCACGGCGAGATCACTTGCATCACACATTACCTCGAAAGGCATTGACCAATCGGGTGGTTGTACTATTGGAGCAGAAATCAACATTTCTTTGAGCGTGTCAAAGGCTTGAACACACGCTTCATTTATTACAAAAGGATTTTCTTTACAAAGCAAGTTAGTGAGCGGCTTGGCAATTTTAGAAAAGTCTTTAATGAATCTCCGGTAGAAACCGGCATGCCCTAAGAAACTCCTAACTGCTTTTATTGAATTAGGCAATGGTAGGTTTGAGATAACTGAGACCTTAGCCCTGTCGACTTCGATACCTGCGCGCGAGATGCGGTGACCCAACACTATTCCTTCGGTGACCATGAAATGGCACTTCTCCCAGTTCAAAACTAGGTTGGTGTCCTCACATCTTTTCAAAATTTGTGCAAGATTAGTCAAGCATTCATCAAAAGTATCTCCATACACAGAGAAGTCATCCATGAAAACTTCAATGCATTTTTCGATAAATTCTGAGAAAATTGACATCATGCATCGTTGAAATGTGGCCGGCGCATTACAAAGTCCAAAAGGCATGCGCCTGTATGCAAAGGTTCCATATGGGCAAGTGAATGTGGTCTTATCATGATCCTCGCTAGCTATTACAATCTGATTATAGCCAGAGTACCCATCCAAAAAGCAGTAATACTCCTTTCTGGCCAACCTCTCCAGCATCTGATCAATGAATGGCAAGGGGAAATGGTCCTTCCTGGTAGCGGTATTGAGCTTCCGGTAGTCGATGCAAACTCTCCAACCGGTCACTGGACGCATCGCCACTTCTTCTCCTTGCTCATTAGTCGTTACACAGATCCCCCGCGTTTCGGTACGACCTGCACTGGGCTAACCCATTTGCTATCAGAGATAGGATAGATGATACCAGCATCTAAGAGCTTGATAACTTCTTTCCTTACCACTTCCTGCATATGGGGGTTCAGACGCCTTTGTGGTTGCCTTGAGGGCTTGTACTCCTCTTCCATTAAAATTCTGTGCATGCAAACAGAGGGGCTTATTCCTTTTATATCAGAAATGGTCCATCCGATTGCATGTACATATTTCTTTAGAATGTCTACCAGAGCTTTTTCTTGTTCTTGTGTCAGCTTGGCTGACACAATCACCGGTAATTTTTTATGTTCAGCGAGAAAGACGTACTTAAGGTGATCCGGAAGTGTATTAAGTTCAAGCTCTGGTGGGCATTCAACGGAAGGCAGTAATTTGCGAGAAATGGATGGGAGAGAGAGATCAGATTTACCTTCAGGATCCTGTGTCAATACAGGATCCACTTCCTCCTCAGCAGTGCTTTCTTCTTCCTCCGGGATGAACTCAACCCCATCGAATTCTTCAAGGTCCCCCGAGATAGGGTCCTCGAAGTGGACAGCGTTGCAGCTCCTTGGTTGCTCCGCACCTTCAGGCTTCAGTACCTGTTTTGAAACTTTGCTTGGCTCATCAGTCACAGAGTCTATGCTCTCATCCTCACTCCTACTATCTATTACATCAAATACGGAACAAGTTTCCTTAGACGGAAACTTCTGCAGCTTTCCCATGTTGAAATCCAATTCTTCTTCTCCGACTCGGAGCTTGATTTGATTTGAACGCGCGTCTATAAGTGCACCACCGGTTGAGAGAAAGGGGCGGCCTAAGATCAGTGGCATCTCGTAGTCCTCCTCTATATCCAGAATAATGAAGTCGACGAGAAAGAGGGTCCCTCCCGTCTTGACAATTACGTCCTTCAGGATTCCGATTGGATGGGTAATTGATCGGTCTGCCAGCTGTAGCTTCATTGTAACCGGTTCAATTGTTCCCAAGTGAAGACGTTTCACCATGGCAAGTGGCATAACGTTGATGCTCGAACCCAGATCGCACAATCCTTTTCCAACATTAGTTTTCCCAATGTGGATCGGCAGTGTAATACATCCTGGATCTTCCTTCTTTTCCGGTAGCACTCTTTGGATAATGGCACTGCAGCTGCTGTTCAAAATTACTACTTCCTCCTGCTCAATTTTTCTCCTCCCTGAAATCATTTCTTTAAGAAATTTAGCATAGACGGGCATTTCTGAAATCATTTCGACCAATGGAATAGTGATCTCGACAGCTTTCAGTCTTTCTAAAAACTTTTTAAATTTTTCATCTTGTTCCTTATTTTTAAGACGTGCCGGGTATGGCACCCTTGGCATGTACTTATTATTGTTTGTTTTTGGTGGTAAAGAGAAGGAAGTTGTACCTTCAACCCTACCCTTTTCAGCTCCCTTTGCAGCTTCAGCCTGCGAAATAGCTGTTTCTGATTTGTCCTCGACCAGTCCAATACCATCTCCTCCTTCAATCCTTTCATTTTCTTTTTCACCCTCCAATGGATCCTTTTCCTTCTCGGCCGTCTCTTTTCCATATCCAACAATTCCCTTTAGAGTCTTGCCTCCCCGCAATGTGATTGCTTTACACTGCGGGTTAGCTTCAGTACTGCTTGGAAGTGTTCCTTTCCCCCTGTTCTGAAGTTCCTTGGCCAACTGGGTGACTTGTGTCTCCACATTCTTGATTGATGACTGTAGTTGTTGGTTTATATCCTTCTGATTGGCTATAAACTCAGTCATCAGATTCTCCAGACGAGATGGTGGCCTTTGGTTATATTGTTGAGTCTGATCAGGTTGGGATTGGAAATTCTGGAAATTCTGGCCTTGGTTCTGATTAGGCCTCTGTTGGATTTGAGGTTGGAAGTTCTGATTCTGATTTTGAAAGTTCTGCACTCTTTGCTGGACGAATCCTTGATTCTGAGGTCTGAAGTTTTGCTGTGGGTGTTGATTTGCGAACTGGTTGGGCTGGTTTGGCTGCAACAAATGCGCGTTAAGTGCATTGTTGTTGGAATAAGAGAGGTTGGGATGGCGATTTTGGTAGTTCCCAGCATAATTACAACTCTCGGTAGCTATCTGTTGGCATGTATCAGTTGGATGAGGTCCCTGACACAGTCCACAGACAACTCCCGATTGCTGTGTTTGAACTTGGTCAGATGAGGTTCCTGTCTGAGAAGCGTCTATTCCCTTACCTTTATCCTGACTCAGCTGTATCGCAGCTACCTGTTCCTGCAATTTTTCAAAATCTGTTTTCCCTTCACTTACAGCAAAGACTTTTCTAGGAGGGTCCTCCTTCCTATCATCTGTGTTTAGGATGGATCTGTTGACAGACATTGTCTCAATCTTCTCCCAAGCTTGGTCCATAGGCAAGTGGAGCAAATGTCGTCCGCCAGCCGCGTCTAACATTGTTCTCCATGGATGGGTGAGTCCTCCGTAGAATTTCCTCAATTGCTCCCATGGTGCGTATCCGTGTTGGGGGCATCGCCTGATGAGGCCCAAGAATCTTTCCTTCGCATCATATAATGATTCATCTGGCTTCATTTTAAAATCTCCAATCTTCGCTCGTCCTTCCTCAATCTTTGATTCTGGAAAATACTTCAGCAAAAAGCTCCTCACCAAGTCTGCCCAAGTGCTCCTCTGATTGATAGGCAATGACTTATACCAGTCCCTGGCACCACTATACAAAGAAAATGGAAACAACATTAGCCTAATAGCATCAGGAGAGACTCCCTGATTTTTGATCGTGTCGCAGAGCTCCAGGAAGGTCTGGAGATGATCATGAGGGTCCTCATGATTTGCACCGCAGAACTGATTGTTTTGCACCAAATTAATGAGTGCCGGTTTGAGCTCGAAATTGCTTGCAGGAAAATGTGCTCTCCCAGGTCCATCCAGATAGGGCTCTACTATCGGTTGCATGAAGTCTGCTGCTGCTTGCTGCTGTTGTTGATTTCCTTGTTCAGCCTGGTTCTGGTACTGTTGGTGGTAATTGGGAAATTGCTGGAAGTTATGTGGATCTTGTGGGTTGTTCTGAAACTGATCTGGATTGAAAGCTTGGTTTTGGTATTGTTGGTTTGGTATGTTTTGGTTTTGGTGAAATTGGTTTACGGGTGGTGGTGGTTGTTGGTGGAATTGCTGGTATTGCTGCTGATTAGGATTTGGTAGATTCTCCTCTTCGTTGGCACGATTAGGATGCTCTACCACTCCTCCGTCAGCTCCATTACCAGGATTATTTGGTGGTTGGTCTATGGGTAAGATCGGGGGAATGTTCTGGTTATCTGCCATGTCTGATAAATCGCTGCTTGATGTTTCGGGTGAAGTGCGGATCCGACGCTCCTGCTCTTTCCGTCTTCTGGCTTCTGCCCTCAGTTGGCGAGCGGTCCTTTCTATTTCTAGATCGAACGGTAACTCCGGCAATGTGCTCCTTCTCCGTTGCATAAGCAGTTGGTATCAAGCTTTTGACAGTACCTGTACAACCCCCAGGTTAGTAATGGTTTGAAAGTAAATACAAAAACTATCTATGAGTAAATCAGGAATGTAATTCTCCTAGTAAACGGCGCTGCATCCTCCCCGGCAACGGCGCCATGAAACTTTTGACGAGTTTCATTAACACGAGTAATTTTCTGAATTATCAGGTTTGGATTATTAAATGAAAAGAGTTATGATTTAGGGAAGGGGTTTAAGGATATATTAAGATTTCCCTTTTTATTACTCATGTGGGGGTGTTTTAATCTCAAACGGCGCTGTGGTCCTTCCCGCCATGAAACTTTTGACAAATATCACGGTGCAACCGGGATTTACCTTCAGTCTGTCACCCTGAAAGCCCCTGGTATCTGCACCATGATGCTTCTCTTAATTTCATGTCGAGAAGATACCTGTCGGGGTAAATATTTCAATCTTACCAGACACCAGTGTTCAATACTTAATAAAGTATTATTTATTACAACTGCGCTGCATCCTCCCCGGCAACGGCGCCATGAAACTTTTGATGAGTTTCATTGCGCTGCCGGGGGGTTGAAGAACCGTCTAAATATAACTTCCAATTTCATGGTGCTCTTCCCACTACATGAGTATTTTCTCAAAATGTTGTCTTTTTATTTACTCGTGTCAAGAAACTGTGCTCCCGAAAGCGCACGGGTCAAAAATTGCAGTAATTTATAGTAAGTACCGGATCGTTCACTGAAGGATGTGCGATGGAAGCAGGGCCCACGTCGTTTACTAAGATTTTCCACTCGGTTACTCGTTTCAAGTTTTGCAAGGGTTTCTAACAACTACTTGACATAAATTAAACCAGATCACGAAAGCAGTAAAAATTATCCTACAAAGCATGGTAAATTAGATCGAGGAAAGCAATTAAATCTATATTACGAAAGCAATATGAAACTATGCTACACTATCTAGAAAGCAGGTTTAAATATGACAGAAGGGACAGGGAGGAAATAATAAAGATTGGACAAGATTCAGATGAAACACAATTAAACTTCCATTTTTATACACAGATCTTGGCTTGGGATAATCCTTTAATTAGCTAACTCTTATGCTTCCTGCACCATGTTCCCTTTAACAGACAGGTACTTATGGTGAGAATTTACATGCTCTTAAGACAACAATTTCTAAGATACCACAGACTTATAACTCCCTTCACAGGCCTTGTGAAGTTACATTATGTATCTATGGTGGATAAGTAACACCTAACATATCATTAGTTGACATGCCAAGTACTCCTATCATACCCCCATGTCACACCCAAAGTTTCAAATCAAGCCCCAAACCATTCCATAACTCTCAAACCTTTTAACAGATGGACAGCCCCTAATTCTTCCGAGTGACCTCTATGAAAGCATTTAAAAGGAAAGCAGTAAGAAAGCTGTAAAGAAAGCATTTAAATCTATCACTCGGAATCGTTAAAAACGTCTCTTTCCGTTAGTATAAAAGAGCCCCTGGTCTTGGTGACCAGATGCAGATCAAGAACCCCCGAGATATCAATAAGCCACAGGGCTTACAACATCTGGGTAGTTATGAGATACAAACTAAATGAAACAGATCCATAAATGAACCTATTCCGGATGTACTCACTCAAGACTCAATTCTAGACTTTGGCAGAAGAAGATAGTAGTCGAAGGAATACTCAACCATACCTTAGAAATTCACCAAGGCCTATATGTTGTTCCTCTAGTATTATTTATCACATCTCATCTACACCCAAGTGGATATTGACTTAATGCGATATCTAATATCAGATTTCCAACACACAGCAATTTTGAGAAGCAAATGAATATCTGAAAATCATTCCCTAGACAGGTACTAGACTCTCAATTAAAACACAGATCCTTTCAGTCTAGATGAGACCTAATCGCTGACTCTGCTTCTAAGCTCTCAAAATCAACCCCCAGTGGAAGATGAATTAGTCATAACTGTTGAATTTATCCCGTACTCCGATCCGGATTTTACAAAGGAATTTTTGTTGGAAATTTATTATGCAGCATCTGATTTAAATCAAGACTTCTATGTCCAAGGGGAAGGATCCCCAAAATAGCAATAAGACCAGAACAACTACATAATAGTATCATGCATACAAGTATATGAAAAGGAAAATAAAACACCCCAAAATATATGGTGGGGTTAGACAGAATGCGATACACAAAGGTGAATTAGCCTGAGATGAGAAGAAATCGGCTAAAAAGAGTGCCAGAGATAGTTGGGGTTTTCCGGACTGCAAACATCTGCTGTCCGGTTCCCAATTTTTCCAGATGGTTGATTTTAGACAAAAAGAATTCCAAACAACGGTGACCGCCGTCATTTAGTTTTCTTTTGTCTGTGAGTGGAAGAAAAACCCACATATTTCTTGCTGTAATATGTCTTAACTGATGTTGGTCGACATCAGTTAATACTATTGCAACTTGAATTCAGGTTGAGAAATTAAGATAAGGAAAATTAAAACTGTATCTGATTAGGAATTGGCTGAGTGACTAATCGAAACTCTTAGTGAAGAGAACGCTCGCCGAAGCTTCCACTAACCACTAACCAGATCATGCAAAATAACAGATAATGATTGACAAACAGAAGACGGGTTAGTCGATATCCCTGTGAAGGGACCTTTCACCAACATTAATCTGTGGTGTTTTTCATTATCCGTTCATACACACAATGAACGAGAAAATAAGAAAGTAAGAAAATATTTTTTGTATTGTGTGGGTGTTAAGCACACAACAAGTGGACACTAATGGGTTGAAATGTGTAATGGATAGAAATCAGATGAATTGGACCCAGGCCCAATACATCCATGCAACTTACACAAATCATGAAAGAAAATGTTTTTGGAGTTTTCAAAATAAAAGGATAGTTCAATTCGAATTATTGGGGTAATTCGAAATGAGAATGCATGAAGGATGAAGTATTACTTTACCCAATTGATCATTGCCAGAAATTGGAACATCATCTAATTCGAATTATTGACCAATTCTGTAATACCCGAGAATTTTCCAACATAACATAAAACAATAATTAAATAAACAAATAATAAATAAAATAAATACTATAAATAAATAAACAAATCCAGCAAATAAAAGAAATAAATAAAGATAAGGAAATGAGAAACGAGATTTTTACTTAAAAATGAATTAAAGGAATTTAATTCAATAAAAGGATGGATAAATGGTACACCAAAACCCGACACTAATGAACTCGAGTATTCGAGTCCAAAACATCCAACTAGACTAAGAATAAAATTAGAGAGAAAGTATGAACCCGAATATACCCCGGAAATCGGAATTCGGGAGCATAGAGGGATAGAAACCCGAAAGAGAGGCGGAAAAGCACGACGGATCGCACGACCCGCCCGGACCGAGTCCAGGCGAAGACGGCGCGGTGGCCGCGCGCCCAATGGGGAAAGCCGCGCCACGACCGCGCCACATGACAGATTTGTTTGTTGCGTGAATCTCTCACCCGAACGCGGATTTTTCGACTTTCGGTTGAACATCTCTCGACTCCAGACTTCTAGGTCGGTTGTGGACGCCCTAGGGATTGAGAATTCTATAAATAAGCCCCTTGGGAGCCCCGAACAAGTTTACAAAACCCTACAACATTCTATACGTTCGAAACCCTAAATCCGGAGTCGTCGGAGGCACGAAACCAAGACGAACGCTGTGGGACGAGTTTCTCTACAGATCTCCATAGTCGTGGTAAGTCTCGGTCCAATCTTTATTCAATAAACGATTCAAAAACGAATCCTAATTATCTCCTTTTTCTTTCTACACCCCCGTATCGAATCTAGATCGTAGAACCCGACGAACGGAGAGGAGAAACGGTGATCTGGAAGCCACGCCTCCGAATTGGACATTCCCGACGTTCATAGACACTGTAAGTTAACCTTACATGGTTTTGGGAGATTTTAAAACATTCGAAACCTAAAAGATTTGACAAGAATCATAAATCTGTCCACTTTTGTTTTCCTACCGACGCAACAGAATTGTTGAATTTTTCCGACCTTTAAAACGAACTCAAACGGAAAAACTTAAAAGATGAAAAACGTTCCTAAGACTTAGTCCTAGCTACTGTAAAAATTTGAGAATTTATGGAGTTGATTTGATATGTGAAAACCCGCTGAAACCGAACTGTTTGAACCTAGTTCTTGAAATCTTGGACAGAACTTAGGAATGATCTTGATCACGTTTTTGACATAGGATCTAAGCTGTTTTAGATCTTTGGCCGAACATGAAAGTTGTAGATAAATGTCTTAAGATGATCCCTGTCAAATTTCATTAAAATTGGAGTTGAATTGATATGGTAGAAATTGAAATCTTTGAACTGTGATGTATTAAACTCGGACAGATTTCTTCTTATGCGAAAATTGGCGTTTTTGACCTACTTAGGTATCTCGGATTGAAAAAGTTAAAACATGAAAGCTGTAGATCTTGATGTTTCCGAGTCAGATATGAAATTTTGGAATTTTTGGAATTAAATCTGATTTTAGACGAATTTTGGAGTAAACTGTGATTTACCGAACGAAATCTTGAAATCTTGTTGAAACATGGAATTAACCTTTAGGGTTGAAACGAATTGAGATATTATTTCTAAATTAATACATTGGAAGGCAGATTTTAAAAACTAAATCCCCTTACAAACTTGATAAATTAAAATTAGGGGTGAGTGCTCTGCAGGGTGCCCCCTAACGATTCACTTCGTGCCGTAATGGACGATGGTGACCCCGCGCGCTATACTTGAAATGTGATATTGCCAAAACGGCGAAACTTAGAGCCTACACTCTCGTGAATATCCGTATGGGTTCCCGAGGCTCCGGAGTGGTACTGGGTATGGCTGATACGGCTGCGGCCGCCGGGCTACCGGCTAAACTTGTTGACATCGCGATTTCTATCGTGAAACTTGAAATACCAAATCGGGAATGTAACGGGGATTCTAAATTAAATTAAACTAGATTAAATTATATTGTTGTCCAATTAAATTATTTAAATGCTTTATTTAAAATTATGGCTTTTATGATTAAACCATGTGGTATGTGTTATTAAATAGAGCCTGAGATAGATTGTGCTATATGATATGGATTATATGAAATCAAATATTATGTTATTATCATGCTTTTGTTAAATTATTAAAGTTATGGCTTTTAAACCCTACGATCATGCATGTGTTAACTTACTCAGCAATTTTGCTGATCAAAACCATTTTTATTCCTTTCTTTACAGAATATGTGGAATGAGCATGTGTGAGCACGAATCATGCATGGGATTTTGGGAACTTTTATTTTGCTTTTAAATTTCGTACGTAGACTACGTTATGAACGGGCCTGTTTAACCCGTGTTTTGGCCATGTCGGCCCTTTTTATATTTTCCGCTGCGATACTGTACTAAACTAAATATTTCCGCTGCGCTATGCTATTATTAATTTTGGATTATATTGTATGGGCTATTTTGAATGCTTTAAATGTTTCAAACACTGCAATACCTAGCCTTGCATCTCTTTAGTAAGCTCGGAGAAACCGTGTCTTACTAGGGAGATGTGGCGGTGACATCCCGACCTGGGTTACCAAAAACCGGGGTGTTACAAATTCGAATTAATTCGAATTGGACAACTCGAATTGGCGAAGTCCTTTTCTTGCTCAAATTGACTAAGGCATTTACCTCAAGGGGAAGGTGAATTCGAATTGTCCAGCAATTCGAATTAATTCGAATTGGACAATTCGAATTGGTAAGAGATGGAGAAATAAACTAAGGCATGAATGGATGGTATGCAATACAATGTGGTTTCCTTTCCCAATTCGAATTGTTGAACCAATTCGAATTAATTCGAATTAGAGAATTCGAATTGATTGAAAACCACATGAGGGAACTTTTTGGATGTGCAATTCGAATTTCTTGGGCAATTCGAGATAATTCGAATTTCCTTAATTCGAATTACACATTTTCGAGCAACAACAATTTTTGTTCTCACAAGTATGGGTTAGGTGAACACTGTGCTGTAATGATGGGTTTAGATTTACTAAATCCCTCATTTCACATCAATGTCATTTCACAGCCACCCTAGTGAGATTTTCAAGAAATAAACCAAATACATGTCCAGTGGGTATTGGCAAGATTCAAACCCTATTTCTACAAACAAAGGATCAAAGATCAAAGAACCCAAAACATCTAGTTATCTACGAACTGCATGAATAAACTAAGAACACTCAAGTTATCTAAGGCAGTATGAAATAGGATTAAAGCAGGAAAAATAAAGCATAAAAATAGATATCAACAAACCTAAAAACATCTAAAATCTAAGAACACTTATTTGAAGCTCTAAGGTACAAAATCAAACCAAAAACCCACCAAACATGCATTTATTAAGTTTGAATGTCAACTAGGACATAATAAATGTAACCTAGTTGAAACAAACAAACATACTAAGCATTTATTTCTAGGGAAAGCATTAAAGAGTGCCATAACACATGAATAACACCATTTCTGGAAATTTTCCTTGTATTGGCACTTTGAAAGCAAAATAAAGAACCCAAGACCATCATTAACTTGAAGGTAGGGTCTATTCTAACTAAAAAGCTTGTAAAAATTATGGAAAATGGCTACTCTAGGGGTTACACAAACTGCTTCTATACTAAACTAAAATCAAAGCATGTAAAGATTACACTACTTGCAAGAAAATAAACTAAACTAAACTAACTACCTACCTAACCCTTAAGGGGTGTGGAACCTCCTGCTGTTCTTTTTGTCCCAAGCTGCTTTTTGGCAAAATTCTTGAAATCTTAATTCTGTTGTGGAAGGTCTGCTTTTATAGACAATCTTCGAAATCCTAGGCCCACCAGTGTTGAGTCCATGCTCCACAGCTTCTGATGAATTTTTGAGTGTAGTTCGAATTATCTCAACCAATTCGAATTAATTCGAATTGTGAGATCTCTTCATTGAGCTGGGATTTTGGCCTTCAGTTATCAATTCGAATTGTTAGGATAATTCGAATTGGTCTTTTCTCGAATTGGATGAGGGTTTCTGCTTGGCTTCCTTGCACTTGTTGGCAATTCGAATTGTTTGTGCCAATTCGAATTAATTCGAATTGGACAATTCGAATTGCATCTTCTTCTTGCCTTTGGGTTTCTTCTCTCTTCATTCCCTAATTTGAATTAATTCGAACTTGAACAATTCGAATTAGACTTCTGCATCCCTTCCAACACTTAACCAATTCTTTGCTCTCTTCAGCAATTCGAATTGTTGTGCAATTCGAATTAATTCGAATTGCACACAATTCGAATTATGCTTTAACACTTAACCAAATTTCAGTTGTGGGATTTTAAATCTTTTTTCCATCTTTTTGGATTTTTGTGGGCTCTTTTATTCTTTTGCCCATCTTTTCATTCCTTTCTCTTTTCTTTTTCCTTCTTTTTATGTTTTTGGATTTTTCTAACACAAATACAATTAAAAATTGTATGTTTTGTGTCTTTTTATTACCGGCTCGATGTTTTTACAAACTCGCATTAATCTGTCAAATTCAACTGCTTTCTTATTGAAATAAGATGGAATCACGATCAGAATGTCCGTCTCAGACACGGAAATGGATTGAAAATAATGGTCAATTTTGGCCATTATCAGGTCTCGCCGGAGTTGAACAAGGTGACTGGAGACACTGCCGGAGGTGCCATGGTTCATCCCAAGGGCTGCCAATAGCTTGTGGACGTCGCAGGTGAGGTTCCGGAGGAGAGACGGACGACGCTCGTGGCTGCCGGAGATGGGGACTCCATGGCCGGGAGTTGCAGGCGTCTTGGGGAACAGGTCCGCGAGGATGGCGGCTGCTTCGGTTGTTGGCAAAAGCGGTGGTGAGAGGGCGCTTCCGGAGGAGGCCGAGCTGCGGGTGTTGGTGGAGTTGCAGCGGCGAGGGTTTTCCGGAGATGAAGATGGTGGCCGGCGACGATGGAGGAAACGTCGATGGCTGCTGAGTTGTTCGGAGATGATAGGAACGACGGAGGAGACGGGAGGGCGACGTAGCTTCGTTGCCGGAAGGAGAACGGGGACAGGAGCCCTCGCCGGAGAAGACGATCGGCGTTGAGCACGGATGAGGGTGGCGATCTGGATGGGCCTCCGTCACCTTGGGTCGACTTTGAGTTGGGCTGGCTGTTGGAGTTGTTGGGCTCGAATGGAATTGGGCTGGCCTGAGTTGAATTGGACCAAGGGGGTGCTGCTTGGGCTGGGCTGGTGTGTGTGGACGGATGGGTTCAAGACTGGTGGGCTGCGGTTTGGTGGATTGGGCCGATTGAGGTAAATTCTGATTGGGCCCCTTTTTCCCTTCCATTAATTGAGCCCAAACACCTTTAAACCTTAGCCCAACAACAATGGTCCAATTGTTCCTTAATCAATTTCTTGGTGTCTTTGACCGGCGGCTGACCGGCGTTGACTTGCCGAAATCCGGCAGAATTCTGGCAATACTCCGGCGATCTTCCGACGATGCTCCGGTGGGTTTCCGGCTATCCAAATTTGATCCGCCTTCTTACTCGGGTTGATCCGGGCATCCATGCCATCATCTCCCCCTTCAAAAGCTTTGGACATCAAAGCTGGAAGAGAAGTTACTCCGGCAGGATCAACCGAAAATTTTAGCCTTGCACAAACCGAAAGTCCGTAAGTACCGCATTTTTAAATTAATTCTGTAAAACAAAATTTATCAATAGAATCGTCAGAAATGGAATCCGAAATGCAGTGGTATTCTTCTAATTCGACTCCCAATTTGAATTCCAGTCGGTCGTCCTTCTTGGCTTGCAATTTCCATGCCCTGCAAACATCATGACGAGTATCAGATAAATTGATTTTATCAAATTTTGGAACAATCTTACCTGATTGGCTGTGAAGCGTGTCATCTTGATTTTCTTCCGTACCTGCAAAAATATTAACCAAATTAAATGCATCATAATCATTAGGCTCATAAAAATAATGAATATTGCGAAAAATTAAAGAACAAATTTTTGTTTGGCCCTCAGAAGCATGTTTTGCAATTTTGCTTTTAGCTTGCTTGCTCTTCGCCTTCTCTGACTGAGTTGCCTTAAAAGCTTCTTCTTCTCTTCAGATGTTCTCCTTTAATTTTTCTCGATCAGCCTGGACAGTTCTGGGAGACAACGATTTGATGATGAATTTCATTCGCTCGTGCGTGAAAGTGATCAAATTGGCATGTCCTTGATAAATTACATCTTTATCAAATAACCATGGACGTCCTAGCAATACGTGGCAAGTATTCATCGGGATCATGTCGCACATTATCTCCTCAAAATATGTTCCGATGGCAATCGGGACTTTTGCGCATCTGGTGACCTTGGTGATTCCACTTTCGCTGACCCATTGTAAACGATATGGCTCATTGTGTTCTTCAGTTGATAGTCCTAACCTGCGAACAACATACAGGCTGACGACATTAGCGCAGCTTCCATTGTCCACCACTAGAGATGCAATATTATTTAAAATTTCACAGTGGCAATGGAATAGATTTTCCCTCTGTTCAAATTCTGTGCAGGTTGGACCAACTCTTTGACTGTGTCCATCGTTCTAGTAACCACAAAGGTGGATAATAGACGATCGCCATTTCGGGTTCGCTTGTCTTCGTCACTGATTCCTGTAACATTCGCCTTTCCTTTGATGACACTTTCCCAATGGTTCACAAGGAATCTTCTATCTAATATGCTGATGAGTTCTTTCCAGGTGGAAGGTCGGGGCTGGCCTTGCATGGATAACACCTTCAGATAGTTTAACCACCACGGTCGCATTTTTCCCGTAAACTTGTTGATAGCAAGGTCAACCTTTTCCTGTTCAAGCAAAGGAATTCCATGATATAATCCCTTCAGTTCTTGTCTCTAGTAGACGTAGTTGAGGCAGTCTTCTTTGCTTCCGGGGGATGGACTATCCAGAGAGCATTGCTCCATCATCTTGAATCTTTGAGCCACTTCGGCTCGGCTAATTGTTGGTACGCCCTGGGCCTTTGTGTGGTACTGCGCTCCTGCACTCCCTGAGTGTAACACCCCGGTTTTGGTAACCCAGGCCGGGATGCCACCGCCACACCTCCCTAGCAAGACACGGTTTCTCCGAGCTCACTAAAGAGATGCAAGGCTATGGTTTTTCAGAATTTAAAATATTCAAACAGCCCATTCATATATAATTTAAAATTAATACATCAAAGTTGCAGCGGAAATATAAATTGTGCAGCGGAAATAAAGTATAAGGGCCGACATGGCCAAAACACGGGTTAAACAGGCCCGTTCATGCAAGTCGTAATTAATGCAGGGATTTAAAATATAATGAAATCCCCAAAAATTCCCAGTATGCATATGATGATGCATATTCTTCAGACTCTGTAAGAAAAAGGGGATAAATGGTTTGGGTCAGCAAAAACGCGCTGAGTAAGTTAACACATAGCATGGGTTAGGGGTTTCAAAGCCTTTAATTAAATTTAATAAAAAGATATTTGTAGGTAATACACAATATAAGTTAATCATCCACTAATAAATAAATGGCATGATTTAAAATAAGTATTTTCACGTGATCATAATTCAACTTACATAGTAAAATGATTTGCAAAGCATAAATAAATAAATACTTAAAATATTAAATCTTTTATTCTCCCGTTACGTAACCATTTCTCAAAATATTTTTCGTTTCTTTTATAGTTCACCATTCACCAGGGCTCTTGTGACCGCAATCCTCATAATCAATATTTCACCTTGGGCTCTTATGTCCACAAGTCTCATAAATAACCATTCGCCAGGGCTCTTATGTCCACTAGCCGTTCGCTTGGGCTCTTATGTCCACAAGCCTCATAAATAACATTTCACTAGGGCTCTTATGTCCGCTAGTCTCATAAATAACCATTCGCCAGGAGGGCTCATAAATAACCGTATGATCCATATTGATAATATCAAACTTGGTCACAAATCCCCAATGTTTCAAAAGAATTCTTTTAAGAAAATGTGTTTTTATTTGGTGTAACGGGATTTTTCAAAAGTATAGATATATCGTATTTCAACGTCTCGACCGTTTGTTTCGAATTTCAAAATCTCTTCGATTTAAAAATCATTTGGCGTCACAGTTTACGCCTTTTTGGTTTAAAAATCCATTTCTTAGGCGATTGATCTGAAATTTTCACAGTATCTCAAAATCATCCCAATGAACAACTTTTGTGTTTTAAGTTTTTCGGAAAAACGATGGGAAGCATGTCAAAAATCGAGTTTTCGACAGAAACAAAAAGCTGTCAGGATTCAGGTTTGACACCTTTCAAAGATTTGACTTTTTATCATATTAAATGGACTCCAAAAATTCTGAAATTTCATATGCATATACTAGACATGATTATATGCAACTTTTGTTTAGAACTCAAAGATTAGTTCGTGCTAGAAATGATAGGAATAAGCTCCTCAAGATCGGTTATGAAATCTGTCATCCTTTGACAATTCTTAAAAACGCAGAATATGTCCGACACGATTTGGGGTATCAAAACTTGATGAAAATTTCTGAAATTTTTACACAATATAGCTTAAGATCTTTGGATCAAAATCTTAGTTTTGAGTTTTCAGGTTTGAACACTCGAAGTAAGAGTTTTGCTCGTCAAGTTTGATAATGAAATCTGTCAAGGTTCGTGAATTCGGTTCTAACGCAGATCGGATCGGCTCAGATTCGGAGGCTCAAATCTCAACGAAAAATTCTAAAAACTTACAGTAATATTCCAAACTCATAGATCTACAATTCTTATGTTCAACTCCAATCCTAGATCGGCCTAGATCCAAGGTCAAAATAACCAACAAGATTGAGAGTGAAATCTGCCAAAGTTCTAAGATCCAGATTTAATACTCTTCGGTTTTGGGTTGGTTTCAGGTTTCAAAACATCATGAAAAATTCTAAAATTTTTACAGAAGCTAAATCAAAGTCTTAGGAACACTTTTCATGTTTTGAGTTTTATTGTTTGAGCAGCTTTAGAGGTTCGAAAAATTCATACGAAAACGCTGCGTTGAGGGTTTCTCTTGTTGACAGATTTTTATTAATTTTCTTGAGTTGAATCTCTATGTTTGGTTGCATTTTAAGTCACCCAAAACCATAGTAAGGTTAACTTACAGTGGGGATGATGTTTAGGAAGTCACGGGGTCGTCCGGAATCCACGGGATGTCACGAACGAATCTCTTCCACCCGATTTATTCTTCCCTTGGCTCCGATTTGTGTTTGAATACGAAGATTCTTAAGTTAGGATGATGTTTATGATCTTAAAACCATATGGAAACTTGATTAACATCTTACCAACAATCCAAAGCCTGCAATCCTTGATCTACACACTTCCTTGGTCGGATTTGGTTGCCGGAAATTCGCCGGAAAGTCCGCCGGAAGGGTGTTTGGCTTTGGGAGAGTTTTGGGAGAGTTTTGGAGGAAACTTTGGGTGTTGATGACTGAAATGAGGTGTTAGGGACAGCTAATAACTTCCAAAATATGCCTCCCCCGTGATAGATCAAGATTCCCACCTTTGGGACCCAAAAAATGGCAAAAAGTCGCCAAAAACACATAATGCCCGACTGCTACAGTAGCATGCTACAGTAGCTTGCTACAGTAGCATGCTACAGTAACTTTTTTTTTTTTTTTTTTAAATTTTTTTTTTATATATATATTAAGATTCTTATCTTAAAAAAAATCATAATGTGGGAATTTTTGTGATCTTGTAAGTCATACATAGCTTCAAAAAGGAATATATTCTTTATTTGAAAATGACAAGATATGATTAATATTCCACCCTACAAATTTCAAACCATAGTCAAATTATTCCCAATTATATTATGGCATTCTAGAATAATTCCATAATAAAAAATATATGGGTAGAATGATTAATCAAGGATATATAGAAAATAGATAATTCTCATTATAATTTAAACATGTAAATATATACATGTATATACATGTGTACATGTTTGGAAAGATTATTTCAAGACCAAGGTATATATGTGTATATAAACTTGTATATGGATTTAAAATATTCTATGAACCATATACTTATTACACTTGATATTGAAATCCATATATTTATTTGAAAAGACAAATATATATAATTTTTCAAAGTATGTTTTGTAGAAAATAATATACTAATCTTTAAGCAAATATTTGAACATATAAATATATATAGATTTGATTAAAAATCTACTTAGTGAATTAATCAAAAATATATATTCATATATATATTTCGGGCAATTTCTATGGTATTACAATCTATCCTCCTTAAGAATCAACTTCGTCCCCGAAGTTGCGCGACTTATTGATCGATTGATTGATTGCGATTGTATCATTGTGTTTTGTTGTTTGATATTATTTGACTGAACCCAGAATTGAAATTTCCAAGTTGCCTACGTACCCTGTGAAGGGATCAAGTCATTACGTAGTTCAAAAAGAATTTATTTGGGATACAAAATATTCGAGTTTCGAAATAAATGCATATGCATTCTTACGGGGTATTACATCCTCCCCCCCTTAAGATTACAGTTATGTCCCCATAACTGCCTATGTATTATTCGCAACCAGGTTCGGGTATCATCGCATATGATCCTTCCTCAGTTTTCTTCTAGGTGCCATTTTAGAAGCACGCGAAGATGAGTTTCTAAGTGATCGAGATTTATGACTAAGGCAAGGTTAGTCTTAAGTTGGCGCTCCTAAGTCAAGATCATGTCAAGTTCTAAGGTAGGAGTGTTTCTTATTACCGATAATTCACATAAGAAGGGTTAGTGTAAATATTTTGTATGCATATGCATATGTGTCCCCCCAATAAAAAAAAATTTTATGCATGCATTTATTTATCCATGGGTTTTAAAAATAAATTTATTCCATGGATAGATTAAAATAAGGATAAAAGGTTTGGGCCACTATATTGGGCCGAAAGAAATAAATTATTTGGGCTTTAAATAAAAACAAGGCTATTGGGCCAAAATAATTTCTTGGGCTTCTAAAAAATTTTGGGCTAAAAATTTGGGCTTTAACTTCAAAATAATAATTGGGCTCTTTAAAATATAATAGCTTCAAAATAATCCGGGCTCTGATACCACATTGTAACACCCCGGTTTTGGTAACCCAGGCCGGGATGCCACCGCCACACCTCCCTAGCAAGACACGGTTTCTCCGAGCTCACTAAAGAGATGCAAGGCTATGGTTTTTCAGAATTTAAAATATTCAAACAGCCCATTCATATATAATTTAAAATTAATACATCAAAGTTGCAGCGGAAATATAAATTGTGCAGCGGAAATAAAGTATAAGGGCCGACATGGCCAAAACACGGGTTAAACAGGCCCGTTCATGCAAGTCGTAATTAATGCAGGGATTTAAAATATAATGAAATCCCCAAAAATTCCCAGTATGCATATGATGATGCATATTCTTCAGACTCTGTAAGAAAAAGGGGATAAATGGTTTGGGTCAGCAAAAACGCGCTGAGTAAGTTAACACATAGCATGGGTTAGGGGTTTCAAAGCCTTTAATTAAATTTAATAAAAAGATATTTGTAGGTAATACACAATATAAGTTAATCATCCACTAATAAATAAATGGCATGATTTAAAATAAGTATTTTCACGTGATCATAATTCAACTTACATAGTAAAATGATTTGCAAAGCATAAATAAATAAATACTTAAAATATTAAATCTTTTATTCTCCCGTTACGTAACCATTTCTCAAAATATTTTTCGTTTCTTTTATAGTTCACCATTCACCAGGGCTCTTGTGACCGCAATCCTCATAATCAATATTTCACCTTGGGCTCTTATGTCCACAAGTCTCATAAATAACCATTCGCCAGGGCTCTTATGTCCACTAGCCGTTCGCTTGGGCTCTTATGTCCACAAGCCTCATAAATAACATTTCACTAGGGCTCTTATGTCCGCTAGTCTCATAAATAACCATTCGCCAGGAGGGCTCATAAATAACCGTATGATCCATATTGATAATATCAAACTTGGTCACAAATCCCCAATGTTTCAAAAGAATTCTTTTAAGAAAATGTGTTTTTATTTGGTGTAACGGGATTTTTCAAAAGTATAGATATATCGTATTTCAACGTCTCGACCGTTTGTTTCGAATTTCAAAATCTCTTCGATTTAAAAATCATTTGGCGTCACAGTTTACGCCTTTTTGGTTTAAAAATCCATTTCTTAGGCGATTGATCTGAAATTTTCACAGTATCTCAAAATCATCCCAATGAACAACTTTTGTGTTTTAAGTTTTTCGGAAAAACGATGGGAAGCATGTCAAAAATCGAGTTTTCGACAGAAACAAAAAGCTGTCAGGATTCAGGTTTGACACCTTTCAAAGATTTGACTTTTTATCATATTAAATGGACTCCAAAAATTCTGAAATTTCATATGCATATACTAGACATGATTATATGCAACTTTTGTTTAGAACTCAAAGATTAGTTCGTGCTAGAAATGATAGGAATAAGCTCCTCAAGATCGGTTATGAAATCTGTCATCCTTTGACAATTCTTAAAAACGCAGAATATGTCCGACACGATTTGGGGTATCAAAACTTGATGAAAATTTCTGAAATTTTTACACAATATAGCTTAAGATCTTTGGATCAAAATCTTAGTTTTGAGTTTTCAGGTTTGAACACTCGAAGTAAGAGTTTTGCTCGTCAAGTTTGATAATGAAATCTGTCAAGGTTCGTGAATTCGGTTCTAACGCAGATCGGATCGGCTCAGATTCGGAGGCTCAAATCTCAACGAAAAATTCTAAAAACTTACAGTAATATTCCAAACTCATAGATCTACAATTCTTATGTTCAACTCCAATCCTAGATCGGCCTAGATCCAAGGTCAAAATAACCAACAAGATTGAGAGTGAAATCTGCCAAAGTTCTAAGATCCAGATTTAATACTCTTCGGTTTTGGGTTGGTTTCAGGTTTCAAAACATCATGAAAAATTCTAAAATTTTTACAGAAGCTAAATCAAAGTCTTAGGAACACTTTTCATGTTTTGAGTTTTATTGTTTGAGCAGCTTTAGAGGTTCGAAAAATTCATACGAAAACGCTGCGTTGAGGGTTTCTCTTGTTGACAGATTTTTATTAATTTTCTTGAGTTGAATCTCTATGTTTGGTTGCATTTTAAGTCACCCAAAACCATAGTAAGGTTAACTTACAGTGGGGATGATGTTTAGGAAGTCACGGGGTCGTCCGGAATCCACGGGATGTCACGAACGAATCTCTTCCACCCGATTTATTCTTCCCTTGGCTCCGATTTGTGTTTGAATACGAAGATTCTTAAGTTAGGATGATGTTTATGATCTTAAAACCATATGGAAACTTGATTAACATCTTACCAACAATCCAAAGCCTGCAATCCTTGATCTACACACTTCCTTGGTCGGATTTGGTTGCCGGAAATTCGCCGGAAAGTCCGCCGGAAGGGTGTTTGGCTTTGGGAGAGTTTTGGGAGAGTTTTGGAGGAAACTTTGGGTGTTGATGACTGAAATGAGGTGTTAGGGACAGCTAATAACTTCCAAAATATGCCTCCCCCGTGATAGATCAAGATTCCCACCTTTGGGACCCAAAAAATGGCAAAAAGTCGCCAAAAACACATAATGCCCGACTGCTACAGTAGCATGCTACAGTAGCTTGCTACAGTAGCATGCTACAGTAACTTTTTTTTTTTTTTTTTTAAATTTTTTTTTTATATATATATTAAGATTCTTATCTTAAAAAAAATCATAATGTGGGAATTTTTGTGATCTTGTAAGTCATACATAGCTTCAAAAAGGAATATATTCTTTATTTGAAAATGACAAGATATGATTAATATTCCACCCTACAAATTTCAAACCATAGTCAAATTATTCCCAATTATATTATGGCATTCTAGAATAATTCCATAATAAAAAATATATGGGTAGAATGATTAATCAAGGATATATAGAAAATAGATAATTCTCATTATAATTTAAACATGTAAATATATACATGTATATACATGTGTACATGTTTGGAAAGATTATTTCAAGACCAAGGTATATATGTGTATATAAACTTGTATATGGATTTAAAATATTCTATGAACCATATACTTATTACACTTGATATTGAAATCCATATATTTATTTGAAAAGACAAATATATATAATTTTTCAAAGTATGTTTTGTAGAAAATAATATACTAATCTTTAAGCAAATATTTGAACATATAAATATATATAGATTTGATTAAAAATCTACTTAGTGAATTAATCAAAAATATATATTCATATATATATTTCGGGCAATTTCTATGGTATTACAATCTATCCTCCTTAAGAATCAACTTCGTCCCCGAAGTTGCGCGACTTATTGATCGATTGATTGATTGCGATTGTATCATTGTGTTTTGTTGTTTGATATTATTTGACTGAACCCAGAATTGAAATTTCCAAGTTGCCTACGTACCCTGTGAAGGGATCAAGTCATTACGTAGTTCAAAAAGAATTTATTTGGGATACAAAATATTCGAGTTTCGAAATAAATGCATATGCATTCTTACGGGGTATTACACTGAGTGTGAGCTGATTGTATTCTTAGGAGCTGGTGGAGGGTCCGGATCGGGAGGTTTGTACTTTCGTGTGATGCCGAAATCATCTTCCAAAACTCTCCCAAGTTCGGTTTCTAGCTTGCTCCACAATTCTTGCTCAAGTCGGTAGTCTACCTCATCTGCAAAATTTTTAAGTTTAGCAGTGAATCTATCAGATAAAGTAGTACATTCAGAACAAAATAATGCAGATATTTCTCCCCTGAATTGACCAATTAATTTTGAAATTTCGGAAGAACAATTGGCCATCAGATCGGTAGTCGATGTCTGTCCAGCTCGCTCGACTATTTGCTCTTCAAGTCTGTTACCCAATTGCTCCAATTCATACTCCAATTTCCCCTCAATCTGTCCTGCTATCTTCTCAAGCTGGTCTTCAATGGTAGTATTTAATTCCTTCTCAGATTGACAGAAGAGATTTTTAATCTTTTCTGTTATCTTCAGACCATGACGAGCAACAAAGTCCTTGACAGATTTTTGGAGGAATGATGCAGTTGCATCCAATTTAAGCTCATTCTAAGTGGTGGAGATTATGATGTGTTCCTGCAATTCTTCAGTTTGTCGGTCCACTTCCTCAGCAAGGGACTCGACTTTCTCACTCAGCTTTGCAGACAAAATTCCAATACGGTGATCCACTTGCACATTTAAAGCCTCTTCAAAATCCGTAGCAAGTTGATCCAATTTTTCTTCGAAGTCATCAGTAACTTCGTTGATCCTGCAGTGCACTTGCTGATTAGACTCCTCAATTTTTGTTGAGACGCTCTCAATCTTCAGATTCATGGAATCCATACGTGTTTCCATCCTTTCAAATTTTGCATCCATCCTTTCAAATTTTGCATCAAAATCTTGCTTCATGGACACCATGTTTGCATTCAGGCTCCTCAGTAATTCCATTATCGCTGGGTCAGAAGTACCTGCCATTTCAGAAAAGCAAACTAGATATATGTATAATGGGTTAGCATAAATCAACTGAAATATGTAGAGTGATCTCGCAACTGTATCTCTCGCAGTAGGTCCGAATTCTCCACCGGTTGGTTCCTAAAAATCCGGATAATGCTCAATCGTATCAACCAACGACAGACGGTAAGAGAAAATAAAATATGGGATGCACAGTGCAAGAATCAGAATGCAGAGTTCGACTCTATCAAGGAAAAGCACGGATTCTGTGTGTGATTGCAGTGCACAAATTATAGTTTGCAATTTTAATCAGCCTGCAAGCAATAAATCGATTCCTCGCAATTTTAAAGTGTAAAGTATAAACCTCACAAAATAAAGCACTCAGAATCTCACAAATATATGCCTCACACACAAACCCAGAAATAAATATGAACAAGCTTCTATCAACTGCGATCAAGGGTAGCCGGGTAAAAATGTACTGTTGAGGAACTCCACTATCTGCAATTGCAGACGGAGCTTCAACTCTGTGATTTGTGAAATAAATCAGAGGAACATTGACAAGCACTTATTCCTCGGGGAATTCCACTGTCAGGTGTAGACACTGACGGAACTTCAACCCGATAAATTATTCATGATTTAATTCAGTGAAATCGCACAGTAAAATAAATACCCAATTTAATTTAACCAATTGAACAATAAAATAATTGCCCAACTAATTAAATCAAATTTAACACAATCTAATTATCAAGATCCACTTGTTGGAATTTGAATTCCAAGTTCAACTTCTTAAACAATGAATGCGTCCGGATTGTTGAAATTCCCCCAAAATTCTCTATTGTGTACGCGGAATGGAGGAGTAATTATGGGATTGAGAAACACTCGGTGGGACCCGTATTGTCTTAAGGAGTGCACAAAATACAATTTTGAATTACCAAATTCCCTGTAACACCCCGGTTTTTGGTCACCCATGTCGGGATGTCACCGCCACATCTCCCTAGTAAGACACGGTTTCTCCGAGCTTACTAAAGAGATGCAAGGCTAGGTATTGCAGTATTTAAAAACATTTAAAGCATTCAAAATAGCCCATACAATATAATTCGAAAATAACAGTAGCATAGCGCAGCGGAAATATTTGGTTTAGTACAGTATCACAGCGGAAAATATAAAAAGGGCCGACATGGCCAAAACACGGGTTAAACAGGCCCGTCCATAATATAGTCTAAGTACGAAATTTAAAAGCAAAATAAGTGTTCCCCAAAAACCCATGCATGAATCGTGCTCAACATGCTCATTCCACATATTCTGTAAGGAAAGGAATAAAAAAAATGGTTTTGGTCAGCAAAATTGCTGAGTAAGCTAACACATGCATGATCGTAGGGTTTTAAAGCCATAAATTTAATAATTTAACAAAGCATGATAATAACATAATATTTAATTTCATCTAATCAATATCCAATAGCGTAATTTATCTCGGGGCTCTATTTAATAACACATATCACATGGTTGAATCATAAAAGCCATAATTTAAATAAAGCGTTTAAATAATTTAATTGGACAACAACATAATTTAATCTAATTTAATTTAATTTAGAATCCCCATTACATTCCCGATTTGGTATCTCAAAGTTTCACGATAGCATCGCGATGTCAACAAGTTTAGCCGGTAGCCCGGCGGCCGCAACCGTATCAGCCATACCCAGTACCACTCCGGAGCCTCGGGAAACCCATACGGATATTCACGAGAGTGTAGGCTCTATATTTCGCCGTTTAGGCAATCCATATCTCAAGTTTAGCGCGCGGGGTCACCATCGTCCATTACGGCACGAAGTGAATCGTTAGGGGGCACCCTGCAGAGCACTCACCCCTAATTTTAATTTATCAAGTTTGTAAGGGGATTTAATTTTTAAAATCTGACTTCAATGGTAATTATTTAAAAATAATATCTCAACTCTTTTCAACCCTAAAGGTTAATTCCATGTTTCAACAAGATTTCAAGATTTCGTTTCGGTAAATCACAGTTTACTCTAAAATTCGTCTAAAATCAGATTTAATTCCAAAAATTCCAAACTTTCATATCTGACTCGGAAACATCAAGATCTACAATTTCGTGTTTTAACTTTTTCAATCCGAGATACCTAAGTAGGTCAAAATCACCAATTTTCGCATAAGAACAAATCTGTCCGAGTTTAATGTATCACAGTTTAAAGATTTCGAATTCTACCATAGCAATTCAACTCCAAATTTAATGAAGTTTGACAGAGATCATCTTAAGACATTTATCTACAACTTTCATGTTCGGCCAAAGATCTGAAACAGCCTAGATCCTATGTCAAAAACGTGATCAAGATCATTCCTAAGTTCTGTCCAAGATTTCAAGATCTAGATTCAAACAGCTCGGTTTCGGTGGGTTTTCTCATATCAAATCAACTCCAAAAATTCTCAAAATTTTACAGTAGCTAGATCTAAGACTTAGGAACGTTTTTTGTGTTTTAAGTTTTTCCGTTTGAGTTTGTTTTAAGGTTAGGAAAAATTCATCAAATCTGTTGCGTCGGTAGAAAGTAATAGTTGACAGATTTTCGATTTCTTGTTAATCTTTTAGTTTCGAATGTTTTAATTCATCCCAAGACCATGTAAGAGTTAACTTACTGAGTTTATGAACGTCGGGGATGTCTAATTCGGAGGCGTGGCTTCCAGATCACCGTTTCTCCTCTCCGTTCGTCGGGTTCTACGATCTAGATCCAATACGGGGTGTAGAAAGAAAAGAACCGAAGTTAGAATCCGTTTTCGGATTGAAACGTGAAAAGATTTATCGGACTAGAGCTTACCACAACGTTGGGAGATCCTTGGATTTTCGTCCAAAGCTGCTGCCTCCGTTTGGTGCTTTCCGTTGACTCCGAATTTAGGGTTTCGAACGTATAGAAGGTTGTAGGGTTTTGTAAACTTGTTTGGGGCTCCCAAGGGGCTTATTTATAGATTTCTCAATCCCTAGGGCGTCCAACATCTGACCTAAAGGTCTTGGGTCGAGAGATGTTCAACCGAAAGTCGAAAAGTCCGCGTTCGGGCGAGAGATTCACGCAACGGGCGAATCTGTCAAGTGGCGCGGTCGTGGCGCGCTGTTTCCCCTTCCACCGCGCGGCCACCGCGCGGCACTCGCCTGGACTTCGGTCCGGGCGGGTCGTGCGATCCGTCGTGCTTTTCCGCCTCTCTTTCGGGTTTCTATCCCTCTATGCTCCCGAATTCCGATTTCCGGGGTATATTCGGGTTTCTACTTTCTCTCTAAATTTTCGCTCGAGTCTAATTGGGTGTTTTGGACTTGAATCCTCGAGTTCATTAGTGTCGGGTTTTGGTGTACAATTTATTTACCTTTAATAATTCCTTTTATTTAATTAAATTCCTTTTTAAGTTAAAATCTCATTTCCTTATCTTTATTTATTTCCTTATTTGCTGGATTCATTTATTTATTTATGGTATTTATTGTATTTATTATTTATTTATTTAATTATTGTTTTATTTAATGATGGAAAATGCTCGGGTATTACAGTCTACCCTCCTTAAGAATCAACTTCGTCCTCGAAGTTGTGTTTCGGCTTTTCTCGTGCTAAGGTCTTGTGCTTGTTTTATTATGTTGTGACTGAACTTAGAATTAAAACTTCTAAGCTGCCTACGTACCCGGTAAAGGGATCAAGCCATAACGTAGTTCAACAGTTTACAAAAGTGCACGGAAAATTAGGTGGTATCACATTCCCTTGCCCTTGTACGTGTTCTTTGCCTTGTTGTTTTTGTGTAGGCACAAATAGGGAAATAATTTGGGGTTTTAATGGCCAAGTTTGTATGTCCATTTGCAACCAACAAAATGGTGTACGACCCCTTCTCACTTTGGTACCGATACAGATTTTTGGTTGGCCTCAAATTTCCCAAAACACCCTTGATATTGCCCCTTTGGATCAAAAAGATACCCAGCAAGAACAATTTGAAGATCCTTTGAAGATGCCAAGAACAACTCAAGATCATTCAAACATTCAAACACAAACCCTAATCCAAAATTAATCCCAACACTCAAGAACACTCAACTCTTCTCGGATTAAGCTTGCATAATAACCAATTAAGCTTACAAACCATTAATCAATGCAAAAACAATCCACAAAGTGAGTAAAAACAACAAATTACAAGACCAAAAAGCAAAACATGAATATTTTTGGGATTTGGAGTGAAGAACACCAAGAACAATGCTAGAATCTTCAAATGGCCATAACTTTGGCTCTCGATGTCCGTTTTTTATGTTCTTTATATGCAAACCTATGTATTCGACGAGAGGAACAAGATTCTGGAATCAGATTTGCAAAATTCTAAACGACCTGTGACCAGAAAATGCGAACAGTGGACAGAACTTAACTCTAGGGTTTTGGAATGGGTTTTTGAAGGAAATGGTGAGTTTGGAAAAATTTGGGCAGCATAACCCCTTAGATTAGGTGATAAAAATTGCCAAATGGAAAGTGATTCCAAATGGAGAGGGGTGAGACACAAGATCAAACCCAACTAGAATGAAGAAAAGATATTTTTGGGGAAAAATGGCCAAAACTAGGAAAAATCATAGAAAATAGCTCCCTTGGCCAAATCGGAAGAACTTTATATGAATCTCTATGTAATCAACCTACTCAATCCGAATATGAACTCAGAAATCAGAGATTTTGGCCTGAGCAAAACGGATGTTCGGTGAACAGTACACAGAAACTCTATTTTTGGAGTTTTTGGAATTTTTGGATTTTTGGAAAGAAATGGAAATGGTAAATCGATCCAATCTAAGCTCTGATACCAAAAAGATATGCCATGGATCGGATTGGATACGATTTATGGAACAAGAACAATGATGAACAAAGGAAGATGGAAAAATGGGAAAATAAAAGGATAAGTGAGATTTCCTCTTTGGACACTCAATCTTGGATTTACTAACACAAAGTGTTCATCAATCCCTCAACCGATATCCTCAAGGTGTCAATACGATTGAGCACACCTCAAATGCTCAAAAGGAATTATCCAAAAAGGGATGAATTCATGGGTGACCCTCCAAACAAGATATAAACACTGTACAAAGTGATTTCAATTATATTCATTCAAAGGGTGAATGGCAAAGTGTTGGGGATTGCCTATTTATAGGCATCCCAAATTACAAGCAATTAAACAACTATCGATATTAATTAAGCAACCCTAGACAATTGAACAAGTGTTGAAAAATGAGGATCCTATCGCCAAGCGTGTCGTGAGACTCAAAAAAATTGTGGCTTGCGACAGGGACCTCCCAGCTCAACATTGGAAATTGGCAGGAGATGTATTCTGTCGTCCTTGGCAGGCATGTCGCAAGACCTTGGCAAGAGTGTGTCGCAAGACCAAATGGAGGAAAGGTTAGCGACATGAGTCCCGGGGCCCAGGAAGGCTTGGGAGTGAAGGTGTCGAACAGTGGACTTGGCCGGAGGAGAGAACAGTCGGCGTTGGAAGTTTTGCAGCGGCGAATCGGGGTTTTCTTCTACGGCCAAGCTTCGGTTTTCGGGGTCTCGCCGGAGTTGAACAAGGTGACTGGAGACACTGCCGGAGGTGCCATGGTTCATCCCAGGGGCTGCCAATAGCTTGTGGACGTCGAGGGTGAGGTTCCGGAGGAGAGACGGCCGACGCTCGTGGCTGCCGGAGATGGGGACTCCATGGCCGGGAGTTGCAGGCGTATTCGGGAACAGGTCCGCGAGGATGGCGGCTGCTTCGGTTGTTGGCAGAAGCGGTGGTGAGAGGGCGCTTCCGGAGGAGGCCGAGCTGCTGCGGGTGTTGGCGGAGTTGCAACGGCGAGGGTTTTCCGGAGACGAAGATGGTGGCCGGTGACGATGGAGGAAACGTCGATGGCTTGCTGAGTTGTTCGGAGATGATAGGAACGGCGGAGGAGACGAGAGGGCGACGTAACTTCGCTGCCGGAAGGAGAACGGGGACAGGAGCCCTCGCCGGAGAAGAAGATCGGCGTTGAGCACGGATGAGGGTGGCGATCTGGATGGGCCTCCGTCACCTTGGGCCGACTTTGAGTTGGGCTGGTTGTTGGAGTTGTTGGGCTCGAATGGAATTGGGCCGGCCTGAGTTGAATTGGACCAAGGGGGTGCTGCTTGGGCTGGGCTGGTGTGTGTGGACGGATGGGCTCAAGACTGGTGGGCTGCGGTTTGGTGGATTGGGCCGATTGAGGTAAATTCTGATTGGGCCCCTTTTTCCCTTCCATTAATTGAGCCCAAACACCTTTAAACCTTAGCCCAACAACATTGGTCCAATTGTTCCTTAATCCATTTGTTGGTGTCTTTGACCAGCGGCTGACCGGCGTTGACTTGCCGGAATCCGGCAGAATTCTGGCGATACTCCAGCGATCTTCCGGCGATGCTCCGGTGGGTTTCCGTCTATCCAAATTTGATCCGCCTTCTTACTCGGGTTGATCCGGGCATCCATGCCAGTTGCGATTCTGTTGTGGCCTCTGTCCTTGATTATTGGGCTGATTTGGCCCAGTCGGGCGATTCCCGTGAGGAGGGTTTATCAGATCCAACCTCTTCTCGATCATCTCCTCACGAATATTGCATTCTCTAATCATGTGGTCTTCCTACCACATCTACAACAAGTTCCACGCCTAGGGCACTCGCACACCAGATGGGCTTTGTGGCACTGCGGGCATCGTGGTATGGATGTACCACGGGTGTCATTTCTTCTGTTATTTAAACCTCTGTCCGCATTCTCCTTAGGTCCATCGAACCTAGCTTGACCATTGTCCTTCCTCAAATTGTTATTGTTATTGCTTCGATTCTTTTTCTCAAATCCTTGCGAGCCCTTGCTCGACTCACCATTGTCCTTACGCTTCAATTGTTGGACACGAGCGATTGCTACAGCTCGGTCATACACTGCCTGTAATGTAGTGTGTTGCCCTCCAACTAGTATTTCTCGAATATTTGGGCTTTTTCAGAATCAGTTGGTACCAATCTCGGCGTGAATCGAACTAGCTCCTTGAATTTGGTATAGTACTCTTGCATCATTTTTCCTCCTTGTCTTAAGTTAATAAATTTTTCATACTTTGCAGCCTTAGTGCTCAGTGAATAAAACCTCTCTCTCAACACTTCCTCAAATTCTTCCCATGTATAAACCTTCTCAACCTCGGCCAAATCTCCTTGGAGATGTTGCCACCACTCGTCCGCCTCTCCATCCAGATAATAGGTCGCCACTCGAACCTTCTCGTCCTCGGGGCATTTGACGGCAGTAAGAAGCTTGTCAAAAGATCGAATCCAATTCTCCAACTTGGTCGGGTCCTCTTGGCTGTCATAATGAGGTGGTTTGTAAGGGTTTACCAATGCTAGGTAGTTGACTCGGGCCACCGGCGGTGGTACACCCGCTTGTGCATGTTGCACCTCGGCATTTCCTAATGCTACGAGAACTTCCTCAACATTCCTTAGACGCTCATCCATATTATTGGGAACAGGAGGCACTCGCCCTCCTACGTTTTGAGGAATCTCATTGTTGTTAGGTACGTTAGCATCACCGCTGTTTGGGACTACCCTCCTTGGCCTTCCCCTAGGTGCCATTTTCTGTTATCCAAGCATGCGAAGATGAGTTTCTAATCTAAGGCACATTAGCAGTCAGGAAGATCTAAATGATAGGAAGTGGAGATGATAGATGTAAGCACGCTAAGCTTAGCTCAGCAAGATGAAAGACTAAGACAAAATTAGTCTCAAGCTAGTGCTTCTAAGTCGAGGTTAAGTTGAATAAGGATGCTATCTAACAAAGACAAGGAACATTTTCTTTTAAATAATGAATGTATGCAAATGCATCCCCCCAAAAAAAATTTTATACATTTACCAGACTTGTCGGATTACTCTTTATATATTTTCCATGGGTTTTAAAATAAAATTCCTTTCCATGGAAATAATATCTTCAAAATATTTAAAATTTTGGGCCTCTATATTGGGCCGAAAAATAATAGCTTTAAAAATTTTTCGGGCTTTGATACCACTTTGTAACACCCCGGTTTTGATAACCCAGGCCGGGATGCCACCGCCACATCTTCCCAAGCAAGACGTAAACCATTTCGAGCTCACTTGAGAAGATGCTAGGCTAAGTCGCATCAATATTTAAAAATAAAATACTTAAAAACAATGCCCGAGTTTAACATGTCGTTTTAAACTGTCTAACATCCGTAAAATAATGCGGAAGCTAAGTAAGGGCTAAACATGGCCAAACATAAGTTTGGAATTCGTAAAAGAATTTAAAAACAAGTGTGACAAGTCTTCGAAAATTCCCATTCCATATGCAAATGCCATGCGCTAATCTTCAACATCTGAAATAAATAAATAAATAAATAAAGACAGCGTATCCATCAGTACAACGGTACTGAGTAAGTTAATATACAACACAACGGATTTTAAAAATTTTAGAAGAGTATTCAGAATAGGATTTTACTTTAAAAGACCGATAATTAGTTACGGAGAAATATTTAAATCTTACACCTGCCGAAAGATCTTTTTCAAATCTCATTATGATCGAGACAACCGTCCTTGGGGAATTGAACCCATAAGAACTCAAACACATTCTTTTACCATTGTTTCCATATGATCGAGGACACCCGCCCTTGGGAAATCGAACCCACAAGAACTCAAACACATCCTAAGGAATCGAACCCATAGGAGTCAACAATATCCTGGGGAATCGAACCCGCAGGAAAATATACACCTTGGGGAATCGAACCCGCAAGGCAAGTGAAAGCAGTGACCCTATACAGACACACTCCGGAGCCCCAGATAACCCATACGGATACATCTAGGAGTATAGACTCTTACAATCACACAACCATATTTGCCGTTTTGGCTACGAAAGGGGGCGGCCCAACGAGCTACACCTAGTGCAATTACCCACAAGAAATAATCAAAGCATCCCACTCGATCATATTTCACAAGGTTTCAAAAACCACATTTTAATTTGACAATTTTATTCATGCCATATCCAAAATCAACCTTTTAACCAACATCACAAAATAACCACATTTCTAGATTTATGAATTCAAAACGGGAGTAAAATCGACTCAAATATTGCCATAAAAGCATAACATGGATTTCCCAAATTGAGGCATGAAATTGAAACCAGGAGCAGTGATCTGTTTCGCCATCGGAAATATAGCAAATGAATTTTAAAAATTCTGAAAAATTTACAGTAGCTAGAAAACATCAAAATAAACATTTTTCATAGAAATATCCATCTTCAAATTCGGACTCCTTATAGGCCAAGAAAGGCGATTTCAGAAAACCCTGATTTACAAATTCTAAGAGCTTCAGTGTTTTCGACCACAGTGAAGAGAAAAATCTATATCCTTTTCAAGAGAGTCCCTAAAATCGTAAAACTTGACGGAGAATTCTAGACACATTTTGGAACAATCTCATAAAGACCTCGACAACAAATACTAATCATAGGATGATCTAAAAAGCACCACAAAACCGGACTTCATCAAAATCGAAACTGACAGCATCTCTGTAGCAGTAAACCAGATCGAATTTGAGGTACCAAATGAACTCCAAAAATTGTGAAAATTTACAGATCTCATCTTTAAAATGTTAGGAACAATTTTTATTTAGTAAAGTTTTCTCAAAAACGATTGGATCTATGACAAAAATGCGATGCAACAGAAACTAACCACATAGATCCCTAGTTGACAGATTTGATAGGTTATGGAAATGGACTCATATCTCGAATTCTATTCAACCAAAACTTCTAAAACTCGACGTGTATGATATTAACTTATTTTTGGTCGTATTAGAATAAAAAATTTTTTCTTTGGAACGTCCTACGCAGCCACAAGATCTACAATCCCTCCGAATGAACCTATAATCGAATGGTTTGACAAAACCCTTGTGTTTAGGGTAAGAAATTCGATTCAAAAGCCATGGAATCGAAGAGGAAACCACACCTAGAAATAGATGAATGAATTGAGTGGCTTGAATTCGACCAAACTCCCTGGAAGGATGATGAACAACTCAAAAAACTCTCACCACTCTCACTTGAACTCTAATTTTCGGACTAATGCTTTGGTGGAGTGTTTAGGGTTGGTTTTTGGGTAGATTAAGGGAATAATAGGATCCCAATGGAAGCCTTAATGAACCTAAGAATGGTGGGAGCTATTTATTTGCAGCCAAACTCGAAATTGGAGCCACCAAACACCATTAATCCTCCCTAACTTCATCCATTCACCACCCTTTCCCATTCTTGTGTATTTATCCAATTTAATCCAACTTAGTGGGGTTTAATACACTCAAAATTCATCCCAAGGAGTCTCAATACATCCCTTAATGTCTCAGAATTGATTATGGACCGATTGGAATCGCCAAGCCTCGAAAAATGGAGCACGAACGTGTTGAACCGTCTTGGTTCATCACCCCTGCAGGGCGGCGCGCCACCACCCTGCCGCCGCGCGGCCGCCACCTGACGGTTTTTTTTTTTTTTTTAATAATATCATCATGATTTTTATTCCAAAAATCATAATGTAGAAATTATTCGGGTTCGTTGGGATAACTCGATAAGCTTATCCCGAGTCGAGATCGTTCGAAAATATTTAATTCCGCTCTCTCTCGGAATTATTTCGGTTTTAATAATTAAATCCAATTCTTTAATTTTTAGATTTATATTATCGATGTCAATTTCTCAGGTATTACAATCGCGCCAACCTTCTCTTCCCACAGTATTTTGGACTGCGTCCCTCCTGGCATTCGAGTTACCTTTCTTGCTCGACCAAGCGGATTTGTTCCCCCGTCCCGCGCCGCTCCCTCTCCCTCCCCCTTGTTAGGGTTGGCCTAGTCGGCCTTCACGTATCTCCCCATCCATATCTTTCCATTTATCCTTCTTATGACCGCCCTTGCTTCATCCAAACTATTAAACTTGAAAAAACCGAATTTGTAACCCTTCACCGGCCAGTTCCTCATTGGAAAAAACCACTCTCGAATCTTAGCCACCCTATCGAACTCGCCATACGGACCCCGTATGTTGGCGTTTACATCAATATTCCCAACAAAAACACCAAACAATCTTCTTCTCCTGACATGAGCGTTGTCACTATCTCCCCTCCTCTCCGGCTCCCCTCGCCTTCTCTCCAGTGCCCCTCGCCTGCTCTCCGGTGCTCTCCGCCTGCTCTCCATCGCCTTCGTTCTCTGTTATTTTTTCATTTAAATAATTATTTTAATTATTTAAACATTAATTTATTAATGGATCAAAATGAAAGTGGACAATAAATAAAAGTAGAAGGAGTATTAAAATATAAAATATATGAAAAATTTAAAATTTAATAAAAAAACGAATCAAGTATTCGACTCGATACTCGACGAGTGACGAGTATCGTAACCTTGTACTCGAGCTCGAGCTCGAAACTCGATTAAATACTCGACTACTCGACTCGATTCGAATTTTTCGGTACAAGTCCAATTTTTTCCAAGCCGAGTCCGAGTCGAGTTGGAGTAGCTCTACTCTTAAATAACCCCCGACTTGCCGGATAAGCGTCCAGCAAAGGGAAATAGAATCAAAGGTGGCAAATTAGGGTTCTGATTTTCCCTCCAATTTTACAAATTGGGTGCGTCTTCCCTCTTCACAGTACCCCATGAATCTCCTTCATCTCGTTTTGAATTTGAATCCCAATCCGAATCGGAATCCTCTTCTTCACTCGATCAATCCCATGGTACCAATTAGTTGACATCATTGAGCGAATATCGATTAGTTTTGTTTTCGCTTTGGAAATTCGAATTTCCTTTCCTGTTTGGGATCTGACATGGGTCGTCGCCGTCCTCCTGTTGGCCATGATAGAAATCTCAGAGATAAGGGTTCAGGGAAGAAGAATTTAAGCGTAGATTCAAGCGGAAAGCCAATGCTGCTTGTTGACAGCATATTATGTGCCGGTAATTTTTCTTTAATTCTTTTTGGTTATTAATCGTATTTTTTGTTATAAGGTTTAATGGGAATCTTGGTTAGCAAGTTTGGAATTTTATTACTGATTGTGTATTTGTACGGATATAAAAAGATTGCTTGGTTAATTCGGCCTCGGTTTTAAAATAAATCTTTGTTGAGTACTTGGAATGTTATTCGCAAATGCTTATGTATGAAATATGAATACAAATGTTGTTTGTCTGGGGGCATTTTGGGATTTATTATCTACTGTGCATTTGTGGAATATGAAAGAAGATTTATTCTTGATGAGTGGCCTAGGCGTTAAACTGATAGTATTTGGTTAGGTAATTTTGGTAAATTTATCAGCAAATTTTTGTATACAGGAAATACAAAAAGATTTATTGTTTAGCGCTTGGTCAAGGATGTAGGGCTGTTCTATACTTCTATTGAAAGCCTTTGATTGTGTGTGAAGCCTGCTTATCATTCAGATTATTCAGTTATATATGTGTATATATATATACATGTAATATAAGTATTTGCATTGATAGGTCCAATTATTCTTCCTATAATTCCTATTCCACTAGTGGTTTGATATGTGTGATGATACCATAGCCTTTAAAGAAATGTATTGTTTTGGGGCAGGTTTTTGCTCCTTTGATATCAATACAATTTTCTTAAAAGAAGTGTTCTACTTGTTTGTATTTTATTTTTATTACAAAAGAATTTTCAAATGGGAGTTTGTAGTATGCTAAATTGCTAACTGAGGAATATGAGATCTATTCAGCCCTAATGTTTTTATTTGATTAGGAACATGGTTTGTCTTGTTTTTCCAAAACTGTCAGGTCATGCTGTGGAAAATGTTGGTACCAATAATTATAGTTCTCACTTCGATACGTTTTCTGTTGATGATGGTTACCTGTTGGAAGATTACGTTGAAACTCAATTGGTGGATCCTGAGGGGGAAACTCAAATGGTGGATCCTGCAGAGGAAACTCAAATGTTGGATCCTAAAGGGGAAACCCAATTGGTTGACTTTGCTGGGGAAACCCAATTAATTGATCTTCTGGTGGAAACCCAATTGGTGGATTTTGCTGGCGAAACTCAAGTTGTTGATGAACTTGATTGTGTGAAAAATACGCAATTTGAGTTTTTGAATGACATTGATTCTACAAAGAAAATGGAAGATATGTGTGATACACAAGTGTTATCTCTGGATGACATTGATAAAATTGATGGCAGTGGTTCTGTCAAACTGGAGGGCGCAGCACACAGTCATCCTCCAGAACAGCGTAAGAATGGTATTATTGGTCGCAGATTGGTTTGATTTACTACTTAATCAATAAATGAATATACGCCCTTGTAATGCTAACCTCTACAATTGTGGTCAATAGTGTTTTGGTCTCTTAAGCGCTCTAGTTCTATTTCCTTTTCAAAATCATATATATCTTGTTTACTTTAGTATGTCCATCTTGTCATATTGTGGAAACTTTCCTCAGGATCAGTTCCCAAAGGATTTACCTCACTCCGTACTGCATCAATTAGGGCATCTGGTTGGGCTGCTCGTGCAAGGGGAGCTGAAGGCAGTATGTGGGCTGGTGGTGATAATGAACGAAGAAGCTATGAGTGGGATATTTCGTCTCCTGTGGGATCTCTCCTGGAGTCTGGACAAATTCAGAATGAGAACAATGAAAACAATTTGGAACAGAATAATATTAACAAATGCAAGGTTGGTGGTGGTACAGCCATGAGGAAGCTTTTCAGAGAGGGCGACGCTGCTGAGTTTTGTCAGTCAGAAGTTGATGTAGACCACAGGGATGATAATCCTGACATGCCTGAGATGCCTAGTGAAAACTGCTTGGCAGGATTAAGCTACATGGATTCTCAGGAACCTGGAGAGCTATCACAGGCCAATGCACTTGAGGTAGTTGACAGGTTTCTAGATCTTAATGCCATGGAACTCGAGGAAAGCTTTGGCAGAGGGGTCTGCAATGGAGAAAAGTCAAACATTGTCTCTGGTTCAAAAGGTTCACTAAATCTGGCTAAAAGTACTATGCTGAAAAGCACAGAAGGGCAGGGCACTTATGATTGGGACAATACCCGGGAAAATGATGGTGGGGGAGACTTTTTCCAGAAGAAAAAGGAAGTGTTCTTTAAGACAGGTCGTATTAAACCTAGGAAAGCTAGGCCTCATGATGCTATAAGTGTTGATCCTCTTGGAAACGTGGGAGATAAAAAGGAGCAACTCTCATCCGATAAGATCGGGGGTGCAGTTTATTCCGATTCAAGGTTGATGCTGCATAAGCTAAGGGCAAGGGGGAAATCACATGACAGCAGAGTCAGTTTCCTCCACAAGAATGTGGTAAAGAATTTAGATGAGCAGCTAATCAGGGTGTCCGGGCCTAAATTGGTTGTAAGCCATATCTCTAAGGATGTTACAGACATGGATAACATTGGTCCTAATACTCAAATGGCTGCAGAAGCAATGGAGAATTTGTGTTATGAATTGCAGTTGGACGACAATAATAATAATAATGCTTCCAACAAAGGCACCAGTTGCCCGGTAAAAGATAATAGAAAGAGAAATAGAGAGCCTCTTGATGAACAGCTCACAACCATAGCACCATATCCCACTAGGGCTTGTGTTGCTAAACAAGCCACACAGAAGAAAAGGGCAAGCATTGAGCCTTCTCTTTCTCTTAAACAGTCCAAGAAAAGGAAGAATCATAATTCAGTGCCAGGAGAGGCAGAACATAGTAAAATAATAGAAGCAGATTCAACTGGACAACAATCTACTGCAAAGAGTCCCTCCAAAAACTTGTCAAATTCATCTGTAGCTGCAGCCAATCAAACAAGGAAGCTCAGAGAATTAAATTGTCCAGCTGAAGCTACTAAATCACCTCATCAAGGCAAGGAAACAAATGATTTGACAAGTGTTAATGTCTTAAAGAAAAAGAGGACACAAACCAAACCTAGAAATGCCAAAATAATCACCATCGAGCAGCTTAAAAAGCTTAGATTATCGGCACTTAATCAACCACATAACACATGCGTTAGTACATCTAATGCTACAAATATTGATGCAGTAGATAGAGGACAGGGGAAAAGATCTCTGCAAGATGAAGTTGACAAATATAGTGGTAATTTTGGGATCCCAAGAGGTTGCCTGGAAGGTGATGCTGAGAAGTCTGCTGAAGGTGCATACATCAATGGTAGACTAGAAGCATCCTCAAGTGAAAAGTGTAGAACTTCCCCTCCATCTTGCAGAACACCTGTTGCTTGTGTGACACCTGTAAAAAACCCATCTCCTATCTGTATGGGTGATGAATATCACAAGCAGTCTTGCCGAAAGAGTGCCAGTAAATTGTCTCTTATAAAAGAAATTAATAAATTAGCAACTACCTCACCTGGAAAGTATGGTGGAACGAAAGAATTGAGAAAGAGGAAAGACATCACACAGATTAAAGTATTGTTTAGCCAGCATTTGGACGGGGATGTTGTCAAGCAGCAGAAAAAAGTATAATCCTTTTTCATTTCATTCTTTTTTCACTTGCTTACTCATTTTTTCTTGCAGATTTACATTCGTAGTGATAAATTCTCACTTTTCTGTTACAGATATTGTCTCGGCTTGGGGGTGCATTTGCATCATCTATGTCTGAGGCAACACATTTTGTGGCTGATGAATTTGTTCGCACTCGGAATATGCTCGAAGCAATTGCTTGTGGAAAACCAGTTGTTACTCACTTATGGCTTGAAAGTTGTGTACAGGCTCATTGTCTTATTGATGAGAAAAATTACATACTTAGAGATGCAAAAAAGGAAAAGGAATTTGGCTTCTGTTTGCCAGTTTCTCTTGCAAAAGCTTGTCAACATCCGCTTTTACAGGTAAATGCACATTTTACAAAACTGAGATTGTTCGACCATTCCGTTCTCTAATACGCTTAGTACAGGGACAAAAGGTGTATATTACACCAAATACAAAGCCTGGTAAAGATATTCTAGCTAACTTGGTAAAAGCAGTTCATGGTTTGGTACGTAGTATCCTTGAATATTTGGTGTTTGTTCTTTCATAGTTGTTTTAAGGAGTAGATAAATTACTGATGTAGTCTATACATGGATATTAATACCCATTACTCTTGGCATTGCCCATTAGCCGATTGAGAGACTTGGCAGATCTGTATTGAAGGATGAGAAGCTCCCTGACGATCTCTTGATTCTTTCATGCGAAGATGATTATGGCAGTTGCATTCCTTTTCTGGAGAAAGGTTGATTACTATCCTTCCATACCATTTATTTTGCTTACGCAATGGATAAACTTCTCATGAGCCAAGTGATTGCAGGTGGCTTTATCTATAGCTCTGAGTTGCTTTTAAATGGAATTGTTAAACAAAAGTTAGAGCATGAAAGGTTCGTTCTTTGGTCAATTCACATCCCTTTTATGTGAAAAAAATTCCATTCTTTCCCCTCATTATGATTCTAAGGTATTACTATGCCATTTTGATTATCTATTGTTCATTTTCTTATGTCTGGGATAGTTTCAGGGATTAAATTTTCTTCATGCCAATATTCCATGGCCAATATGCTACCTTTTGCTCTGTGCCTGTTTGTGTGTTTTACCCTGCCTCTTTGTTCTGCTTGGCTTCTTGAGGGTTGTGTAACTTGCTTCAACTTTTCCATAATTCATACATATGCAATAGCAAGGCTGTGGACCTCGCACTGTTGAATATATAATTGTCTTATGATCTTATCATTCTATGCATAAGATTCTAAGCTGCGAGGAAATTACAATTTTTGTCCTATATTTTGTCATCTTGTAAAAATTGGTGAATGCAGAATCTATAACTTCTACTTGATGTTGATTAAATGTGTTTCACCGTGCACTTTTCACGAAGTTGGGGAAACTTTAGAATGTCTTTCCCTCTTCTGCACACTGAAAATTTAGGTGATAAAAAATCAGAAAATTTTCCTGTATGTATGTGAAAATTTCATCATGTGTCCATGCATCACACAAAAATTTACCTTTGCCTTTCATTTCCTTTGCATCGACAGGCACCAGCTCTTCACTGATCACGTGAAAAGGACGCGGTCAACTATATGGGTGAAACAGAAGAACCATTTTCTCCCTGTGACAAAATGCAAGTGAAATCAGAGAAAACTCAGAGGGCTTTCAGAATGAGAAAGCCTTGGCTTTGTACTCTCTCCGAAACTGGTGTATGTGTTGATTTTGGTTTTCTAATTTTATTCTTGTAAATACGCAATTCAAGGTAATCAATCTGCCATGCTTAATCCTCCTGACTCCTGACTCCAGTTATCCTTCAATTTCAAAATGAACTTTTTTCGCTAGTCTCTTGATAAGTTCAAATCTTGTGGGTATGTTTTAATTAAGGACTTTCTTAATTAGGGAGAAGAGTGGCAGGGATATTTTGCTTGTTCGGCATAAAGAAATAGAAAAGAAAAGAAAATCAATGTCATATATACGGGATGCCCTTAACACTCGTCAATTTCTCAAATTAATTAGTCATCACATTGTTGATGACTCGTGGAAATGTAATATGCTTATAAAAAGCCTATTGATGTAATAAAATAAATTGACGAAATCCTTTCTACTACACTTGTAATACCCGAGAATTTTCCAACATAAAACAATAATTAAATAAATAAATAATAAATAAAATAAATAAATAATTAAATAAATAAATCCAGCCAATAAATAAATAAAGATAAGAAAATGAGAAATGAGATTTTACTTAAAAAGGAATTAAAAGGAAACTAATTAAATAAAAAGAATTGATTAAAGATAAGTAAATTATACACCGGAAACACGACACCAATGAACTCGAGAATTCGAGTCCAAACATTCAATTAGACCCGAGTAAGAATTTAGAGAGAAAGTAGAAACCCGAAGATACCCCGGAAATCGGAATTCGGAAGCATAGAGGGATAGAAATCCGAAAGAGAGGAGGAAAGGCACGACGGATCGCACGACCCGCCCGGACCGAAGTCCAGGCGAAGTCGGCGCGGCCGCGCGGTCCATAGGCATTGGGCGCGCCACGACCGCGCCACGTGACAGATTCGCCCGTTGCGTGAATCTCTCGCCCGAACGCGGATTTTTTCGACTTTCGGTTGAACATCTTTCGACTCAAGACCCTTAGGGTCAGATTTTGGACGCCCTAGGTCTTAGCTACCTATAAATAAACCCCCTTGGAAGCCCCGAACAATTTTACAAAACCCTACAACTTTCTACACATTCGAAACCCTAAATCCGGAGTCGTCGGAGGCACGAAACCAAGGCGAATACTGTTGGACGAAAATTCTAAGATCTCCATAGTCGTGGTAAGTCTCGATCCAAGCCTTGTTCTATATACGATTCGAAAACGAATCCTAATCTTCTTCTTTTCTCTTCTACACCTCGTATTGGATCTAGATCGTAGAACCCGACGAACGGAGAGGAGAAACGGTGGACTGGAAGCCACGCCTTCGAAATAGACGATCCCGGACGTTCACAACTCTGTAAGTTAACTCTTACATGGTTTTGGGAAGTTTTAAAACGTTCGAAACTAAAAGATTTAACAAGAACTTATAAAATCTGTCAACTTTTATTTTCTACCGACGCAACAGTTTTGATGAATTTTTCCGAACCTTAAAACGACTTCAAACGGAAAAACCTAAAACATGAAAAACGTTCCTAAGGCTTAGATCTATCTACTGTAAATTTTTTGAGAATTTTTAGAGACGATTTGATATGCGAAAACCAACCGAAACCGAACTGCTTGAATCTAGATCTCGAAATCCTGGACAGAACTTAGGAATGATCTTGATCACGTTTTTGACATAGGTTCCAGACCGTTTTAGATCTTTGGCCGAACATGAAAGTCGTAGATAATTGTCTTAAGATGATCTCTGTAAAATTTCATCAAATTTGGAGTTGAATTGCTGTGGTAGAATTCGAAATCTTTAAACTGTGATACATTAAATTCGGACAGGATTGTTCTTCTACGAAAATTGGTGATTCTGACCCGTTTAGGTAACTCGGATTGAAAAAGTTAAAACACGAAAGTTGTAGATCTCGACGTTTCTGAGTCAGTCGTGAAATTTTGGAATTTTTGAAATTAAATCTGATTTTAGACGAATTTTAGAGTAAACTGTGGTTTACCGGAAACAAAATCTTGAAATCTTGTTGAAACATGGAATTAACCTTTAGGGTTGAAATGAGTGAGATATTATTTTTAAATAAATACAATTGAAGTCAGATTTTTAAAATTAAATCCCCTTACAAACTTGATAAATTAAAATTAGGGGTGAGTGCTCTGCAGGGTGCCCCCTAACTGCTTCACTTCGTGCCTTAATGGACGATGGTGACCCCGCGCGCTAAACTTGAGATATGATATTGCCAAAACGGCGAAATACAGAGCCTACACTCTCGTGAATATCCACATGGGTTTCCCGAGGCTCCGGAGTGGTACTGGGTATGGCTGCTACGGTTGCGGCCGACGGGCTACCGGCTAAACTTGTTGACATCGCGATGCTATCGTGAAACTTTGAGATACCAAATCGGGGATGTAATGGGGATATTAAATTTAATTAAATTAGATTAAATTATGTCCAATTAAATTATTTAAATGCTTTATTTAAATTATGGCTTTTATTTTAAATCATGCGAAATGTGTTGTTAAATAAAGCCCTGAAATAAATTATGCAATTGGATAGTTAATTAGATTAAATTGAATATTATGTTATTATCATGTTTTTATTTAAAGTATTAAATTAATGGCTTTTAAACCCTACGATCATGCATGTGTTAACTTACTCAGCAAGTTTGCTGACCAAAACCGTTTTTATCCCTTTTCTTACAGAATATGTGGAATGAGCATGTGTGAGCACGATTCATGCATGGGATTTTGGGAAACATTATTTTGCTTTTAAATTCGTACTTTAGACTATATTATGAACGGGCCTGTTTAACCCGTGTTTTGGCCATGTCGGCCCTATTTATATTTTCCGCTGCGATACTATACTAAAACAATTATTTCCGCTGCGCTATGATATTATTATTTTCGAATTATATTGTATGGGCTATTTTGAATGATTTAAATGTTTTAAATACTGCAATACCTAGCCTTGCATCTCTTTTGTAAGCTCGGAGAAACCGTGTCTTACTAGGGAGATGTGGCGGTGACATCCCGACTTGGGTGACCAAAAACCGGGGTGTTACAAGTTGGTATCAAAGCCCGGCTATTTTTAAAACTACTATTTTTAAACCATTACTATTTTTAAACTATTATTAGTATTTTGACTATTATTTTAAATTTTAAAGTATTATTTCCATGGAAAATTTTTATTTTAAAACCCATGGAAAAATATATATATATGTGGTGCATTAAATTATTATTGGGGGGAATCATCATTTGCATTTGCATATTGCATCTCTTCTATGAACTTAGAATCTTGGCAAAACTTGAACTTAGAATCTTGGCGAATTGAACCTAGAATCTTGGCAAATTGAACTTAGAATCTTGGCGAATATTAACTTAGATCTCTTGCTTGCGCTAGATGGCTAGTCAAGACATGATGCAGTTGATGGTCAGGATGATGAGCGTTCATCTCGATTCCCACCAAACCTTAGAGCAAATGAAGTACCGTATGGCTCAATTGGAGGCTAATTTACATCACATGGGCAACTTGAGAGAGGCGGATCATCACCGCATAAACCAACTCGAACGCCAAGTCCAAACCCTCACTACACAAAACTTAATACTAAAGGAATACATCGATGCCCACGGGCAAGACTTGAACACTATCTTTGACGAGCTACTGCCGCCGAGTTCGGAGGAGGAAGATCCGGAGGAAGATCCTGCTACCCCACCGGAGGACGTCATGAGACACTAGAGATTCTATTGTTAGATACTATTTTGCTAGGAAAATATTTCTACTTTTGTACTAAAATCTCTTTTGAGGAAATAAAATGCCCGATTTATTTATAAAAAAAACAATTCGAAATAAGGAACAAAGTAAAATAAAAACCCCGAAGCATACGACGCTTCTTAGTTCAAGCGAGCACCACGTGCTAAATCACAAAACACATATACATTTATAGAAATTGCTTAGACTATAAGCTAAATTCACCGGTCCTAATCTATCCTATGTGTACCAGAATGGCACCCAGAGGAAGAGGAAGAGGAAGAACCCAACCCGCTCCCCAAACCACCACTGAGATACCTACTGAGACACCGCCAAACGTCACTGAACCGATTCAACCTGAGATGGAACAACCCCAAGGTGCGCAGGACGCCCCCGCACCGAACAATGTGGGCGATCGTCTTAGGACGATAGAGGAAGTGTTGATTGCGCTCGGAAACGCGCAAGTCAACCAGGGTCAAGCTGCGGCGGTACCTCCGCCCCAAGCTCGCCCTACCTACCTGGCGATGGTGAATCCTTACCAGCCGCCCCACTATGCTGGTGAGGAGGATCCAGCTAAACTGGAAGAGTGGATCCGGACCTTCGACAAGCTGCTGGGGGCAGTTAAATGTCCGGAAGGAGAAAGAGTGCATGTCGCCTCATACTACTTGGGAGGCGAAGCTGACGACTAGTGGCAGGCGACGCAGGCCAAACTGACTGAAGATGACGAGCCCTACTCGTGGATGGAGATGATGGAACTACTCAGGGATCGATTCTATCCCTTGAGTACTAAAGCTGCCATGTACGAAGAGTTCCTGTCGCTGAAGCAAGGGGGCCAAACGGTGCAGGAATACTACACACGCTTCAAGGAGCTGGTGAGGTTCGCACCAAGGCTAGTGCCTACTGATGCAGAAAAGGCACAGAAGTTCGAGATGGGACTGAACCTGTCTGTGCGCGAGGTGATCGCGGGGGTACACTACCCCGATTTGCAAGCTGTGTATGACCGCGCTGTGGCGGTAGCACGTGTGCAGCAGCTGAAAAGAAGGGTGAGTGGGGAGTCCAGCATGGGTCCCCAAGACAAGAAAAGCCGAGACTCAAGAAACGAGAACAACACTGGAAGGAGCGAACAGCGCAGAGGGTCGAATAGGCCCCAACAAAACAACACTGGGAGGAGGTTCAACCAAGAAGATCCGGTACCACCTTGCCCGAGATGTGGACGACCCCATCTGGCAAGGGGATGCCCGCAACAAGGCGCCTGTTACCGATGCGGTCGAATGGGTCACGTTCGACGGGATTGCCGGACTAGGCTCGAGAACATAACAAGGAGGGACGATTTGGTCGCGGGGCAAGAACAGCCTCAAAATCAAAACGGGCGAAACGGGAATAACCAAGGATACAGACCCCCTCAAAATAGGCCGCAAAACCAGAACCAGAACCAACGACCTCCGCCCCCTCAAAATCAAAACCAGCAACAAAATCAGCAGCCGAATGCGAATCAGTAGGGCAATCAGGGACGCCCTATGGGGAGGCTGAACGTGGTGAACCAAGCGGACGTGCCTGCGCAAGGAGAAGTGATGGCAGGTACATTTTATGTGTTGAATACGCCCTTTAGAATTCTGTTTGATTCTGGAGCTAGTTGCTCAATTATAGCATCAAGGATAGTGCCTGAGTTAGATCTACCTAAGTGCGAGAGAATTAGCTTAGGAATTCAATTGCCTTCTGGAGAAGTAGTGTCTTGCTCTAAACGATATAACGGAATTCCTATAGTGATAAAGAACGTAGAATTCTTCGCGAACTTAGTAGAATTTAACTTAAGAGACTTTGACATCATACTGGGGATGGATTGGTTATCCCAGTATAAGGCGGTGATCGAATGCCAAAAGCAAAAGATCACCTTGTCAAAAAGTAGGGGAAAGAGAGTTATCTTTTACTCTCAGCCCCCTAAGAAGAGCAACAAAATCGTTAGTGCACTTAAACTAAGTAACTTGATGCGTAAGGGGTATGAACTATATGCGTGCTACGTGCACAGCCTTGAGGCGGAAGAGAACAAGGTTGATAGCATACCAATGGTAAGAGAATACCCGGACGTGTTCCCTGAGGACGTTCCGGGCATGCCACCTGAGAGAGATCTTGAATTCACTATAGATCTCATTCCGGGAACAGAGCCTGTCTCAAAAGCTCCGTACCGGATGGCACCACTGGAAATGAAGGAGTTAAAGGAACAACTCGAGGAACTATTAGGAAAAGGTTACATAAGACCGAGTACGTCCCCTTGGGGAGCACCGGTTTTATTTGTCAAGAAGAAAGACGGAGGACTACGTCTTTGCATAGATTACCGAGGACTAAACCAAGTGACCATAAAGAATAAATACCCCCTACCGAGAATAGAGGATCTGTTTGATCAACTGAAGGGAGCTTCAGTATTCTCGAAGATCGATTTGCGATCTGGGTATCATCAATTGAGGATCGCCGAGAAGGACATTCCGAAGACGGCATTTCGAACGCGATATGGCCATTACGAGTTCACAGTGTTATCCTTCGGGTTAACAAATGCTCCGGCCATGTTCATGAATCTCATGAACAACGTGTTCCGAGAATTGTTAGATCAGTGCGTCGTAGTGTTCATCGACGACATCTTGATCTACTCAAAGAGCGAGGAAGAGCATGCAAAACACTTACATCAAGTGTTAGAAATCTTGCGAAGAAATCAGCTATACGGCAAATTGTCCAAATGCGATTTTTGGTTGAAGGAGGTAGCATTTCTCGGACACATAGTATCCGCTGATGGAGTATCAGTGGATCCGACAAAGGTTTCTGCCGTGACGGAGTGGGCAACTCCGAAGAGTCCAACGGAAATAAGGAGTTTCCTTGGATTAGTTGGGTATTATAGACGATTTGTGAAGGACTTTTCAAGGATTGCACGTCCTTTGACCCAGCTACTGAAGAAAGGAGCAAAATACGAGTGGACCGAAGCGTGTGAGACTGCGTTTCAAGAGCTGAAGAAACGACTCACAACCACACCCGTATTGACGCTACCATCAGAGAATGGTGACTTCGAAGTTTATAGTGATGCTTCGAAGGAAGGTTTAGGATGCGTCTTGATGCAAGACTCGAGAGTCGTAGCGTACGCATCACGCCAACTAAAACCTCACGAGGAGAATTATCCGACCCACGACCTGGAGTTGGCAGCGGTCGTTTTTGCTCTAAAGATATGGAGACATTATCTTTATGGGCGGAAGTGTCGAATGTTCACCGACCACAAGAGCTTGAAATATATATTCACTCAGAAGGAGTTGAATTTGAGACAGCGAAGGTGGTTGGAACTTATTAAAGACTACGATTTAGAGATAGCATACCACGAGGGGAAGGCGAATATGGTAGCCGATGCCCTAAGTCGGAAAACCCAACACGTGACAAACTCGTTGGTAATTCCGCCGGCATTGTACATGGAGTTGGCAAGATTGGAGTTAGAACTTGTGCATCCTGGCACAGTGAGAGAAACGGTCAATGCCATGATCGTAGAAACTCCAATATTGGACGAGATTCGACTCGCTCAACCGGGCGACCCGAAACTCGAGAAGATAAAAGGGTATATTGCCGAAGGAAAGGCAATAGGATTTGCTGTCCACGAGGATGGAAGCATCCGTTTTAAAGGGAGATGGTGTGTGCCCCTTAAATGTGCCGAGTTGAAACTAAGGTTGATGGAGGAAGGGCACAACACGCCATATTCCGTACATCCCGGAGGTGACAAGCTATACAAAGATCTGAAGAAGATCTATTGGTGGCCGGGAATGAAGAAGGAAGTGGCGAACTTCGTGGCGAAATGTCTCACCTGCCAAAAGGTTAAGGCAGTGCGACATAAACCCTTAGGATTGATGCAGCCACTAGAGATTCCAAGTTGGAAGTGGGATAGCATCTCAATGGACTTTGTCTCGGGATTACCCCGATCACCTAAAGGCATGAACAAGATTTGGGTGATTGTGGATAGGCTAACGAAGACAGCCATATTTATCCCAATGAAAGACACGTGGACTATGGACCAATTGGCCCGAGCCTACATTGATAATGTGGTACGACGACATGGAGTACCACATGATATCATTTCCGATAGAGACAGTAGATTTGTCTCTCATTTCTGGACGGAGTTACAAAAAGCTCTCGGTACTCAAATCAAAATGAGCACCGCATTCCACCCAATGACGGATGGTCAAACCGAGAGAACAATCCAAACACTAGAAGACATGCTGAGAGCATGTGTGTTGGAATTCAAAGGGAATTGGGAATCTCATTTACCCTTAATTGAGTTTTCCTATAAATAATAGCTACCATGCTAGCATCGGCATGACACCTTTCGAGGCGTTGTATGGACGAAAGTGCCGAAGCCCGTTGAGCTGGGAAGAAAACGATAAGTCCGTGGTAGTGGGACCACAACTTATCGAAGACATGGCTCAATTAAAGTGATTCAAGGGAAAATGAAAGCCGCTCAAGACCGTCAAAAGAGTTATGCCGACGTGAGACGACGAGACCTAGAATTTCAAGTGGGAGATAAGGTCATGCTAAAGATATCACCCATGAAGGGGGTGATGCGCTTTGGCAAACGAGGGAAGTTAAGTCCTCGATATATAGGACCTTACGAAATTCTAGAACGAGTCGGAACTCTAGCCTACCGATTGGCTTTACCGCCACACTTAGATAGAGTTCATAATGTCTTCCATGTTTCGCAACTAAAGAAGTATGTGCCGGACCCGACACATGTACTTCAACCGGAGATAATTGAGCTCGATGAAAATTTGACTTACGAAGAAGTCCCAGTGCGTATTCTTGATACTAAGGAACGAGTAACGAGGAACAAAACCGTAAAAATGATCAAGGTTCTTTGGTCAAACCACGAAAGTGAGACGGCAACTTGGGAAGTAGAATCCGACATGAGAGAACGCTACCCGACATTGTTCCATACCGATACCGACACAGTTATGGGGACATAACTGCAATCTTAAGGGGGAGAGGATGTCATACCACCTATTTTTCGTGCACTTTTTGTAAAATTTTGAACTACGTTATGGCTTGATCCCTTCACAGGGTACGTAGGCAGCTTAGAAGTTTTAATTCTAAGTTCAGTCACAAAATAACAAAACAAACAAAAAACCCTTAGCACGAGAAAGGCCGTAACACAACTTCGAGGACGAAGTTGATTCTTAATGAGGGTAGACTGTAATACCCGAGAATTTTCCAACATAAAACAATAATTAAATAAATAAATAATAAATAAAATAAATAAATAATTAAATAAATAAATCCCGCCAATAAATAAATAAAGATAAGGAAATGAGAAATGAGATTTTACTTAAAAAGGAATTAAAAGGAAACTAATTAAATAAAAAGAATTGATTAAAGATAAGTAAATTATACATCGGAAACACGACACCAATAAACTCGAGAATTCGAGTCCAAACATCCAATTAGACCCGAGTAAGAATTTAGAGAGAAAGTAGAAACCCGAAGATACCCCGGAAATCGGAATTCGGAAGCATAGAGGGATAGAAATCCGAAAGAGAGGAGGAAAGGCACGACGGATCGCACAACCCGCCCGGACCGAAGTCCAGGCGAAGTCGGCGCGGTGGCCGCGCGGTCCATAGGCATTGGGCGCGCCACGACCGCGCCACGCGACAGATTCGCCCGTTGCGTGAATCTCTCGCCCGAAGCGGATTTTTCGACTTTCGGTTGAACATCTTTCGACTCAAGACCCTTAGGGTCAGAGTTTGGACGCCCTAGGTCTTAGCTACCTATAAATAAACCCCCTTGGAAGCCCCGAACAATTTTACAAAACCCTACAACTTTCTACGCATTCGAAACCCTAAATCCGGAGTCGTCGGAGGCACGAAACCAAGGCGAATACTGTTGGACGAAAATTCTAAGATCTCCATAGTCGTGGTAAGTCTCGATCCAAGCCTTGTTCTATATACGATTCGAAAACGAATCCTAATCTTCTTCTTTTCTCTTCTACACCTCGTATTGGATCTAGATCGTAGAACCCGACGAACGGAGAGGAGAAACGGTGGACTGGAAGCCACGCCTTCGAAATAGACGATCCCGGACGTTCACAACTCTGTAAGTTAACTCTTACATGGTTTTGGGAAGTTTTAAAACGTTCGAAACTAAAAGATTTAACAAGAACTTATAAAATCTGTCAACTTTTATTTTCTACCGACGCAACAGTTTTGTTGAATTTTTCCGAACCTTAAAACAACTTCAAACGGAAAAACTTAAAACATGAAAAACGTTCCTAAGGCTTAGATCTATCTACTGTAAATTTTTTGAGAATTTTTAGAGACGATTTGATATGCGAAAACCAACCGAAACCGAACTGCTTGAATCTAGATCTCGAAATCCTGGACAGAACTTTGGAATGATCTTGATCACGTTTTTGACATAGGTTCCAGACCGTTTTAGATCTTTGGCCGAACATGAAAGTCGTAGATAATTGTCTTAAGATGATCTCTGTAAAATTTCATCAAATTTGGAGTTGAATTTCTATGGTAGAATTCGAAATCTTTAAACTGTGATATTAAATTCGGACAGGATTGTTCTTCTACGAAAATTGGTGATTCTGACCTGTTTAGGTAACTCGGATTGAAAAAGTTAAAACACGAAAGTTGTAGATCTCGACGTTTCTGAGTCAGTAGTGAAATTTTGGAATTTTTGAAATTAAATCTGATTTTAGACGAATTTTAGAGTAAACTGTGGTTTACCGGAAACAAAATCTTGAAATCTTGTTGAAACATGGAATTAACCTTTAGGGTTGAAATGAGTGAGATATTATTTTTAAATAAATACAATTGAAGTCAGATTTTTAAAATTAAATCCCCTTACAAACTTGATAAATTAAAATTAGGGGTGAGTGCTCTGCAGGGTGCCCCCTAACTGCTTCACTTCGTGCCTTAATGGACGATGGTGACCCCGCGCGCTAAACTTGAGATATGATATTGCCAAAACGGCGAAATACAGAGCCTACACTCTCATGAATATCCACATGGGTTTCCCGAGGCTCCGGAGTGGTACTGGGTATGGCTGATACGGTTGCGGCCGCCGGGCTACCGGCTAAACTTGTTGACATCGCGATGCTATCGTGAAACTTTGAGATACCAAATCGGGGATGTAATGGGGATATTAAATTTAATTAAATTAGATTAAATTATGTCCAATTAAATTGTTTAAATGCTTTATTTAAATTATGGCTTTTATTTTAAATCATGCGAAATGTGTTGTTAAATAAAGCCCTGAAATAAATTATGCAATTGGATAGTTGATTAGATTAAATTGAATATTATGTTATTATCATGTTTTTTTATTTAAAGTATTAAATTAATGGCTTTTAAACCCTACGATCATGCATGTGTTAACTTACTCAGCAAGTTTGCTCACCAAAACCGTTTTTATCCCTTTTCTTACAGAATATGTGGAATGAGCATGTGTGAGCACGATTCATGCATGGGATTTTGGGAAACATTATTTTGCTTTTAAATTCGTACTTTAGACTATATTATGAATGGGCCTGTTTAACCCGTGTTTTGGCCATGTCGGCCCTATTTATATTTTCCGCTGCGATACTATACTAAAACAATTATTTCCGTTGCGCTATGATATTATTATTTTCGAATTATATTGTATGGGCTATTTTGAATGATTTAAATGTTTTAAATACTGCAATACCTAGCCTTGCATCTCTTTAGTAAGCTCGGAGAAACCGTGTCTTACTAGGGAGATGTGGCGGTGACATCCCGACCTGGGTGACCAAAAACCGGGGTGTTACAACACTATATTTTCTTTTTCATCACTTTCCCATCTCTTCTTGTTTACACAGTTACAAATATATAGTACTGTACATTGTACAAATGTATTTGCACGCTTCATGCTCAATGTAATCTTTAACTTCTTCAAAACTATTAATCTGGATGATCTGTATTTTTTAGGCAGGAATATTGTTATGTCCCTCAGATTGTTCAGATTGTTAGGTTTATTATTTTTCATCTCAAACCTTTTTAGACTTGTGCATATATTCACTTTTCTGAATTCTTGGCCCAGAAATTTGTTTCTCTTTTCTTTCTTTTCTTTTCAAAAGTTTTGCTTCAAATTCCTATATATGAACATTGTAGATAAAACTTCAACTCTTTTGTTCTTGATATTTTATGTTTTTAAAACTTTAGAGTTTAGATTCTTTATATCAGAAGAACAACTATGGTAATAGAAAATAGAGATCACCTCGAGGGGGTTGGGTTGACTATCAGGGTAGAGAGGTTGGGAGGCACTGGGGTAATTAGATCTGAGATAGGGAGTCTGGGGTTGCCTGGGGCGAGTGATGAGGGTCGGGGTGGTCCGAGGGGTCGGCCAGGGGGTGTAGTGAGCCAATCGAAGGGGGAGGCGCAGCTGGATTTCAGTACTGAAATGGATGTGGATAGACTCCAGGTGAGCGCATCGAATGATTCAGATTTGGTCGAAGTGCCAATTAGGGAGCGTCTCGACGGGGATGAGGTGGATGACGGGGTGGATAGGGTTGAGGTGGGTGAGGGGATGGGTGTGTGGGGAGGTATCCAAAATTGCGGCAAGCTGAAGGGGAGGAGCTGAGGCCCGAATTGAGGTTGGTTGAAGAAGCTTTGGCTCAGGTCTTGAGGGGCAGGAAGAGGACTAAGCGTAGAGGTCGAAGAGGTAATAGAATTCCTGGTGGGAAGGGCTGGATAGGGAACAAGGTAAATAATAGTAGCAGCATGGTTGATGGTAACAACTTTGCAAGTCTGCAATTCACTACCTTTCGGACCAAGGAGGGGGTGAAACTGATCGACCTATCGGAAGCACTGGCAGTAGTTGATCTGGCCGGAAAATTGGGGTTGGAATGTTTACAGGGGAAAGATAGGGCGTTGGCCAGGGTCCGGAGTGACCTGATTAGGGAGGTATAAGTTCGGTGGTGACTTTGTGGGGCTATGGTTGAAATGAGGATTGTCACATGTAATCTAAGAGGGCTAAATGGGGGTGTTCGAAGGAGGGCAGTGGCGAGACTATGCAAAAAGGTTAGACCTTCACTGATGTGTGTTCAAGAAACTAAGATGGAAGAGATAAGGGACCGATTGGTAACCGGTTATGGGGTTCAAATGGTTGTAATTTTTGTGCACAGGCTGCCTCTGGTAATGCGGGAGGCCTTCTCATGATTTGGGACATCGCTAAGTGTTCGTTTGATGTTGTAGAACAAGACCACCACTATATATGGCTCAAAGGTCGCTTTAGAGAGATAGAGGGGGTGGTGAACATACTGGGGGTCCATGCGCCTAATAATAGAAGGGATAGGGCTGATTTCTGGTTGCTGCTCGCAAGTAAATGTGATACAGGAAATGGTGAGTCATGGTGCTTTGCAGGTGATTTCAATGCTACAGTGGACGAGAACGAGAGGAGGGGCGACAGTGACGACACTGGTTCTCGTAGAGAATTTAGAGATTTTATTAATCGTCTTGGTCTAGTTGATCTCCCTATGGAGGGGGGTAAATTTACTTGGAGTGGGAGGAGTGGTAGGGCTAGTAGTAGGCTGGACAGGTTCCTCATCTCGTCGGGATGGCTCTGTGACAATGGGGTAGTGAGACAGAAAAGGTGTGACACAGTACTATCGGATCATTATCCAGTGGTATTAGAAACGGGTGAGCAATCATTCGGGCCTAAACCATTTAGGTTCTATAATTACTGGATGGAGGACAGAGAGTTCAATGATCTTGTGAGGGAAGTTTGGAGTGAGCCAGGGGGAGTGAGCGGGGATTCAAAGGGTGCAAAGTTGTTCGTTAAACTTAGGAATTTGAAGTGCAAGATCCGTCAATGGCACGGCTACGGGGCTTCAGATTTGGATAACCGAGTTAACAGGCTTGTAGCCGAAATTGGGGAGTTAGAAGATAGCTTGGCTGGTAGTGGAGATTCAGAAGAGGTCAGGACTTTGTGGCTTCGGAAAAGAGGTGATTTAAAAAAGGCGTGGTTGGCGGAAGAACGCAGGTGGTTCCAAAATTCTAGGATCCGATGGCTCAAAGACGGAGACCTTAACACGAGATTCTTTCACGCGGTTACCGCTTTAAACAGGAAAAGGAATTTTATTGGTTCGATCTATAGGGAAGGGAGGCTGGTTGAGGATCCAAGGGAGATCAAACAGGCGGCAGTCGAGTACTTCAGTGAATTATTCTCTAAACAGAATGACGTGATTTTTAGCGTCTCAAACTTGGGGTTGCCGAGGATATAGGAATCTCAGAGAGGGTGGCTGGAAAGGAGCTTTCTGGAGGAGGAAGTTCATGAGGCAATTTGGAGCTGTGATGGTAATCGTGCACCAGGGCCGGACGGTTTTAACATGGGGTTTTTCAAAAAATATTGGGAGCATCTTAAGGGCGATGTGATGGAGATGTTTCATAAGTTTGAAACAGAGGGTAGCCTACCTAAAGAAGCAGGAGGCTCATTCATTACTCTAATCCCAAAGGTTGAACGACCTACTGGCTTCAATGAGTACAGGCCTATTTCTCTAGTTGGGAGCTTGTATAAAATGGTCACTAAAGTTTTGGCCAAAAGATTGCAAGAGGTGATAAACGGGTTGGTTGGTCAATCACAAATGGCATTCGTGAAAGGTAGGCAAATCCTGGATGGAGTCCTAGTAGCAGCGGAGGTTATTAATTCAACACATCTATCTGGGCGTAGAGGCTTCATTATCAAGTTAGATTTTGCAAAGGCTTATGATAACGTGTCATGGGCAGCTTTGTTCCGAGTTTTAGAAGCTATGGGATTTGGAGATAGATGGATTAAATGGGTGAAAGAGTGTATCACTTCGGCAACTGCGGCTGTGTTGATTAACGGCTCTCCCTCTGCATTCTTCAAAATGCAAAAAGGTCTTCGGCAAGGGGATCCTATCTCCCCCTATTTGTTTATTCTGATAGCAGAAGTATTAAACAGAATGTTGAATGTGGCGGTTGGTATGGGACTAATTTCGGGTCTGTCTGTGGGCGGGAGTGGGCCGGTGATCTCTCACCGTCAGTACGCTGACGACACGTTAATATTCTGTGAAGGTGAGTTAGAGCAGATTATTTGGCTTAAAAGGATACTGAGATGCCTGACATACACTACGGGGTTGAGAATCAATTTCGCTAAGAGTAGCCTGATGGGGATTAATTGCCCAGTAGAACTAGAAAGAGAAGCAGCATCTGCGTTCGGATGTGTAGTGGGAAGCTGGCCATTGTGTTACCTGGGAATCCCGATTGGTGGAAGAGTGAACAGTCTTGGGATTTGGCAGCCTGTGTTGGACAAGGTTGAGAAGAGACTCGCCGGGTGGAAGGGTAGATTGCTTTCCCAAGCAGGAAGGTTATGCCTTATTAAATCGATCATGAGCAGTTTGCCACTATACTTCTTATCTATATTCAAAGTGCCAAAGGCTGTGGCCAATCAGTTGGAAAGTTTCAAGAGGAGGTTCTTTTGGAACGAATGGGAGGGGACGCGGAAACTACATACGATAAACTGGGGAAAGATATGTAGGCACCAGGAGGACGGGGGGCTCGGTATTTGGGATTCGGAGAGATTTAATTTTGCTCTCCTCACGAAGTGGAGATGGCGGTTTGGGGTGGAAAATTCTATGTGGAAAGAAGTGATCGATGCTAAGTATTATAGGGGTGAAGCTCCTTTGATTCCGGAGGTGGTTTCGAATAGGTCAATGTGGGGTAAGATTTGTAAAGCCTGGGAGGATTCAGGAATTGAGTCATCTGGTGACAATTTTAAAATACAGGTGGGGAATGGTTTAAAAGCTCGATTTTGGCAAGACATATGGGCTGAGGGAGGTCGTCCGCTTATGGAAATTTTTCCTAGAATATTTGCTTTGGCAAGTAATAAAAGTGGGAGGATTGTTGAATTTGGTTATTGGTTGGGCTTGGAGTGGCACTGGAATGTTCAACTACGTAGACCGGTCTTCGACTGGGAAACGGAGGTTTGGCAGGCTTTTCAAATGACTCTAAATGAAACTAGATTGAACTCATATATGGCAGATAGGGTAGTATGGGTTAAGGAAGGAGATGGCAGGTTCTCCACCAGGTCATGCTGGTTTAGAGAGGAACGAATGGATGGGATAGGGATCCATCGCTTATGGAAGGCGCTGTGGAAAATGAAAGTTCCAATGAAGGTCAAACTCTTGACTTGGAAAATTGTTCAATATGCAGTCCCGGTGAAAGATCTTCTGATAAAGCGTGGATGCCTCCCAGAAACAAATGCGTTGTGTGCATGTTGCGAGAAAGAGATTGAGACCATTGACCATTTATTTTGCAAGTGTGAATTTGCTAGCTCAGTGTGGGATTTTGGCATAAGAGAGTTTGGGGTGGTGTGTGCATTACCAGGAAGGGTTGATCTTTTGGTTGCATGGTGGCAGGAGACAAGTATAAAGCAGGGGAAGAGACTGGCTTGGCAGCTCACTGGACTTGCAATGCTTTGGGTTATCTGGAAATGCCGAAATGACAAAATTTTCAAGGGACAACAAATCAGTCTCAACGCAGCAACAAGTGAGGTAAAATGGAAAGTTTCCATGTGGTGGAAAGCAATGTATGATGGGGCACTTGACACTGGCTGCCTGGTGAATACCTTCTCAGATAGCCTAATTCAGCCCTTTAAACTCGGAGTAAGATTCCACGTATGGGATTGATTTGGGAGCGGCTGGAGAAGGGGTGGTGGAAAATTAATACGGACGGATCATCGTATGGGAATCCGGGGCCGGCGGGGATTGGAGGGGTGATTAGGGATGATAAAGGAGAGGTGAACTTCACTATCTCGGATCACATTGGCATATCGGACTCAAGTGAGGCAGAAATTACAGCAGTTAGCCGTGTGTGCTCGGCCTTGATTCGTGACCAGGGGTTCCCACTGCCCAAGATAATATTTGAATGTGATTCGAAGAACGTAGTAAAATGGATGGGGCTAGTGGAATGCTCTCCTTGGCGTTTCAGACACCTTATGGGGCCTATTACTGTGATTTTTAGACACACAGGGGTAGTCCGAACGCAGCATATTCTTAGGGAACGTAATAACTTGGCGGATGCGTGGGCTCGAAAGGGTGCAGCAGGGGAAAGAACGGTGGAGGAGTGGCGGAGTGAAAACTGGACTGTGGAATAACTGGTGTCGGCTGTGATGAAACCTATTGTATTCGTTGAGGATACATTGTAATAACAGGTCCCTTTGATTGTTATTTGGAGAACAGACTCAAATGGGTATTGGACTGATAGGAAAAGGAAATGTGGTGGAACAAAGAAGCAGTGCTGGAGTTCAAGGCAGAAAAGGGCTTGGGATGGGGTGGTGGCCGTATATGATTGGTGGTTGAATTGGGGTGTGAAGGAGGAGGAATGATATGGGTTTAGATCGCTTTTGATTCACTAACCATTACTCTGTTTTGTAGGTAAATCTCCACATAGTGGTGAATGGGGCCATGGAGACATTTATAAATTTAAGTATGGCTGATGGACTAAATTTGGAATCTCAGATGTGTCCGCTACCGCTGATGCCGCTGACTAGGAATGATTGTACTGTTGTCATCAGAGATTGCTTGCATGGGATGGTCGATGGTTTGCAATACTCTTGTAAAGCCAACCGTAAAATGAAACCAGTGAGAGCCGAACTTACGATTCATCGGATGTGTACACAGGTGATGTTTTTTGACAATCTTGAAACTGATTCAATTCTCATGTTGAGCCTGTAGTAACTATTTCCGGTGCATCGGATAGGATATGGGCTATAGGGTATTTTCTTGTGATGCCTTAGTACATTACTCACCTATAATTCCCTCCTTAGCCTATAATAACTCTGATCAAGATAACCAACCCAACTTATTGTGGCACATATTAATTTTTCCTACTAATCCTTCTCTATCCCAGGATAACACCTTTATCCCTTCCTGTTTTTTGCACTACCAAGAACTGACATCTTTGAAAATTGGAAGCTATCTATGCATTTCAACAAAAAATCTTCTGATAATGCTAGCTAGCAGTTGAGAATGCTTGGGGTATTGGAAGGATTATGAAATGGGAGGTTGATCCGCCATATGGATTCGATTATGGGTTTGCAGTTGGCACTCAGTGAGAAAAAAGAAAAAAGAAGAAAGAGGAAAAAAAAAACGGAAAATAGAAATATTGAAGGAATATATATAGGCATAATTATAAACATGACATAATAGATAATTTAAATAATAAGAATTTAAAAGCATGATTCTAAATGTAAAGGGGTGTACACAAATATTAAGCACGTAAACTGTAAAATTCTTAACAAAAGGATTTATTAAATATGAAGAGCTTTAAAGATCATGGAATAAGGTATATGTTCTCGCATCACGAATATTTTATTATTTTACTATCGTTTTAATATGATCGAGGACAATCGTCCTTGGGAAATCGAACCCACAAGAACTCAAATACATCCTAGGGAATCGAACCCGCAGGAAAACATACAATCGCCCTTGGGGAATCGAACCCGCAAGAACTCAAATACATACTAGGGAATTGAACCCATAGGAATCAACACACATCCTGGGGAATCGAACCCGCAGGAAAACATACAATCGCCCTTGGGGAATCGAACCCGCAAGAACTCAAATACATCCTAGGGAATTGAACCCATTGGAATCAACACACATCCTGGGGAATCGAACCCGCAGGAAAACATACAATCGCCCTTGGGGAATCGAACCCGCAAGAACTCAAATACATCTAGGGAATTGAACCCATAGGAATCAACACACATCCTGGGGAATCGAACCCACAGGAAAACATACAATCGCCCTTGGCGAATCGAACCCGCAAGAACTCAAATACATCCTAGGGAATTGAACCCATAGGAATCAACACACATCCTGGGGAATCGAAACCGCAGGAAAATATATTTTAATAGGGTTATTACGTCCGCTAGGCATACAATCAATATTTTCCGCTAGGGCTCTTACGTCCACTAGGCATACACTTGGGCGCTTATGTCCACAAGCCTCATGGTCAATATGGATAGCATCCAGCTTAGTCATAACCACAATATTTTCAAAAGAATTTAGAAAAAAAAATGTTTTTATTGTTTAGACATATCCCACAAATCATGTGTTTCTCAAAAGTCGAGTTTTCAACATTTCAACCAAGCCATTGTCACAGTTTACGCCATCTCAGTTTAAAAATTCATTTCAGAGGCAATCAACTTGAAATTTTCACAGTAGCTCAAAAACACACTAACGAACAAGTTTTGTGTTTTAAGTTTTTCGAAATTATGTGAGGAAATGAGTGAAATTTTACAATCTTTGTAAAGCACAAAATCTGTCAACTTTGTCTACACAGCGCACTGATTTTTAAAAGAGTTTTTGACATAGCAAACGACCTCCAAAATTTATGAAACTTTACAAGCACTTAAAAGACACTAAATAAACAAGTTTTATTACAGGCAAATTATGCTAATTCATTATGGATCAAGTCAGAATAATTCACTAATTTTGGATTTAAAATCTGTCGACTTTTTCTTCTCGGACACAGTGTATTCGAAACGGGATTTGACTATCCAAACATTGATGAAAATGCACGACATTTTACATGCATATTCTCAAGACATTTATCTACAACTTTTATGTTTTCACTGAAGATTAGTTTTAATCACAAGTGATAGAAAAACGCATATAAAGTTCGACCACATAATCTGTCTCAGTTTTCGAAAAGTTCATGCACAACAGAATATGTTCGACGCGATTTGGGATATAAAATCATAATGAAAATGCATGAAATTTTAACAAAAGCTAGATTAAGATTTTAGAAACAAATCTTTAGTTCGAAGTTTTTCGTTTCGGATTCTCGAAATAGGGGATTTTGGCCAATCTCAGAAAACGCGTAAAGATTGAATCTTTTATATCCGATTTTAGTGTTTGGATTAAAACTAATGTTTCTAACGGTTCAAAGCCACCAATATTGATATGTAAGGCATTATCATACAGTGGGTGATGTCTAGGACATCTCTGGATCGATCGGTGCGCCCACGCTTGTTAGAACACGTCCAAATTACTCTGTCTCTTTTCCGTTGGCCCCGAAACGAAATCGAAAGTAAAAATCTAGGATTAGATCGGATTTTCGGACTTAAAAAGATGGAAGAAACCTTAACAAATACTTACTAACAATTTGGAAACCTCAAATCCTTGTCCTCCATGCCTCCTTGGTCGGATTTCGTTGCCGAAAAGTGATCGGAAAGCAAGAACTTGGTGATTTCGGGTTTTGGAAGAGGTTTGGAGGGAATGGAGAGAATGGAGGCTGCTAGGGTTTGAGATGGACGAAATTATGAGTCCCAAGACTCCAAAATCCGTCCCTATATCCTTCCCTTCGACCGGGATTGAGTTACCAAAGTCGGGGGTCGAAAATAAGACAAGAAATCATCGAAAATCAAAACATGATCGCAGCCTGTTGAGTGGCGCGGTCTTGGCACGGTTTTGACCAATACCGCGCGGCCCAACTGGGCTGCGGTCCGGGCCGGTCCGTGCGATCCGTCGGGCGTTTTCTCATCTCTTTCGGGTTTCTATCCTCCTATGTTTTCGGGCTCGAATTTTCCGGTCATTCTCGGATTACGATTTCTGTCCTAAATTTATTTCAGCTTAAATTGATTTCGTATTTGAAATCTTAAATCAGTCGAGTTTGAGTTCGTCAGCGTTGAATTCGTCGCCATTCGATTCCCGTGCAATGATTTATTTCCTTAAAACATTTTCGATTTCACAGTTCTTGGAATTAAAAATTCTCTTGCTCTTCAAATTTAATTCCATCTCCTATTATTAAAAGTCTCGGGTATTACAAGTACCATCTTCCTTTTGACAAGATTTATGAAGCTCCTTCAATATCTGGCAAAGAATTTTGAATTAGATTCACATCAACAAATAAACAATTAAGATGGATTTGCTTTGTACAAGACACACCTTGCTCATCGTGCCATATTCACCAATGTAAAACCAGAGGTCAGTTGCTGCTGTGGATGTTGTAACCATATATAGAGTTGAGTTGTTATTCTGAACTTTGCAGGAACTATAACAGAAGGCCTTATCTGTTAAATATGCTATTCCACATCCAAGAATAATGGGAATAATTCGTGAATGTGGTGGAAAGATGCATATGGCAGAGTGACGGTGAGCTGAAGCAGCTACTGATTTCTTTGAAGCTTTTAAGAACTATGATGAAGCTGGAAATCAGAGGCGCATCCAGTGCCTAAAGTATGGATTTGATCGTTACCTATTTGCCTATGTGTTTGGGAATGCAGTTACCTTTGTGCTTATCCGTTTGGGCCTGAAAATGCAGTACCTTCAATATTACTTTTTTGTATACACATGTCAACCAAATTTATTGTTGTGTGATTATGTTGGAGCACCTGATGTATAAATTGCCTGGGTGCCTGTGGCCTCCTTCAGAAAACATTACCATAAATAAACCCAATGACATTAATTAATGATTTTCATCACTTGTAACTGTTCGGATGTAGAAATTCTCAAACAGTTTTGTACTTGACATGCTTAACTTTGTTATTTGCACTCTTAGACTTCATCGGACTCAAGTGTTGTTGATTTTGTTATAAGCAACCATATTCTATCATTCTTTGACCGCTGGTGTAATTTTATATATGCTGGTCTTTTGAACTCCATTTGAATCTAACGAGTGGTCCTTGTGTGCAGGTATTTGGTCCTAGCAAACATGCTCATGGAATCAGAGGTCAATCCTTTTGATGGTCAAGAGGCAAAGCCGTATGTCTGGTGATTTTATGGTAATTTCGTAAGTATGATTCTAACTGTACCTCATTTGTCTCATTTGTTTTGTAGCTACAAAAATGATCCTGAGATCCTTGCAATGACTAACCTCATTGCAGCGTATCAAAGGAATGAGATTTTAGAGTTCGAAAAAATTCTTAAGGTATTTGATGGCGTTACATATGAAACTGCGTTGTATCAGTATTTTTGAAAACTTGCCTATATGTCTTTGGTCTTAATAATTTGGTCTCATTGAATGCTGCAGAGTAACAGGAGAACAATAATGGATGATCCATTTATTCGAAATTACATTAAAGATCTTCTGAAGAATGTGCGAACACAAGTGCTACTTAAGCTCATAAAGCCTTATACAAGGATTCGAATTCCCTTTATATCAAAGGTTGGAAGGACAAGTTTGATAGGTCCTCTCTCTATTTGTATTAAAAATAAGATTTTTAATTTAGAAGGACGAATAAAATAATTTTCCAAAATCTCTTACACTTGCCACACGAATATTTTATCATTGTTCGTTATGATCGAGGACACAACATATGCCCTTTGGGACTAACACCCACAAGGACTCCATTTCATAATAAAGATCGTAGAGACGTACCCTTGGGATCAACCCACCTCTGGGACTCGTACCCACGAGGGATGTGAAAGCAGTGACCCTATACAGACCGCTCCGGAGCCCTAGATAACCCATACGGATACATCTAGGAGTATAGACTCTTACAATCACTAAACCATTATAACCATATGTGCCGTTTTGGCTACGAAAGGGGGCGGCCCAACGAGCTCCACCAAGTGCACTTACCCTCAAAATATAACATTGGGCATCCCACTCGATCAAAACTTACAAAGTTTCAAAATCCATATTTTAACATTTTATAGCATGGCTACATTTCTAGAATACCCACAATTCAACATGAGCGAAAATCGACTTGAAAAATCACTTCAAACTCTTCACATGGATTTTACCAATTTGAGACATGAATTCAACACTGTAGCAGTCATCAGTTTTGCTTTTGGAAATGTAGCAAACAATTTTCAAAAACTTCCGAAAATTTTACAGGAGCTAGAAAACACCAAGATGAACATTTTTCACAGAAATCGGCATCCTCAAATTCGGGCTCTAACTAGGCCATTTAAATCGATTTCAGAAACCACTGATCCAAGGATTTTAAAAGCTTCAGGGAATCAGACCACAGTATGTTCAAAAATTCATAACCTTTCTGAGAGAGTTTCTAAAATTGTAAAAATTGACGGAGGTAATCTAGACACAATATGGAACAAAACTCATGAAGACACCGACCACCAATGACAACCATAAGCTGGACTAAATTGAACAACAAAATCGGACTCCATGAAAAACCAAGTCTGACCGCATTTCAAAACAGAATACCAGATCAGATTTCAGGATTTAAATCAACTCTAAAAATTCTAAAAACTTACAGAGATCATATTTAGAATGTTAGGAACAATTTTTATTTAGGAGAAATTTTCCAAAAATGCACGGATCCAAGTCAAAAATGTAAAACAATAGAAACTAGTAAAGGAGAAACCCTAGTTGGCAGATTTGACAAGAAATGGAGATGGATCTATAACTCGACTTATACTCAACCAAAACTTCTAAAACTTAATGTGTATGATACTTACATTGGATCAGTTTAGAATTAAAATCTCTTTTGTTTTTATCCCCGAGAACGTCCAAATCAGTCCCCACGATCTCTTCTTCAACCGATTGATCCTATTATGAAGTTGTTCGAAGAGATTCTTAGTTCTAGGGCATGAAACTCCAATCTAAGGACAATGAATCGAAGTATAATCCTTATCTAATCGTAGGAGAAAGGATTGGAAGTGCCCAACTCGCCCAAAGCCTCTGGAACTCGAAGAACAACCCACAATTTCTCACCCACACTCAATGAAGTTCAATTTTCGGATTGGAGATTGTGGTGAAGTTTTGGGGGCTGTAAAGGGTTGGAATGGGAGTGTTAAGGGTTACAAATGAAGCATTGATGTTCCTAGGAAAGGTGGGAAGTATTTACTTCAGTCATAACTCAAATTTGACCCTCCAAATCCCATATTCATTCACCTAATTCAACTATGGTTCAATTAATTCCACTTTGGAACATGTATCCTCTTTAATCCAATCTTGTGGAGATTTAATACACACAAAACTCATCCAAAAACATCCCAAGACATCCCACAATGACTGAGAATTGAATTCAAGTCGATTGGAATCGCCAAGCTCGGAAAATGGAGCAGAAAATGCGTGGGGGCATCGCCCCCTGCACGGTGGCACGCCACCGCGCCGCCGCCGCGCGGCCACCTGCTGCGATTTTTTTTATATGATTTTTATTTCCAAAAATCATAATGTGGGAATCATCCGAGATCGTTGGAATAATTCGATAAACTTATCCCGAGTCGCGATCGTCCGAAATATATTTAATTCCGCTCTCTCGGAATTATTTCGGTTTTAATAATTATATCTAATTCTTTAATTTTGGATTTAAATCTTGATGTCGATTTCTCGGGTATTACAGTCTACCCTCCTTAGAAATCAACTTCGCCCTCAAAGTTGGGTCGTACTCGGAAAGATAAACGATACAGGCAGATAATTTGCATGCATAAAATATTGAGGCTTAAAAATTAAATTCTTACCTCGAAGCGTGACGACTCTTTGCGGGGTATCACATCCTCTCCCCTTTAGGACTGCAGTTATGTCCCCATAACTGCTTCCGAGTCGCTTTGGAAAAGGTTGGGATATCTTTGCTTCATATCCGATTCCACTTCCCACGTCACTTCCTCGGTGCCGTGATTGGACCAAAGAACCTTCACCATTCTCACGGTCTTGTTCCTCGTGACCCTTTCCTTCACATCAAGGACCTCGATCGGGTACTCCTCATATGTCATATTGTCGTCCAATTCGATCACATCGGGTTGCAAGACGTGAGTTGGATCGTGTACATAGTTATTTAATTGAGAAACATGAAACACGTTGTGAACTCGTGACAATTCCAGTGGAAGAGCCAGTCGGTATGCCAAGGTACCCACACGGTCTAGAATCTCGTACCGGCCGATGTAGCGAGGACTCAACTTCCGTCGTTTGCCAAATCACATCACCCCCTTCATCGTTGACACCTTTAGCATAACCTTGTTCCCACATGGAATTCCAACTCTTGTCGTCCCGTGTCGGCATAACTCTTTTGCCTGTCTTGTGCGGCCATCATCTTTTGTTGAACCACCTTGATTTATCTGCTCATGTCTTCAATGAGATGAGGTCCAATCACCACGGAATTATCATCCTTTACCCAGCATAACGGACTGCGACACTTGCGTCCGTATAGAGCTTCGAACGGTGCCATGCCAATGCTGGCATGGTAACTGTAATTATACGAGAATTCAATTAGTGGAAAGTGCTTTTCCCAACTTCCCTTGAATTCAAGTACACACGCTCTAAGCATGTCCTCGAGTGTTTGAATTATCCACTCAGTTTGACCATCAGTCATCGGGTGAAAAGTCGTGCTCATCTTAATTTGAGTTCCCAAGGCTTCTTGCAATTTGATCCAGAAATTCGAGACAAATCTACTGTCTCTGTCAGAGAAGATATTGTGTGGCACACCATGCCTTCTAGCCACATTCTCGATATACGCCCTGGCTAGTTGATCCATCGACCAATTATCCTTCATTGGTATGAAGATGGCGGTTTTCGTCAACCGATCAACTATCACCCAAATTTTATTCATGCCTCGAGCTGATCTTGGTAATCCAGAAACAAAGTCCATTGAAATGCTATCCCATTTCCAGTTTGGGATCTCCAATGGCCTTACCAATCCTAGTGGCCTTTGCCGTACCGCCTTCACTTTCTGGCAAGTTAGGCACTTAGCCACAAAATCAGCAACATCTTTCTTCATTCTTGGCCACCAATAGATCTTCTTCAGATCCTTATACAGCTTATCACCTCCCGGGTGCACTGAATAAGGTGTATTGTGGCCTTCTTCCATCAACTTTTGCTTCAATTCCTCGCACTTGTGAGGAACGCACCATCTTCCATTGAAGCGGATACTTCCGTCATCGTGGATCGTGAATCCTATCGCTTTACCTTCACCAATTTTCTCCTTTATCCTCTGAAGGTTCTCGTCGTCTGGTTGAGCTGTTCGAATCTTGTCAAACACGGTAGGTTCAATTTCTATGGCATTCACCGTTTCTACCACGGTTCCATAATGGACTGGTTCAGTATCCAACTTCGCCAAGTCCATATATAGTTCCGAAGGTAAAATAAGGGTGTTGTGTCGTATGCCTCGTTTTCCGGCTTAATGCATCTGCAACGACGTTCGCCTTTCCCTCATGATAGGCTATGTCCAGGTCATAGTCTTTGATCAGCTCAAGCCATCTTCGCTGCCTAATATTTAACTCCTTTTGAGTAAATATATACTTGAGGCTCTTGTGGTCCGTGAACATCCGACATGTTCGTCCATATAAGTAGTGTCGCCAAATCTTGAGAGCGAACACCACCGTAGCCAATTCCAGATCGTGTCTCGGATAATTCTCCTCGTACGGTTTGAGTTGTCGGGATGCGTAAGCAATAACCCTTTGGTTTTGCATAAGCACGCACCCCAGGCCTTCTTTTGAAGCGTTACTTCAAAATCTTCCGTCTCCGATGGCAGTGCCAAGATCGGTGCTGTTGTGAGTCTTTTCTTGAGTTCTTGAAATGACGTCTCACATTCAGCAGTCCATTCGAACTTTAACCCTTTCTTCAGCAGTTGGGTCATCGGTCTTGCAATCTTTGAAAAATCCTTCACAAACCTTCTATAGTATCCGACTAGTCCAAGGAAACTTCTTATTTCCGTCTGACTAGTTGGCGCTGGCCAATCAGTCACTGCAGATAGCTTTGCCGGATCTACCGACACTCCTTTAACCGATACTGTATGCCCCAAGAAAGCTACTTCCTTCATCCAAAATTCATATTTGGACAGCTTTGCATACAACTGATTCTTTCTCAAAACTCCGAGCACTAGATGAAGATGCTTTGCGTGCTCCTCCTCATTCATTGAGTAAACTAGAATATCGTCGATGAATACGATGATACAGGAGTCTAGTAACACTCGGAATACACTATTCATGAGGTTCATGAATACTGCGGGAGCATTCGTGAGACCAAAGGACATTACAGTGAATTCGTAGTGCCCATATCTCATCCGAAATGTTGTCTTGGGTATGTCCTTTTCGGCGATACGCCATTGATGGTATCCCGATCTCAGGTCAACCTTTGAAAATACCGAAGCTCCTTTCATTTGATCGAAGAGATCTTCGATACTATGTAGCGGGTATTTATTCTTTATTGTCACTTGGTTAAGACCCCTGTAGTCTATGCACAATCGGAGTCCACCGTCTTTCTTCTTGACGAACAGGACTGGTGCACCCCATGGCGATGTGCTTGGTCTAATGTATCCCTTTGATAAGAACTCCTCGAGTTGTTCTTTCAGCTCCTTCATCTCAGCAGGTGCCATGCGGTATGGCGCTTTCGACACTGGCTCGATTCCGGGTACTAGGTCGATTGTGAACTCGACTTCTCGCTCAGGAAGCATTCCTGGGATATCTTCAGGAAAGACATCGGGATATTCATTCACGATTGGAATCCTGTCGGTCTTGCTTCCCTCATCTTCCAGATTATGTACGTAGCATGCGTACAGCTGATACTCCTTTTGCATGAGATTGCAAACCTTCATGGCACTTACCACCTTGGCACTCCTCTTTTAAGGTTGCATGTAGTAAATGACCTTCTTTCCTCGACTCTTTGCCAATAAGATCTTCTGCTTTTGGCACTCAATAACGGCCTTGTATTGAGTTACCCAGTCCATACCCAAAATGATGTCGAAGTCCTTAAGGTCAAATTCTATAAGATTCGCGAAGAATTCGGTATTTTTAATTACTATCGGGATCCCTTCGTATCGTTTAGAGCACGATACCACCTTTCCCGATGGTAATTGGATTCCTAGGTTAATGTTATTCGGCGCTGGTAGATCTAACGCAGATAGAATTCTCGTGGAAATTAAAGAGCAACTTGCGCCTGAATCGAACAAAACTTTGACAGGTACGCTTAAAGCAATGAACGTACCTGTGATCACTTTGCCTTGAGCAGCCAAATCCGCTTGATTGATCACGTTTCAAGGGTCCCATTGCTCCGCCCTAATTTCCTTGCGGGTTGTGATTTTGAGGTGGCCTTTGTGCCTGTGGAAACCTCTGACCTTGGTTGTTCTGCTGGTTCGGCCCAGCTGGTCTGTTTTCCTGAGGACGGTTCAGTAGATCCAGCCACTTCTCAATATGGTCCTCTCTAGTCCAGCATTCCTTTTTCATGTGGCCTTCTCTGCCACATCTAAAGTAATGCCCAGGCTTTGGACACTCTCGCACCAAGTGCGGGAGATTGCGCCGTGGGCATCGGGGTATGGAAGCGCCTCGATTCCCCGGCCTCCTGTTTCTATTGCCCCCTTGATTAAAATCTCTGTTCTCAGGCCTCCTCTGCCCACCATTCCTTCCCTGATCATTTCCTCTCCTGAAGTTGTTTCCACTGTTGTTGTTCCGGTTTTTCTTATCAAAATTATTCGAGCCCTTGATCGATTCCCCGTGGTCCTTGCGTTTCAGCTGCTGCACACGAGCGATCGTCACCGCTCGGTCATACACGGCTTGCAGAGTCGTATACTGTCCTCCCACCAATATCTCCCTGATGCTGAGATTTAACCCCATTTCAAATTTCTGAGCTCTGTCAGAATCGGTCGGCACAAGTCTCGGAGCGAAGCGAACTAGCTCCTTAAACTTCACATGGTATTCTTGTACAGTCTGTATGCCCTGCCGGAGGTTGATAAACTCCTCATATTTAGCAGCCTTCGTGCTAACTGGGTAAAATCTCTCTCTCGGCATCTCCTTGAATTCTTCCCAAAAGTAGGCGTGCTCGCCTTCAGCCAGTCCTCCTTGATGGTTCTGCCACCACTCGTCTGCCTCCCCGCTTAGGTAGTAAGTCGCTACTCCTACCTTCTCATTCTCAGGACATCTGACGGCATTCAGAAGCTTGTCAAACGTCCGGATCCAGTCTTCCAGTTTTGCTGGATCCTCTTGTCCTTCATAGTGGGGCGGCTGGTATGGGTTCACCATCGCCAGATAGTTTATGCGGGTTGCCTGCGGAGGTACTGCTGCTTGGGCTCGATTTACTTCAGCGTTTCCTAGGGAGATGAGGACTTGCTCCACTGTCCTAAGTCGCTCGTCCATAGCATTAGGGGCAGGGTTAGCTTGCCCACCAGGATTAGGCGGGTTTGCCCCAGCGGGAGCGTTAGCATTCTCGTTGTTCGGAATTTCCATCCTCGGTCTTCCCCTCGGCGGCATTCTGATAATCAAGCACGCAGAGGTAAGATTCGCATTTAAGGGTAGGTTAGTAGTTAAGTTAGAATGTAGTTAAGAACCCATCTTCATAAGTTCTAAGTGCAAGAAGAACACCGAATAGGAAAATAAATACTAGATTTCCATTAGATAATAACGATTTTGGTAACAACGAGCTACTACATCAATATGTGATACGAAGTTACTACTACGCAAAATGTGGTACGATATAATAATAAGATAAGCAAGATGTAGTCCAATGCAGAAGGAAAAATATCATGGTCTAAAGCAAATAGTCGGGAGAGTAACCGAGCATCCGACGATCAGCCGCGACCTCCCCATCAGAGTCAAGAGGTAATGGAGGGTTCTCCACAACCTCTTCGGGGTCTTCCTCCTCAATATCAATCGGCTCCTGGGGGTCCTCTTCCTCTTCTTCCTCCTCATCGGGCTCAGGATTGAGCTGGTTCTGCAGCCCAATCACAACATCCTCAAGTGTGAAGATTCGACCTTGCAGCGTGTGGACATGATGACGAAGGTCATCAAACTCAGTCTCAAGAGTGGGCTGACGACCAACAGTCTGATTAATATCTAGATCCAAATTCGCCATTTTCTCCTCCAAAGCCTTAATACGGTTCCTATAATTCTCAGCATCTCTACGAGCATGACGCAGCTCATGAGTGATGTCAGACATGGAACATAACAGTCTCATGATAGTGTCGTCCATCCTTGGGTTAGCCATCTAACATATAGATTTTTGTTTTACATTAAGAATTTTGGCACATGTGAAAAAAAAATATTAATGCACATGCATATCCCCCCAAAAATATTTTATAATGATTTAAGACTTGTCAAAAATTTTGAGGTATACTTTTCCATGGGTTTAAAAATAAAATCCTTTTTCCATGGAAATATTATTTGAAAATGCTTCAAAATAATATTTAATATTTTGGGCCTCTATATTGGGCCGAAAAATAATAGCTTTAAAAATTTTCGGGCTCTGATACCACTTTGTAATACCCGGATTTGGTCACCCAGGCCGGGATGCTACCGCCACACCTTTCTAAATTAGACACGACCCAAATCGAGCTTATCTAAAAAGATGCTAAGGCTAAGTTGTATCAATACTTTAAAAATAATTTAAAAACCAATCAACAATGCCCGAAGTCTAAAATCAGAGTATGTCTACCATGCATAATTTAAAGACGGTGCGGAAGCTAAACAGGGCCAAAACACGCGGTCAAAACCAAGTGCAAAGTTCCAAAGTGTTAATGCAGAATTTAAATAAATTTAAAATGCGACAAGTATTCATAAGAGTAATCCCATCCCATCGTGCAAATGCCCACCCTGCGAATTCTGAGGAAAAATGAAAATAATAACTTATCAGTACAAAAGGTACTGTGTAAGTTAATATACAACACAACGAATTTTAAAAATTTTAGAAGAGCATTTAAAAATAAGATTTTTAACTTAGAAGGACGAATAAAATAATTTTCCAAAATCTCTTACACTTGCCACACGAATATTTTACCATTGCTCGTTATGACCGAGGACACACATATGCCCTTTAGGACTAACACCTACAAGGACTCCATTTCATAATAAAGATCCTAGGGACGTACCCTTGGGATCAACCCACCTCTGGGACTCGTACCCACGAGGAATGTGAAAGCAGTGACCCTATACAGACCAACCAGAGCCCTAGATAACCCTTACGGATATATCTAGGAGTATAGACTCTTACAATCACTAAACCATTATAACCATATGTGCCGTTTTGGCTACGAGAGGGGCGGCCCAACGAGCTCCACCAAGTACACTTGCCCTCAAGATATAACATTGCGCATCCCACTCGATCAAAACTTACAAAGTTTCAAAATCCACATTTTAACATTTTATAACATGGCTACATTTCCAGAATACCCACAATTCAACATGAGCGAAAATCGACTTGAAAAATCACTTCAAACTCTTAACATGGATTTTACCAATTTGAGACATGAATTAAACACTGTAGCAATCATAAGTTTTGCTTTTGGAAATGTAGCAAAAAAATTTCAAAAAGTCCGAAAATTTTACAGGAGCTAGAAAACACCAAGATGAACATTTTTCATATAAATAGGCATCCTCAAATTCGGGCTCTAACTAGGTCATTTAAATCGATTTCAGAAACCACTGATCCAAGGATTTTAAAAGCTTCAGGGAATCAGACCACAGTGTGTTCAAAAATTCATAACCTTTCCGAGAGAGTTCCTAAAATCGTAAAAATTGACGGAGGTAATCAAGACACAATATGGAACAAAACTCATGAAGACACCAATGTAACACCCCGGTTTTTGGTTACCCAGGTCGGGATGTCACCGCCACACCTCCCTAGTAAGACACGGTTTCTCCGGCTTACTAAAGGGATGCAAGGCTAAGTATATCAGTATTTAAAATATTTAAAATATTTGTAAACAGCCCATACAATATAAATTCGAAAATAATAATATCATAATGCAGCAGAAATAATAGTTAAGTATAATATTGCAGCGGAAATGTAAATAAGACTGACATGGTAAAAACACGGGTTAAACAGGCCCGTTTATTCTATGGTCTAATGCAAGAATTTAAAATATAAAGTTTCTCAAAAATATAATTCACCCCATGCATGAACGTGTTCATGTTCATTCCACATACTCTGTAAGGAAAATGAAAAATAAACGGTTTGGTCAGCACAACTTGCTGAGTAAGTTAACACATGTATGATCGTAGGGTTTAAAAGCCAATAATTTAATATTTACATAAAAACATGATAATAAACCATAAATAGCTCAATTTAATTATCTAACCAATTTGCATAATTAATTCATGGCCCTAGACAATAATACATTTAGCACAATTTAAGATGAAAGCTATAATTAATTTAAATAAAGTATTTAACAATTTAAATGACAACGATAAATAATCTAATTTAATTTAAATTCTCCGTTACATCCCCGATTTAGTAATTTCAAGTATTTCACGATTGCATCGCAATCTCGACAAGTTTAGCCGGTAGCCTGGCGGTCGCAACTGTATCTGCTATACCCAGTGCCACTCTGGAGCCTCGGGAAATCCATGTGGACATTCTCGAGAGTGTAATCCATATATCTCATGCCGTTTTGGCAATATCATATCTCAATTTTCGCACGGGGTCACCATCGTCCATAAAGGCACGAAGTGAAGCAGTTAGAGGGCACCCTGCAGAGCACTCACCCCTAATTTTAATTTATCAAGTTTGTAAGGGGATTTATTTCAAAAATTCTGATTTCACTTAATTTATTTACAAAGAGATTTCGACTCGTTTCAACCCTAAAGGCTAATTCCATCGTTTCAACAAGATTTCAAGATTTGACTCCGGTAAACCGCTGTTTATTCTATAATTAATTAAAAATCAGATGTATATCCAAAAATTCTGAAATTTTACCACTGACTCGGAAACCCCGCGATGAACAACTTTCGTGTTTTAACTTTTTCAGTCCGAGATACCTAAACAGGTCAAAAACATCAATTTTCCTAGTAACATTAATCTGTCCGAATTTCATGTGCAGCAGTTTCAAGATTTCAAGATCTACCATAGAAAATCAACTCCAAATTCAACGAAATTTTACAGAGACCTTTTTAAGACAATTATCTACAACTTTCATGTTCGGCTAAAGATCTAAATCGGCATAGAACCCTAGTCAAAAACGTCATCAAGTTCAGACCTAAGTTCTGTCAAGAAATTCAAGATTCAAACTTAAGCAGTTCGGTTACGGGTTGATTTCAGATACCAAATCATCACGAAAAATTCTGAAAATTTTACAGGAGATAGATCTAAGCCTTAGGAACGTTTTTTGAGTTTTGAGTTTTCTCGTTTGAAGACTTTTAAGGGTTCGGAAAAATCGTACAAAGTTGCTACGCCGGTAAAAATCCCATGTTGAAAGATTTTCAAAATTCTTGATTAAGCTTTTAGATTTAAGTGTTTTAATTACTCCCAAAACCATGTAAGTGTCAACTTACAGATTTCCAGTCATCCGGGAACGTCGATTTTGGAGGCGTGGCTTCCAGTCCACCGTTTATCTCCTCAGTTCGTCGGGTTCTTCGTTCTAGACCCGATTCGAGGTGTAGAGAGGAAAGAAACTAAGTTAGAATCCATTTTCGGATCAAGATTCTAAAGAAATGAACGGATCAGAACTTACCAAGACGTTAGAGATCTCCCAATTTTCGTCCAAAACAGTCCCAAGCAGTCCTCGCCTTGGTTTCGTGTCTCCAACGACTCCGGGATTAGGGTTTTCGAACGTATAGAGAGTATGGATGTTTTGAAAAGTGTTCGGGGCTGTCAAGAGGGGTTATTTATAGGTAGACACGACCTACGGACGTCCAAGGTCGGCCTTGGTGAGTCTTGAGCTGAAGGATGTTCAACCGAAGTCGGAAATCCGGATTCGGGCGAGTGAATCTCGCAACCGGCGAATCTGTCGTGTGGCGCGGTCGCGGCGCGCCGTTTGGCCATTCACCGCGCGGCCACCGCGCGGCCCACGCCCAGACTTCAGTCCGGGCGGGTCGTGTGATCCGTCGTGCCTTTCCTCCTCTCTTTCGGACTTCTATCCCTCTATGCTCCCAGATTCCGATTTCCGGGCCATCTTCGGGTTCCTATTCCGTATCGTCATTTCCCTCGGATCTAAATTTATGTTTGGACTCGAGTTTTCGAGTCCATTAGTGTCGGGTACACGTGTAACAACTTATTTATCTTTATTTAATTCCTTTTATTTAATTAAATTCCTTTACTTCCTTTTTAAGTTAAATTTCATTTCTCATTTCCTTACCTTTATTTATTTATTTGCTGTATTTATTTATTTATTGTATTTATTTATTTATTGTACTTATTTGTTTATTGTATTTATTTTATGTTGGAAAATTCTCGGGTATTACAGTCTACCCTCCTTAAGAATCAACTTCGTCCTCGAAGTTGTGTTTCGGCTTCTCCCGTGCTAAGGTCTTTTTTGGTGGTTTTATTATTTTGTGACTGAACTTAGAATTAAAACTTCTAAGCTGCCTACGTACCCTGTGAAGGGATCAAGCCATAACGTAGTTCAAAACAATTTGAATTTGTTTGCTGGTTACAAAAATGTACGGAAATGCATGGTAAAATACGGATGTTGCACGATGTCACATCCTCTCCCCCTTAAGATTGCAGTTATGTCCCCATAATTGTATCGGTGTTGGTTTGGAACAGTGTCGGATAGCGTTCCCTCATGTCTGATTCTAACTCCCATGTTGCTGTCTCGCTTTCATGGTTCGACCAAAGAACCTTGACCATCTTGACAGTTTTATTCCTCGTTACTTGCTCCTTAGTGTCTAGAATTCGCACTGGGACTTCTTCATAAGTCAGATCCTTATCGAGTTCGATTACTTCTGGTTGAAGTACATGTGTCGGGTCTGGCACATACTTCTTTAGTTGTGAAACATGGAAAACATTGTGAACTCGATCTAATTGTGGCGGTAAAGCCAGTCGGTAGGCTAAATTTCCGACTCGTTCTAGAATCTCGTAAGGTCCTATGTATCGAGGACTCAACTTTTCTCGTTTAACAAAGCGCATCACCCCCTTCATGGGTGATATCTTTAGCATGACCCTATCTCCCACTTGAAATTCTAGGTCTCGTCGTCTCACGTCAGCGTAACTTTTCTGACGGTCTTGAGCGGCTCTCATTTTTCCTTGAATCACCTTGATTTGTTGAGCCATGTCTTCGATAAGTTGTGGTCCCACTACCACGGACTTATCGTTTTCTTCCCAGCTCAACGGGCTTCGACACTTCCGTCCATACAGCGCCTCGAATGGTGCCATGCCAATGCTAGCATGGTAACTATTATTATAAGAAAATTCGATTAAGGGTAAATGGGATTCCCAATTTCCCTTAAATTCCAACACGCATGCTGTCAGCATGTCCTCTAGTGTTTGGATTGTCCTCTCGGTTTGACCATCCGTTATCGGGTGGAATGCGGTGCTTATTTTGATTTTAGTACCGAGAGCTTTTTGTAACTCCGTCCAAAAGTGAGAGACAAATCTACTGTCTCTGTCGGAAATGATGTCATGGGGTACTCCATGCCGTCGTACCACATTATCAACGTAGGCTCGGGCCAATTGGTCCATAGTCCACGTGTCCTTCATCGGGATAAATATGGCTGCCTTCGTTAGCCGATCCACAATCACCCAAATCTTGTTCATGCCTTTAGGTGATCGGGGCAATCCCGAGACAAAGTCCATCGAGATGCTATCTCATTTCCAACTTGGAATCTCTAGTGGTTGCATCAACCCTAAGGGTTTATGTCGCACTGCCTTAACCTTTTGGCAGGTGAGACATTTCGCCACGAAGTCTGCCACTTCCTTCTTCATTCCCGGCCACCAATAGATCTTCTTTAGATCTTTGTAAAGCTTGTCACCTCCGGGATGCACTGAATATGGCGTGTTGTGCCCTTCCTCCATCAACCTTCGCTTCAACTCGGCACATTTATGGGGCACACACCATCTCCCTTTGAAGCGAATGCTTCCATCCTCGTGGACAGCAAATCCTATTGCATTTCCCTCGGCAATATACCCCTTTATCTTTTCCAATTTCGCGTCGCCCGGTTGGGCGAGCCTAATCTCGTCCAATATTGGAGTTTCTACGACCATTACGTTGATCACTCCACTAACTGTGCCAGGATGCACAAGTTCCACATCCAATCTTGCTAAATCCATGTACAATGCCGGCGGAATTACCAACGAGTTTGTCACGTGTTGGGTTTTCCGGCTTAGGGCATCGGCTACCACATTCGCTCGCCTTCCCCTCATGGTAGGATATCTCCAAATCGTAGTCTTTGATAAGTTCCAACCACCTTCGCTGTCTCAAATTCAACTCCTTCTGAGTGAATATATATTTCAAGGTCTTGTGGTCGGTGAACATTCGACACTTTCGCCCGTAAAGATAATGTCTCCATATCTTTAGAGCGAAAACGACCGCTGCCAACTCCAGGTCGTGTGTCGGATAATTTTCCTCGTGAGGTTTCAGTTGGCGTGATGCATATGCAACGACTCTCGAGTCTTGCATCAAGACACAACCTAAACCTTCCTTCGAAGCATCGCTGTAAACTTCGAAGTCACCATTCTCTGATGGTAGTGTCAATACGGGTGTGGTTGTGAGTCGTTTCTTCAGCTCATGAAACGCTGTCTCACAAGCCTCTGTCCACACGTATTTTACTCCCTTCTTCAGTAGCTGGGTCAAAGGTCGTGCGATTTTTGAAAAATCCTTCACGAACCGTCTATAATACCCGACTAATCCAAGGAAACTCCTTATCTCAGTTTGGCTCTTTGGAGTTGCCCATTCAGTTACGGCAGAAACTTTTGCCGGATCCACTGAAACTCCATCAGCGGATACTATATGTCCTAGAAATGCTACCTCCTTCAACCAAAAATCGCATTTGGACAATTTGCCGTATAGTTGATTCTTTCGCAAGGTCCCTAACACTTGGTGCAAGTGCTGGGCATGCTCTTCCTCGCTTTTCGAGTAGATCAGGATGTCATCAATGAACACCACTACACACTGATCCAACAGCTCTCGAAATACATTGTTCATGAGGTTCATGAACATTGCTGGAGCATTTGTTAACCCAAAGGATAACACTGTGAACTCGTAGTGGCCATATCGAGTTCGAAACGCCGTCTTCGGAATGTCTTTCTCGGCGATTCTCAACTGGTGATACCCAGATCGTAAGTCGATCTTCGAGAATACTGAAGCTCCCTCTAGTTGATCAAATAGATCCTCAATTCTCGGCAAAGGGTATTTATTCTTGATAGTCACTTGGTTCAATCCTCGATAATCTATGCAAAGACGTAATCCTCCGTCTTTCTTCTTAACAAATAAAACCGGTGCTCCCCAGGGGGAAGTACTCGGCCTTATGTACCCTTTTCCTAACAGCTCCTCGAGTTGGTCCTTTAACTCCTTCATTTCCAATGGTGCCAACCGGTACGGAGCTTTTGAGACAGGCTCGGTGCCCGAGATGAGATCTATAGTGAACTCAAGATCTCTCTCAGGTGGCATTCCCGGGATGTCTTCAGGAAACACATCCGGGTATTCTCTTACCACTGGTATGCTGTCAACCTTGTTCTCTTCCGCCTCAAGGTTGTGCACGTAGCACGCATATAGCTCATACCCCTTACGCATCAAGTTACTTAGTTTGAGTGCACTAATGATTTTGTTACTCTTCTTAGGGGGCTGAGAGTAAAAGATAACTCTCTTTCCCCTACTTTGACAAGGTGATCTTTTGCTTTTGGCATTCGATCACCGCCTTATACTGGGATAACCAATCCATCCCCAGTATAATGTCAAAGTCTCTTAAGTTAAATTCTACTAAGTTCGCGAAGAATTCTACGTTCTTTATCACTATAGGAATTCCGTTATATCATTTAGAGCAAGATACTACTTCTCCAGAAGGCAATTGAATTCCTAAGCTAATTCTCTCGCACTTAGGTAGATCTAACTCAGGCACTATTCTTGATGCTATGATTGAGCCACTAGCTCCAGAATCAAATAAAACTCTAAGGGGTGTATTTAAAACATGAAATGTACCTACCATCACTTCTCCTTGTGCAGGCACGTCCGCTTGGTTAACCACGTTGAGCCTCCCCATAGGGCGTCCTTGGTTGCCCTGCTGATTCGCATTCGGCTGCTGATTTTGCTGTTGGTTTTGATTCTGCGGTGGCGGAGGTCGTTGGTTCTGGTTCTGATTCGGGGCCTAAATTGGTTCTGAGGGGGTCTATACCCCTGGTTATTTCCGTTCCGCCCATTTTGGTTCTGAGGCTGTTCCGGCCCCATGACCAAATCTTCTCTCCTTGTTATGTTCTCGATCCTCGTCCGGCAATCCCGACGAATGTGACCCATTCGACCACATCGGAAGCAGGCACCCTGTTGAGGGCATCCCCTCGCCAGATAGGGTCGTCCACATCTTGGGCAGGGTGGTACCAGTTCTTCTTGGTTAAACCTCCTTCCATTGTTGGTTTGCTGTGGCCTATTCGGCCCTCCTTGTCGCTCATTTCTGCCCGTATTGTTCTCACTCCTTGTGTCCTGGTTCCTCTTGTCTTGGGGTCCCCTGCTGGACTCCCCACTCACCCTTCTCTTCAGTTGTTGCACTCGCGCTACTGCCACAGTGCGGTCATACACAGCTTGCAGGTCGGGGTAGTGTACCCCCGCGATCACCTCGCGAACAGACAGGTTCAGTCCCATCTCGAACTTTTGTGCTTTCTCCGCATCCGTGGGTACTAGCCTTGGTGCGAACCTTACTAGCTCCTTGAAACGAGTGTAGTACTCCTGCATAGTATGGCCTCCTTGCTTCAGCAACAAGAATTCCTCATACATTGCTGATTTAGTACTCAAGAGATAGAATCGGTCCCTGAGCAGTTCCATCATTTCCGCCCATGAATAGGGCTCGTCGTCCTCCGTTAGTTTGGCTTGTGTCGCCTGCCACCAGTCGTCCGCTTCGCCTCCCAAGTAGTACGAGCAACGTGCACTCTCTCTCCTTCCGGACATTTGACTGCTCCCAGCAGCTTGTCGAAGGTTTGGATCCACTCCTCCAGTTTAGCTGGATCCTCCTCACTAGTGTAGTGGGACGGCTGGTAAGGATTCACCATTGCCAAGTAGTTGGGGCGAGCCTGAGGCGGAGGTACCGCCGCAGCTTGCCCTTGATTGACTTGCACGTTTCCTAGCGTAATCAAAACCTCTTCTATCGTCCGAAGACGATCGCCCACATTGTTCGGTGCGGGGGCGTCCTGCGCACCTTGGGGTTGTTCCTCTACAGGTTGAGCCGGTTCCGTGACATTTGGAGGTGTTTCAGTAGTAGTTTGGGGAGCGGGTTGAGTTCTTCCTCTTCCTCTGGGTGCCATTCTGTTACAAATAGGGTGGATTAGGACTTGTGAAATTAACATATAGTCTAAACAATTTTTATAAGTGTGTATGTGTTTGTAATTTCGCACGTGGTGCTTGATCGAACTAAGAAGCTTCTGGGTTTTATTTTATTTCGACTTTTTTTTTCGTGTCGGACAGGTCTGTCCAGTTTTTTTTTTCGATTTATTATAAATAAATCGGGCATTTTATTTCCTTAAAAGAAATTTTAGTACAAGCGAGAAGGTATACAAAAGTAGAAATATTTTCCTAGCAAAATAGTATCTACTATAAATAGAGTCCCTAGCGTCTCAAGACGTCCTCCGGTGGGGTAGCGGGATCCTCCTCCGGGTCTTCCTCCTCCGAACTTGGCGGCAGTAGATCGTCAAAGATGGTGTTCAAGTCTTGTCCATGAGCATCGATGTGTTCCTTCAGTATTAGGTTTTGCGTAGTGAGGGTTTGGACTTGGCGTTCGAGTTGGTTTATGCGGTGGTGATCCGCCTCTCTTAAGTTGCCCATGTGGTGCATATTGGCCTCCAATTGAACCATACGATGTTTCATTTGTTCTATGGTTTGTTGGGAGTCAAAGTGAGCGTTCATCATTTTGATCATCAAATTCATCATATCTTGACTAGCCATCTAGCGCAAGCAAAAGATCTAGGTTAATATTTGCCAAGATTCTAGGTTAAAAATTCGCCAAGATTCTAAGTTAAAATTCGCCAAGATTCTAAGTTCTTTAAATAAAGGAGATGCAATATGCAAATGCAAATGATGATTTCCCCCCAACAATAATTCATGCAATATATATATATATTTTTTTCATGGGTTTCAAAATAAAAATTCATTTCCATGGAAATAATGCTAAAAAAATTTAAAAATAATACTTAAAATCCTTGGACCTCTATATTGGGTCAAAATAATTATAATTTGGCTTAAAAATATAATTTTGGGCTAGGAAAGTTTAAAATAATAATTTTGGGCTTCTATAGTAATAATAATAACACTAATGGTTTAAAAATAATAATCTAGCAGTTTAAAAATAATAATAATTTAATAATAATGGGTTTAAAAATACTAGTTTAAAAATATCCGGTCTCTGATAGCAACTTGTAACACCCCGGTTTTTGGTCACCCAGGTCGGGATGTCACCGCCACACCTCCCTAGTAAGACACTATTTTTCCGGCTTACTAAAGAGATGCAAGGCTAGGTATTTCAGTATTTAAAATATTTAGAGCCCGTTTGGATTGGCTTTTGAAAAAAGCAGAAGCCAAAAGTAGAAGCAGAAGCAGAAGTCAAAAGCAAAAGCATGTAACTTTTGTGTTTGGATGGAATGTTTGAAAAGCGGCTTTTTTCTAAAAAATATGTTTGGATGAATAAAAATGAAAAGTGCTTTTAGAGTGTGGTAATTACCAAAAATGACATGCTATTTAATATGATAATAAGATATATTTATAGTGTAAGTTATATTAAGTAGTGGGGTATTTAAGTCCTTGCACATTTTACGAGGTGCTTTTGGCTTCTGCTTTTGGGAGAAGCACCACCTGGGCTGCTTCTCCCAGAAGCACTTTTTTCGCTTTTCGAGGTGCTTTTGCTTTTTCTTAAAAGCCAAAACAAACACCTAATTTCTACTAGAAGTGCTTTTGCCAGAAGCAAAAGCCAAAAGCACCTCCCTAGAAGCCAATCCAAACAGGCTCTTTAAAACATTTGTAAATAGCCCATACAATATAAATTCGAAAATAATAATATCATAATGCAGCGGAAATAATAGTTAAGTATAATATGGATTATTCTATGGTCAAAATAATAATATCATAATGTAAATAAGACCGACATGGTCAAAACACGGGTTAAACAGGCTCGTTTATTCTATGGTCTAATGCAAGAATTTAAAATATAAAGTTTCTCAAAAATATAATTCCCCCCATGCATGAATGTGCTCATGTTCATTCCACATACTCTGTAAGGAAAAGGAAAAATAAACGGTTTGGTCAGCACAACTTGCTGAGTAAGTTAACACATGCATGATCGTAGGGTTTAAAAGCCAATAATTTAATATTTACATAAAAATATTATAATAAACCATAAATAGTTCAATTTAATTATCTAACCAATTTGCATAATTAATTCATGGCCCTAGACAATAATAAATTTAGTACAATTTAAGATGAAAGACATAATTAATTTAAATAAAGCATTTAACAATTTAAATGACAACGATAAATAATCTAATTTAATTTAAATTCCCCATTACATCCCCGAGTTAGTAATTTCAAGTATTTCACGATTGCATCGCAATCTCGACAAGTTTAGCCGGTAGCCCGGCGGCCGCAACCGTATCTGTCATACCCAGTACCACTCCGGAGCCTCGGGAAATCCATGTGGACATTCTCGAGAGTGTAGGCCATATATCTAATGCCGTTTTGGCAATAACATATCTCAATTTTCGCGCGGGGTCACCATCGTCCATAAAGGTACGAAGTGAAGCAGTTAGGGGGCACCCTGCAGAGCACTCACCCCTAATTTTAATTTATCAAGTTTGTAAGGGGATTTATTTTAAAAATTCTGATTTCACTTAATTTATTTACAAAGAGATTTCGACTCGTTTCAACCCTAAAGGCTAATTCCATCGTTTCAACAAGATTTCAAGATTTGACTCCGGTAAACCGCTGTTTATTCTAAAATTAATTTAAAATCAGATCTAAGTCCAAAAATTCTGAAAGTTTACCACTGACTCGGAAACACCGAGATGAACAACTTTCGTGTTTTAACTTTTTCAATCCGAGATACCGAAACAGGTCAAAAACATCAATTTTCCTAGTAACATTAATCTGCCCGAATTCCATGTGCAGCAGTTTCAAGATTTCACGATCTACCATAGCAAATCGACTCCAAATTCAACGAAATTTTACAGAGACCTTTCTAAGACAATTATCTACAACTTTCATGTTCGGCTAAAGATCTAAATCAGCCTAGAACCCTAGTCAAAAACGTCATCAAGTTCAGACCTAAGTTCTATCAAGAAATTCAAGATTCAAACTTAAGCAATTCGGTTCCGGGTTGATTTCAGATAACAAATCATCACGAAAACTTCTGAAAATTTTACAGAAGATGGATCTGAGCCTTAGGAACGTTTTTCATGTTTTGAGTTTTCTCGTTTGAAGACTTTTAAGGGTTCGGAAAAATCATACAAAGTCGCTGCGCCGGTAAAAATTCCATGTTAACAGATTTTCGAAATTCTTGATTAAGCTTTTAGATTTAAGTGTTTTAATTACTCCCAAAACCATGTAAATGTCAACTTACAGATTTCCATTCATCCAGGAACGTCAATTTCGGAGGCGTGGCTTCCAGTCCACCGTTTATCTCCTCGGTTCGTCGGGTTCTTCGTTCTAGATCCGATTCGGGGTGTAGAGAGGAAAGAAACTAAGTTAGAATCCATTTTCGGATCAAGATTCTAAAGAAACGAACGGATCAGAACTTACCACGACGTTAGAGATCTCCCAATTTCCGTCCAAAACAGTCCCAAGCAGTCCTCGCCTTGGTTTCGTGCCTCCGACGACTCCGGGATTACGGTTTTCGAACGTATAGAGAGTATGGATATTTTGAAAAGTGTTCGGGGCTGTCAAGAGGGGTTATTTATAGGTAGACACGACCTAGGGACGTCCAAGGTCGGCCTTGGTGAGTCTTGAGCCGAAAGGTGTTCAACCGAAGTCGGAAAATCCGGATTCGGGCGAGTAAATCTCGCAACCGGCGAATCTGTCGTGTGGCGCGGTCGCGGCGCGCCGTTTGGCCATTCACCGTGCGGCCACCGTGCGGCCCACGCCTGGACTTCGGTCCGGGCGGGTCGTGCGATCCGTCGTGCCTTTCCTCCTCTCTTTCGGACTTCTATCCCTCTATGCTCCCGGATTCCGATTTCCGGGCCATCTTCGGGTTCCTATTCCGTATCGTCATTTCCCTCGGATCTAAATTTATGTTTGGACTCGAGTTTTCGAGTCCATTGGTATCGGGTACACGTGTAACAATTTATTTATCTTTATTTAATTCCTTTTATTTAATTAAATTCTTTTACTTCCTTTTTAAGTTAAATTTCATTTCTCATTTCCTTACCTTTATTTATTTATTTGCTGTATTTATTTATTTATTGTACTTATTTGTTTATTGTATTTATTTTATATTGGAAAATTCTCGGGTATTACAACCAACCACCAATGACAATCATCGGCTGGACTAAATTGAACAACAAAATCGGACTCCATGAAAAACCAAGTCTGACAGCATTTCAAAATAGAATACCAGATCAGATTTCTGGCTTTAAATCAACTCCAAAAATTCTAAAAACTTACAGAGATCATCTTTAGAATGTTAGAAACAATTTTTATTTAGGAGAGATTGTCCAAAAACGCACGGATCCAAGTCAAAAACGTAAAACAATAGAAACTAGTCAATGAGAAACCCTAGTTGGCAGATTTCACAAGAAATGGAGATGGATCTATAACTCGACTTATACTCAACCAAAATTTCTAAAACTTGATGTGTATGATACTAACTTACCTTGGATCAGTTTAGAATCGAAATCCCTTTTGTTGTTATCCCCGAGAACGTCCAAATCAGTCCCCACGATCTCTTCTTCAACCGATTGATCCTATTATGGAGTTGTTCGAAGAGATTCTTAGTTCTAGGGCATGAAACTCGAATCTAAGGACAATGAATCGAATTATAATCCTTGCCTAATCGTAGGAGAAAGGATTGGAAGTGCCCAACTCGCCCAAAGCCTCTGGAACTCGAAGAACAACCCACAATTTCTCACCCACACTCAATGAAGTCCAATTTTCGGATTGGAGAATGTGGTGAAGTTTTGGGGGCTGTAAAGGGTTGGAATGGGAGTGTTAAGGGTTCCAAATGAAGCATTGATGTTCCTAGGAAAGGTGGGAAGGATTTACTTCAGTCATAACTCAAATTTGACCCTCCAAATCCCACATTCATTCACCTAATTCAACAATGGTTCAATTAACTCCACTTTGGAACATGTATCCTCTTTAATCCAATCTTGTGGGGATTTAATACACTCAAAACTCATCCAAATACATCCCAAGACATCCCACAATGACTGAGAATTGAATTCAAGTCGATTGGAATCGCCGAGCTTGGAAAACGGAGCAGCAAATGCGTGAAACGCGTTGGGGTATCGTCCCCTGCACGGTGGCGCGCCACCGCGCTGCCGCCGCGCGGCCACCTGCTGTGATTTTTGTTTTTTATATATGATTTTTATTTCCAAAAATCATAATGTGGGAATCATCTGAGATCGTTGGAATAATTCGATAAACTTATCCCGAGTCGCGATCGTCCGAATATATTTAATTCCGCTCTCTCGGAATTATTTCGGCTTTAATAATTAAATCTAATTCTTTAATTTTGGATTTAAATCTCGATGTCGATTTCTCGGGTATTACGGCAACCAAGAGTGAGTGAAAACAGTCTCATAATTTTCCCCAATTTTAGTCAGAAAAATGGTAACCAGGTAGGATTTAGGATGAGTTTTGGGGAGCCAGATGTGGATAAGGAACTGAAGTTTTATCAGATGTTTTGCATGAAAAAATACTTCAACTAAGGAGGAGGCTTCGGGTTGAATGGAATGGATTTCTATTGAGGAGTAGAGTTGCTATAGTAATATCACCTACCCGAACAGAAGAGGCTTTGGTGAGAATGCTGGTTTGCCTTTCAACAGGAATTTCATCACATATTCGAGTGAAAAAGGTGAAAGATTTTATGGCTTTGGAGAGCAGTTTTCTCATATGGATTTTAAAGGAAAAAGGGTTCCAATATTGGTTCAGGAACAAAGGATAGGGAGAGGTGACCAGCCTATAACATTCATGCTGATTTGGTTAGCTATAGGTAAAACAAGCATAATAGAATTAAGCAAATAAAAATCCTAAATGATTGACTATTTATCAAAAGCTTTGTTATGAATGCAGGGCTAGAGGAGACGAATGTACAACTTATGCTCCTTCACATTATTATATGACATCAAATATGAGATCACTTTACCTGGAAGGGTACATATATTCGGTTTTTGATCTAACAACACCCGATTGTGACCAAATACAGGTCATATTCGGTAATCTAATTTTATGTGTAAAAGTGGTCGCATTGAATAATATGTACTGCCATTCTCTACACAATGGTTTAAAGTATCAGTTAACATCTAATATTGAATTTTTGATCCTCTGCTTAATTAATTATTATCAGCGGCGAATGCAACTAGAGGTTAGCGGGGCAGAGGACACTCCTCAACTTAATTTTTTACGGTAACAAAAATTTAAGTTTGGCTTAGTCAACCCACTAAAATTTTTATGGTGTATCAATGCTTAATGGTTTTTTGAATGATTTTTATTATTATTATTGAAGGATAATAAAAGATAATAATTATTATTAAATTGTACATGATTTCCTTATTATAGGATTAGGTTGTGTCTGCTGGCTGAAGATCACACCGGAGGTGCAGCTTTTATAATAGGCAACCGAGAAGTCGAACTAATCGTTCAGAGAACTGCATACGACATACTCAATCAACAGGCAAAGTTATGCATACACATGTATAATTTTCTTATCTTTTTTTTTACATCACAATATATTTTCTAAATTTAGATTTTTTAAAAAAAAATAAATTTTTATTTTTTATTAGGAGGGAAAATGTGGTGAATTCCCACATGAAAATATTTGAGGGAAATCAGTATACTTTAACAATTTCCATCGAAGATGAGAATGTCGAAAAGGAATCACATCACTATTCTGTAGTCGGCATCCACAAAGGATTTGATTCTATTGAAAACATCACCATTGATGATAAATACAAGACCCCCGATGTAACTTTACAACTATGTTTCTTTTGGGGTCCTTATACATTATGATAAAAATATATTATTGTTATACATGTTGAATTTTCCTTGATATATTACAAATTTATTTAATAGCACCCATCATCCACCACAACTAATGCATTGAACACACCCGATGCCCATAATTGATGTTGACGATAGCGATGAAAACATGAAGGAGATCGTGAAGGTTCGGGAAGAACAAAAGTCTCCCTAAAAAAATCAAGAAAGAGAAGGTCAATAATTTATTTTATTTTTCTCATCGTAATAAAATTACAAAGTTTTTTGTTGCTTATTAGTTGACTTAAATATGCAGGTCTAATGGTATCGTGGTCACCGATTGACGACATGATAGCTGATACATGCACGTGATCTTTAAGTTCTTTAGTATATTTTTTTTAGCTTGATTTGATTTTCAAACAATTTCATTGGATTAAGATATTTAATGTATCTCGCATTTTAATACTATTGTTTTTTTAATTAAAATATCAATTTATGATCTTGAGGCAAATGTGTTGGTAGATCTTCTTCTTCTTCTTTTCTTTTTTCTTTTTTCTTTTTTTTTGGATTGTCCAATGTAACTACAAAATTTACAGGTTTGTGGTATGATATGCTCTATTATGTCCGTTGATAATGAGAACTCCATTGATTAGCAAAAGTTGCTTTTTAATGTAGTAAATTTAATTTTTTAATTAACTTAACAAATTATTAAGTTTATTTATTTTAAAAAAAACATTGCCCGTGCGCGGAGTGCGGGCAAAAAATATTAGTAGCCTAAGAAAATGGGTACGGTTGCTGTGCAATTGAAATATCCGCAGTACATCAAGACAATAAATCCTAGCCATCAAATATAATCTAATGGTTCTAATATGATAAGGGTACAATAGTAAAAGTGTCCAACTGTTCCTACATTTAATTGTCTTATTTATATCCTTAAAAAAATATCATTTGTATCCCTAAATAATATAATTTGTATCCTTTAATACATTGACATAATATTTAATTGATATAAAATTAGAAACATTAAAGAATTCGCATGAAATAGAAAATTAAAAGAGAATGAAGTCGCTGAAATAAATAAATTATGTCGCTGAAATGAAATGTATATACATTAGTCGCTGAAATATGTACTACTCTATCGCTGAAATGTGTCGCAACTGGGACAATTCATTGATAGAAAAAATCATGCACACATATCCTCAAGATTACTGAATTTCGTTATATTACATTGCATGCACAAATAATTATAATTAGGCAAAGTCAACAAAAGTTACATGCATTATTACACTATACAATAGTGGCACTATAAAGCCTGTCTACAAACATTTACACATCCTGCACCAGATTTGTCCACTAGTGAAAGTAAAATATCCTATGCATGTACTAAGAAGCTCCTCAAAGGAAAAGATATCTGCTCGCTGAGAAAGAAATGTGACGTCGCTACTTTACAATACACAAGTCGCTGAAATATGCTGTGGTTCGTCGCTGAAATGTATAAACTAAGGCTGAAATATATAGGATTTTGTCGCAGAAATATAAATTACATTTTTTACAACAAGGACACTGAGGTATGTGTCGGGCACTTATATATTTCAATGTAAAAGCATTCATTACAAGCATTCCACACAGGGTATAGCACTACTTAGCCAATCAAGAGGCTCGCTTGTCACGTGGAAAATCTAAAGAAGAATATTCTTAACAACTTGTATATTGCTGCCATAATATTGCTTCCTATTTTTTAAAAATATGAAATTGACTATTTTACCATTTGTGTTAATCTCAACCATTGAAATTTTAGGGTACAGTTAAGGTGCGATTGCATCAAATCGCAGCACATCAAGGCCAAAATCTTGAGCGTCCAATTAAAATCCAAGGGTTGTAAATGCAAAAGGGTAAAGTTGTCCAATAAAAATATGGAACGGTTTTATTTAATTACGAAATTAACGGATTAGTACGTATCTTTAACAGATTTACTTCATATCTTAAACGGATTTGTATCCTAAAATATCTTACAACAGAAAAATTCACTAAAAATCACTAAAGCGTATTACTGACACAAATTATATTAATTTGTATCATTATTTTCAGCGATATCAAGTTATACTTTTCAGCGATGGCATGTGCTTCATTTGTTTTTATTTTTAGCGAATTATTAATTCCTAACTAAAACATATTAATTTGTATCATTATTTTCAGCGAGGGAACGTAATACTTTTCAGCGATAAAAGGACCTTCATTTTCAGCGAGGGAACATAATACTTTTCAGCGATAGAAGGACCTTCATTTCATCGAGTTTATACTATTATTTTCAGCAATGACTTACAATTCTAATACACTTTGCAGAGATATTATATCTTTTCAGCGATGTATAAGTATTCTTTTCAGCGATGAAAAACTATTTCTTTAAGCGAGATCATAATATTCTTTTCAGCGATACATCATATGTTTTTATTTTTAACGAAATTATTAATTCCTAACTAAAACATATTAATTTGCATCATTATTTTCAGCGAGAGAACATAATACTATTCAGCGATGAAAAATGCTTCATTTCATCGAGGTTGTACTATTATTTTCAGCGATGACTTACAATTCCTTGCCCCCAAGATGTGGAACAGTTTTCATCGAGATACTAACACACTTTGCATAGATGATATATCTTCTCAGCGATGTATAAGTATTCCTTTCAGCGATGAACTAATATTTCTTTAAGCGAGATCACAATATTCTTTTCAGCGATACATCATAAGTTTTTATTTTTAACGAAATTATTAATTCCTAATTAAAATATATTAATTTGTATCATTATTTTCAGCGACAGAACATTATACTTTTCAGCGATGGTATGTGCTTCATTTCATCGAGATTGTACTATTATTTTTAGCGATGACTTGAAATTCCTTTAAGCGAGATACTAATACGCTTTGCAGAGATGTTATAACTTTTCAGCGATGAACAACTATTCTTTTAAGCGAGTTCACTATATACTTTTCAGCGATACATCATAAAAACCTATAATCACTGAAACAATTCATAACACTAAATCAGTTAAATCCATTCAAAGTCATAAAACATTCAACACCATAAATCAAACATTCAACATTCAACATTTCATTCAAATCACAAAAGTCATAAAAACATTCAACACCACCATTCAAAAAAGTCATAAAGACATCCCAAAAACTTCACAAAAACAAGTCATTCCAAAAACACCACCATTCAAGAGTCATTCAAAAACATTCCAAACATATTAAACAGCAGGGATATTAGCAGGATCAAAGATGGCTTGATGCATCGCCCTAAGCCTATGAATCAGATCTTCCCACATATTTGTAAAAGCCTTTTTGCGTTCTCTCAACTGCCCTGGAGTATTTGCAAATGAGACTTTAACGCTGCGATAATGATTTGACATTTCACGCAGCTGTGTGGGATCAAATGAACGTCTGTTCACATCAACACCATTAGATCTGCCTTCATTTTGGAGGACACCAATATGAATATCCAGAGTTTCGAAGTGGGGATACATGATGTTATAAGATCTTTCAGCAGCCTCAATATCAGGATACTCAGTTATAATTTTCAACAGAAATTCCTGTGTTTCAACATATAAGAAAGATAGCTTGTTAACATATAAGATGTAAATATAAGCAATTCATAACCATTTTTTGAAACAACCATAATCAGTACAAAGCAATTCATAGCACTGAAACAATTTTTTGAAACAACCATAATCAGTACAAAAACAACCATGATCAGTTCAAAACAAATCACTAAAACAACAATAATCAGTACAAAACAATTAATAACTAAAACAACCATAAACACTTAAACAACTCATAACCCTAGAACAACCATAATAAGTTCAAACAGTTCAAACATAAAACACTGAAACAATTCGTAACCCTAGAACAACCATAATCAGTTCAAAACAGCATTAAAAACCATAAATCAGTTCAAAACAATTCCAACCAAAACCATTCTAACCATTAAAACCATAAAACAATTCAAACCATTAATCAAAAGGTTCCTAAGCATACTCAGTTGTAATTTCAATAAGAAATACCTGTGTTTCAATAAGAATATCTCGATGCTTCTTCGGCACATACCCAGCGTTTAACATTTTTTCTATTAAATCGTTCAGTCTGCGCGCATTGTCACACGTCGGATGTGTATCCTTCAGATAATTCCCGAACATCTCCCAGCATTGTGTGAACAAGTTGGATGTGCGACTGGAACTCTCTCCCGTGCATCTTCTTTTGGACGACATTTCTGAGAAATGAAGGTGATTCCGATTACGGTTTTCAGAACTTAGGGTTTAGAAATGAAGATTCGAGAAATGAATGTGATTCCATTTATAAGGCTCACAGTTTAAAAAGTTTTCCGAGGCCCATTTAATTTTATTTAGGCCCATTTCATTTAGGCCACTCCATAAAAATGAAATATATTTCCTTCCATCGCTGAAAACAACATATACACATCGCTTAAAATGCTTACTGTCTATCGCTGAAAACAATATAGACCATCGCTTAAAATGCTATATTCACATGTACAAACATTTTGTCGCTTAAACGAATGTATAAATATGAAATTTTAGAAAACTCAGAAAAAGAGAAACATATCACAACAGAACTCAGAACTCAGAAACATACATAAAATCAAAACGACGATCAATCACCATCGCTTAAAATGCTTCATGTCCATCGCTGAAAACAATATCTAACCATCGCTTAAAATGCTATATCAATATCGCTGAAAAATTGATTCTGTCTTCGCTGATAATCACATCTACAAACATTTGTCGCTTAAAATGAATGTATAAATATGAAATTTCAGAAAACTCAGAAAAAGAAAAACATATCACAACAGAACTCAGAACTTTTGTTCTACTTTTGGCCAAACTGTTTATGTGCAATCCTCAAGTAATCTCTCACAAATTCTCGATGGGTGATCCTCACCAGCTTCAGTTCCCATGCTCCTTTGATCCGTTTGCAGATTAGACTTCTGACTTTGTAGTCATAATGCATGATCTTGTTTTTATTTCCTGTGTTACAATGCTCCAGGGCCTTCTGATCCAATTCCATGAGGAGTTCGAGATAAGAAGTTCTGTAACGCTCCATCATGGCGGACACCATGTCTCTTTCCAGGGCTTCCTTTAAATAAGACATATCTTGTGCCAGATCATATTTCAGATATCCTCTGCCTCAGCCTTGTTCATCAATCTGTACTGTCTTGCATTCTTTCTCAGCACTGGCCAGTTTTTATGCCTTATCTCATGTAGCACTTTTTCCCTTAGATTTCTGATGTGCTCAGGAAATTCAGGATCCACATCCACATCCACATCCACATCAGTTCCTTTTTCAGCTATCCCAACCTGACCGAATCGCTTCAAATCAGCCAAATAGAGAATAATACTCCATAATTTACAAAGCCCATGTAAGAATAGAGAGATGTACATTTAAGCAATCAAAAAAAGTGCAATATATATAAGGGATTAAACAATAGACATTTAAGCGATGAAACAATGCACATTTAAGCGATGAAAAGGTGTACATTTCAGCGATCAAAATCTGTACATTTCAGCGATCACAAATTGTACATTTCAGCGATCGAAAAAACAGTTCATTCATTCATCAAAAAACACTTCATTCATCATTGTTTCTTTTTCCGACCCTTTTTTGACTTAGGTGGTGCTAGTTTCTTTACCTCAAATGACTGACTATGCTGGGCAACCAACTGCATCTCTCTACTCACTTCTCCAAGCACAAAATCTTTCTTTTGATTGACACCTGACATCAATATTTGAGCGCAGACCTTGGCTCTTTTTGCCAGATTGTACCTTTTGTTCTTCATTTCTGCCAACATGTCATCCATAATTAATCCTTCCCAATAATCCATATATGACATGACAAAAACACCACAGCTGTGCTCATCTTTCTGCTCTGCCAACGGCGAGAAAAGCATACGATATGATGCAAACCATTTTTCAGAATTCATCAGTGTATTTCCCAGCATCCTGAAGTTATACCATATCCTATTCAAAACGTTATAATCAGCTGTCCACCCGCCTTCAGCATTCTTGCTGTTGAAGTAAAAAATTCTTCTCTTTCTCAGATCAACAGAAAAAGCAACCCAATGGTTTTGACGACAATATGGGAAGAAGAACTGGAACATTGAGTAAACATATAATTAGAATCTAATAATGATCAACTATATAAACAAAATTATCAAAACAAAAATGTATCTTACATTCTCTGCATTCAACACCACATCAATCATTTCTTCAGGGAAAAACTTGAATTATTTCGCGAATGTATCAACAATTTCTGCACCATCTTTTAATGGTAAATCTGCATCCACCTCTGCCTCTGCAAATGTCTGTTTCAAAAGATACAACATTTCATGCATCAAAAAAGAAGTTAAATATATATATATATATGTATGTATGTATGTATATATCAGACTCACAGCAAATAATGATGAAAAATAATATTTCATCATTGGTTTCCCGTTGGCTCTTTCGAATTCACGATGGTTGATCACTTTTGCATAACAGTTTATAACAACATCCGCAATATCACTATCAACCCTCAGTGTTTCAATGTCAAGCTTGGACAAGTTCATTTCTTTATCATCATAAACAATCATGTTTTTCGCTTCAACCTTTCCTAGAATATTTGTAATGATAGCCCAAACAGCCACATTCAACTCTTCTGGAGTACATTTATATGACGCCTCAAATTCTGGATAGTCTTTAAATCGGGTATAAGTCATGTCCATGAATGTAAACTTATTGCATTTTTCTATAGGCTGGAGATCAATCATCATCACTCTACGAGGCAAATATTTCTCCTTCAATTTCTCGATTGTCTTAGCTCTATCAACTGTCTTAGCTTGTTCCCGAAAATTACAGATGATATAGCTGAAAACTATTAATATTTCTCACACAGTATAATATATCAATCATCGCTGAAATATGGATTGTATCATCGCTGAAAAACATCAAAACCATCGCTGAAAAACATAAAAACCATCGCTGAAAACTATTAACATACCTCTGGATTCTCATCTGATACAACATTCTCATTCTCAGATATGCCCAAAGAAAAGGTTGGCACATCTTTTGCAGGCATCTACACACATACTAGAGTAAGTTAGAAAAAAAACTACAGACCATCGCTTTAAAACATAACAAACCATCGCTGAAAACTATTAAAATACCTCTGGATTCTCCAATACATTCGATACATCTTTCTCAGCGCCATCATGTGCTAACTAAAATTACACAAGAAAATATATCAAACATACTATAGTAAGTTAGAAAAAATACCTATATATACGTCACAAGTGATATAGCTAAAAACTATTAAAACAGTTAATGCAAACCAATCATCATATCATCGCTGAAAAGTGCATCATATCGTCACTGAAATGTGCCACAAATCATCGCTGAAATACAAAAGAACAATCGCTGGAAACTATTAAAATACCTCTGGATTCTCAGCCCCATCATGTGCTACATCTTTCTTAGCCCCATCATGTGCTAACTAAAAATCACACAAGAAAACATATCAAAAACATTTTGTTACTGTAATCCCTATAGCAAACATTTTGTTACTGTACATACATTCAAAGAACCGAAACTGAAAGGGATTCGGAATCGAAATAAAGATCTCTGCAATAAAAATAAACAACACAGAAAAATCAAAAAAGAAACAAGAATGTCAGAAACTACCTTCAAAAAATATTATGAAGTACAAAATTTATAAAACTACCTTCGGTACATTTTCAGGTAAATTTTCAGTCTCCGGGGCAACTCTCTCTTCAGTTTTGTCTTGTACATTCCCAGCATCTACATCACCTCCTTCCCGCAAACTTGTCACCTCCGGACCCCCTTGACTCATCACAACATTTCCAGCTCCTGCTAATATACACATCAAGAGTTCTCCTTCACTTGCAGTTATATCAAGATTATTTGACTGTTCTCCTTCACGACGTCGACCCACATTAATCAACTGTTCACCTGCATCTTGATCACAAGGCGGGTGTGGGGGAGCTTGAAGAGGATCACCTAAAGCAGGGGATTGAACAGGATTACCTAAAGTTTCAACATCATCTCTGGATGCTTCTAGGAGAGGATCAACATTGTCTGAAGCATCAGCATCCCTATATTGGCAAGCAATGTTCACAATAGAGTCCATTGTGTGATCAGAAAGATGGACAACTGGTTCAGAATCAGTTGTCTCATTTGCATTAGCTTCATGCACGGGTGAATACATAGAGTGCAAGCCAGTAAGATTGGCAGCTTGTTCATTTCCACTAGCATTCAAATCCTCATTTTCTCCTAACTGCTCATCTCCTCCTCCATCCACACTCCTAGAAAGATTGTGTTGGTTCATTTGCACTAGAATTCACACGCTCCACTTCCACTTCTTTTCCACCCCTCCTTTTCTTCTTTAGATCAGAAACAAAAGTACTAATTCGATCGTCATCTTCCACATTCCTTTTCACAGCCTTCGATTTCTTCTTAAAGTCAATATCTGGATACTTTGCATTAGGGAAAACCTTCCAAATATCAACCATCTCCAAGTATCGAACCTTTTTACATGTAAATCCAACCAAATGAAGCTCTTCACGCTCATAGAAATCAAAAAACATGTGCTGAAAAAAACAAAAACAAACAAGATACATAATCAACAAACAATGACCATAATCAACAATATAAATCACATAACAAATATAAATTGCATAACAAACACAAAATTAAAATTACCATTAAGCAAAACAGGTCTCCACAGGGGCGTGCTTGAGCACTGGTTCCCTTATCCAATTTTGCCTTATACTCATTCAGAGATTTGATAAAAAATTGTCTAATATGAAGACACCAATTGTACCTTAAAGCTTCTTCCGGAGATCTAAGAAACTGAAGATACCTTTTGTTTACAACCCTTCCTGAGTTAGGAGTAAAGACTTTCTGCAGAGCAAACAATACATACATCCTCCAGTAGTCGTCCAATGGAATTTCAGTATTCTCCGTATTCTCTAAAATAGCTCTAAGATCCTTAACAGGTATTCGATTAGGCTCCTTCTTATTCTTAATAAGAGAATACTTGTCACAAAATTGATCAGCAAAATCATACCCAATCTCATTATTCTTCAAATCTATTATAAACTTATCGACTCCCCATGGCAAACCATATACTTTATGAATGTCTTCATCTGAAAACCTCCATCGACGGTTTTTATCAATAATAAAACATTCCTCCTGAATGCTCCACTGATTAATCAAAGTAATAACAGGATCAACCTTGAGCATGCACATATTGAACATAAGCAGACAACTAAAGCAAGTTTCGTGAATAAACTCTTTCTTCCCATCTCCGTCACTCTCGTTCAGGATTTTATTTAAAAGACAAATGCTAGATGGAACGCAACAGACCTGAGTATGCACTTTTTCAGCCATTCTTCAGAAGAAAAAAGAAAAGTATCACCGTTCACCGTTTCACTGATCGGAAAAACAATCGCCGTTCGCCGTAGACGCTCAATCGCTAAATCGCTGAAAAAGCCCTAGAGAAAGTATCGACAGTGATAAATTAAATTTGGCGGTTAAATTGACGTTAAATACTACACGGTGAAATCTCGACAGTTATTTTTTATTAATTACTAGACGGTGAATTTTTATTAATCGCGTTACTAGACGGTTACGCGAATTCTGAAACATTGTAAAATTTTTATTAATCGCGTTACTAGACGGTTATTTTTTATTAACAAATCTCTATCGTTGAATTGCATTATGACCATCGCTTTCTTATATATATATATATCTCGCTGAATTGCATTAGTTACGCGATTTCTGAAACATTGTAATATTTTATTAAATACTACACGGTTATTTTTTTATAAACTAACTTCCATCGCTGAATTGCATAAAGATCATCGCTTTCGCAATATAAGTATCATCGCCGAATTGTATTAGTTAGCACTGAACTAAGTCGATCAATACAATATTAATGATCAATACACATCATGTCATTTCTAAAAAACAAAAATCTTCATTTCTGCATCCGTTTATGATTTTCTAACTCTTTCTTTTTCCGAACAGCTTCAGAAATAGAGACCATTCTCTTGTTCGATTTCTTCCGCCCTTTACACGTTTCTCTTTCCCTTAAATGCAAATTTGAGTAATCTGATGTACTTCCAATCTCTGCAAAAAAACAAAAACATTGAGAAACACTAATTTCAAAAAAGCAAAAACATAAATATGTCTTTGATTAGAAATTACCCGACTCTTTGTTAATATCAATATTGTCATACTTTGTTTTCATCAATGTCTCAAAATCATACATAAACGATTCACAAGCATCCTCATTTCGTGACAACACAATTGCTGACTTCAAAAACAAGCCGCACAATTTCCGGTATCTAGATGCTGCATTGACCACATTTGTTTCTTTTCCAACACCAACATCAACATAACTGAGATCACATTTTGCATTCCTTGACTACCGCTGCAAAATATATTTATCTGGAATAGTATGAAACACTGTTTGCTCCACTTCCTGACAGAACATCCATCACCCTCAAAGCATGACAACATAAAATCCCCATATTCTCAAACATATTGCAAGTGCATCCAATTGTACCATCATCAATGTTAACATTGACATGATCACCAATCATCTTTGAATCTGCATCTTCTCTCTTGCAAACACGATAAATTAATGCATCTGGTTGAACCTCAACGACATACCCAAATGACAGATCATACTCATTTTGGAAAATATTGAACACATTTGGTGTATACTTCTCAGCTATATATTTCAATAGTGGATTCATAATAAACATGGCAGAAACTTGTCTATCATCTGCCTTAAAATCTTCCATCCGTTCATTATCCCTCCTTGACTCCACAACCCTTTCGAAATGTGCAAAGAACTCAACATAGTTATCAACTGGCCTTAAGAACCTGTGAAATGTCAACACATATGGGAATGTGAAAATCAAATTCTCAACTACATAAAGCAAAAACACATCGCTGAAATAAATAGATCACCCTCGCTGATCAAAACAGAACACCATCGCTGAAAATAACTATTCAACTATCACTGAAAATGAAATTTATTCATACCGTTTCACAACTGAGTTAAAAGATTCACTTAGCTGAGTAGTACTCATTCCGCAGTAAAATGATTTTTAACCCAAGCAGCGGACCATTGCCTTCTCAAATTATAAGTAGTCGACAACCACCTATGTTCAGACTGTGAGAAACAAGTTGATAGCATGTATTCCCATTCCACCTCAAATTCCATCTCTGTCCTCACATCATATACCAAATGATGAAATAGCTTATCAAACCTAAAAAAATGAGTTCAACGTGTACATATCAATATCCAATCGAAAAAACAATTGAAAGTAAAAATAACTAAATATTTACCTTGGTGTGTACAGTTGACTCAAATTTTTTTTCGCATTTTCTATAATGTGCCAACTACATAAAGCATGATAGGTATTAGGCAAAATTTTCCTAATTGCCGGTGCCATCGCACAATCCTGATCTGTGAAAATCGTTTGAGGTGCCTTATCCCCCATACACTTCAAAAATGTTTTAAATAGCCACTCAAATGATCTTTGAGTTTCATCAAGCATCAATGCAGCTCCAAAAATAGAAGTCTGTCGGTGATGATTGAATCCAACAAAAACAGCTAATGGTCTGTAATTTTTATTTGTCCGATACGTTGTATCAAAGGTCACACTATCACCAAAAGCTTGATAATCCATCCTCATTTCAGCATCTGACCAAAAGATATTTGTAATTCTCTCATCATCATCCAGATCATACTCATGGAAGAAAAATGGATTACTGACACATTTCTCAGAGAAATACTTCAATACAACACCAGCATCCCCTACTTTTAAATTTCTTTGCCGCCTTCTAACGAGTGCATTCTTCAAATCGTCCTTTAAAAATCCTACAAGTCCACTACCTCCAGCGCCCATACTCAACAAGTCATATGATGACTTCAATGACAATCCAACTTCTTCATGTATACCAGCAACAACACTGTGTAACTCATCAACTCTTCTATTCGATTTCAACATATGCTTCCTTGATGGTCCATGCAGAGCATGATTATGATCACCACAGAAAAACACAACTCTATAAACTTTTTCATCTGTTTTATAATGTAACCTAACCTTTGCTTCACAACTAGTTCGGGTTTCATCACTCCTACGAAATTTCAGACTCTTAGAACGACAAGATGAATCACTATCCAACAAACAACCACGACGAAATCCTTCCTTATTGCACGCATATTGTAAATAGAACAATCTATCAAATTCATGTCGCTTCGGTCTCTCATACATTTTCCTTACCGAGAAACCTAAACTATGAGCATAATAACAATAAAACCTAAACGCATCATCAGCTGTAACAAAACTTAACTCACTCCAATTTATATTACCTGTGAAGAAATAAACAAAGAATTCCCATTAAAATAATAAATACATGTAGCTGACATAAATCACCGCTTAAAATGCTTAATGTTCATCGCTGAAAATAATTCACATGCATCGCTGAAAATGCTAAGCATTCATCGCTAAAAATATGATGGTTCTGTCCATCATAATCACATGTACAAACGAACATATAGATATCAATCTTTAGAAACCTAAACTATGAGCATAATCACAATAAAAACTAAACGCATCGACGAACTCATATTGTAAATAGAACAATCTATCAAACTTCATGTCGCTTCGGTCTCTCATACATTTTCCTTACCGAGAAAACCAAACTATGAGCATAATCACACTAAAACCTAAAACGCATCATCAGCTGTAACAAACCTTAACTCACTCCAATTTATATTACCTGTGAATAAATAAACAAAGAATTCCCATTAAAATAATAAATACATGTATCTGACATAAACCATCGCTTCAAATGCTTAATGTTCATCGCTGAAAACAATTCACATGCATCGCTGAAAATGCTAAGCATGCATCGCTGAAAATATGATGGTTCTGTCCGTCATAATCACATGTACAAACGTTTTGACGCTTAAATGAACATATAGATATCAAACTTCAGAAACCTAAACTATGAGCATAATCACAATAAAAACTAAACGCATAGACGAACTCATATTGTAAATAGAACAATCTATCAAACTTCATGTCGCTTCGGTCTCTCATACATTTTCCTTACTGAGAAACCTAAACTATGAGCATAATCACAATAAAACCTAAACGCATCATCAGCTGTAACAAAACTTAACTCACCCAATTTATATTACCTGTGAAGAAATAAACAAAGAATTCACATTAAAATAATAAATACATGTAGCTGACATAAATCACCACTTAAAATGCTTAATGTTCATCGCTGAAAATAATTCACATGCATCGCTGAAAATGCTAAGCATTCATCGCTAAAAATATGATGGTTCTGTCCATCATAATCACATGTACAAACGAACATATAGATATCAATCTTTAGAAACCTAAACTATGAGCATAATCACAATAAAAACTAAACGCATCGACGAACTCATATTGTAAATAGAACAATCTATCAAACTTCATGTCGCTTCGGTCTCTCATACATTTTCCTTACCGAGAAAACCAAACTATGAGCATAATCACACTAAAACCTAAACGCATCATCAGCTGTAACAAACCTTAACTCACTCCAATTTATATTACCTGTGAATAAATAAACAAAGAATTCCCATTAAAATAATAAATACATGTATCTGACATAAACCATCGCTTCAAATGCTTAAAGTTCATCGCTGAAAACAATTCACATGCATCGCTGAAAATGCTAAGCATGCATCGCTGAAAATATGATGGTTCTGTCCGTCATAATCACATGTACAAACGTTTTGACGCTTAAATGAACATATAGATATCAAACTTCAGAAACCTAAACTATGAGCATAATCACAATAAAAACTAAACGCATAGACGAACTCATATTGTAAATAGAACAATCTATCAAACTTCATGTCGCTTCGGTCTCTCATACATTTTCCTTACCGAGAAACCTAAACTATGAGCATAATCACAATAAAACCTAAACGTATCATCAGCTGTAACAAAACTTAACTCACTCCAATTTATATTACCTGTGAAGAAATAAACAAAGAATTCACATTAAAATAATAAATACATGTAGCTGACATAAACCATCGCTTAAAATGCTTATTGTTCATCGCTGAAAACAATGCACTTGCATCGCTGAAAATGCTAAGAATTCATCACTGAAAATATAATGGTTCTGTCCCTCATAATCACATGTACAAACGAACATATAGATATCAAACTTCATAAACCTAAACTATGAGCATAATCACAATAAAAACTAAACGCATCGACGAACTCATATTGTATATAGAACAATCTATCAAACTTCATGTCGCTTCGGTCTCTCTTACATTTTCCTTACCGAGAAAACTAAACTATGAGCATAATCACAATAAAACCTAAATGCATCATCAGCTGTAACAAACCTTAACTCACTCCAATTTATATTACCTGTGAAGAAATAAACAAAGAATTCCCATTAAAATAATAAATACATGTATCTGACATAAACCATCGCTTCAAATGCTTAATGTTCATCGCTGAAAACAATTCACATGCATCGCTGAAAATGCTAAGCATGCATCGCTGAAAATATGATGGTTCTGTCCGTCATAATCACATGTACAAACGTTTTGACGCTTAAATGAACATATAGATATCAAACTTCCGAAACCTAAACTATGAGCATAATCACAATAAAAACTAAACGCATAGACGAACTCATATTGTAAATAGAACAATCTATCAAACTTCATGTCGCTTCGGTCTCTCATACATTTTCCTTACCGAGAAACCTAAACTATGAGCATAATCACAATAAAACCTAAACGCATCATCAGCTGTAACAAAACTTAACTCACTCCAATTTATATTACCTGTGAAGAAATAAACAAAGAATTCACATTAAAATAATGAATACATGTAGCTGACATAATCCATCGCTTAAAATGCTTAATGTTCATCGCTGAAAATAATGCACTTGCATCGCTGAAAATGCTAAGCTTGCATCGATGAAAATATAATGGTTCTGTCCCTTATAATCACATGTACAAACGTTTTGACGCTTAAATGAACATATAGATATCAAACTTCAGAAAACACAAAAAAAGAGAAACATATCAAAGCCGAACTCGAAAACTAAAAAAACATACATAAAAATAAAAAACGACGATCTGCGATAAAACTACTCAAAATTCGAAAATTCTAAAAAGTACCATTGAACGCAGAACTCGAATCTGAAAACGTTGCCGACGCATTCAACGACATGCTAATCGCATTCATAATTGCCAGCAACTTCCTCACACCGCCGCAACACGTACAGAGCAAACAAAAAATAGAAGAAAACTCGGAAATCCGAAGAAGACGACGTCCAACGGCGAACAATATGGCAAATATACGAAATTACTTTTCTACCCTTAGAGTTAATCTCAATCGTCGATTTTTAAAGACAATCAACGGCCGTAAATTCCCACAGCACATCAAGTCAAAAAGGGTGAACGGATTTGGAAATTTTAATATCATAAATGGCTTGGATACACCATAGTACATCAAGACACCCTAACCAAAACCTAAGAAAATACTAGGAGTAGTTCACAACTTGAGGTTTAAATTTCGTGGGACGGAGAGTAATTTTTAGTGAGTAGTATACTTCACAACTTGAGCTTGTTAGCTATGGCCGGTAAAGGCTGTGCAATCTCTACCATTTATAGTAGAGTTTGGGCGGTCAAGATTGTTTAAGGACTTCGGGTCCATGGTGTGGCAACACATAAGATTCCTAATCAATTCAATTATCCTGATGTGCTGATGTCCATCATCCATGGCTGGCGGCTCCGCACTAGCGATTATACCCGTCAATGTTCGCGTCGTCGTGTCACCACCTAACGCCACCATCACCAACCCACTTGCCATTTACGCCTAATTCTCTCGATTCTCAGGCAGATTATTATTATTATTATATTTTTTTTCTAAACCCTATTTCCTCTTTCTCTTTCAATTTGGCATCCCAAAAAAACGATGCAGCCAAACCCGCCGCCGGTAGATCAATCGGAACCCCACCAGTTGACCCAGATTGCGCCCGATGACCCCACCTCTTCGTCCCTCTTTGATTGGTCCGATTTCCTTGACTTCAGCATCGACGAAAGCCTAAACGTAACATTTACCCAATCAGAATCCCAACATCCTGGGATTGACCAGACCAAATTGTTGAATGGTCCGGGCGGCGCTGCTGCTGCTCGGGTGAGGAAGCGGGACCCGAGATTGGTGTGCTCGAATTTCTTGGCGGGTCGGATCCCGTGCGCCTGCCCTGAATTGGATGAGAAGTTGGAGGAAGAGGGGTACGGCCTTCCCGGTAGGAAGCGGAGCCGGACGGCGAGGGTTTCAAGCGGGTTTCCGATCCGGTGCCAGGTGCCGGATTGCGAGGCCGATATTAGTGAGCTTAAAGGCTATCACAGGCGGCACCGTGTTTGTTTGAGGTGTGCTAATGCCACTGCAGTGGTGCTTGATGGGGAGAACAAGCGGTACTGCCAGCAGTGCGGGAAGTAAGATGTTATTTGTTTGCACGGATCTGAATGTTGGATGGGATTCTATATCGCTTATTGTTAATCGTGTGTTGTTTTCTTCACTTTGACTCAATTGTATATCCATTTATGTTAGCGATTAGGCTTTGGGGTCAAATTCTTCTTAGTTTTAAATTGATGAGGATTTCGATGGGCTTTGTGTTTCTAGCAGTGTGCCAGTGCTTTCCTCATTCTCTTCTATGAAGCTCTTTTTTACTAATACACTTTTGAAGTACTTTAATGTTTGGATCATTGGATTATTCTGAATTGCTTATTGGTTAACTGTGTGTATATACTTCATGAAGTTGATCCTTATGAACTAATTGTTCTACACTTCTTACTTGGTGTAGCTTGTTACATGGGTCGTGAGTGGGAACTCATACGCATTACATTGTGGAAAGTGGGTGTTCTCCAATTTAGATTTTTGTATATTTTGATAGTCTTTGGTTCATTCCATTGCGTTTGATATGAGCATTTAAGATTGGATCAGTGGAAGAGGTGTTTCCAGTTGTGTGGACGTATAATCATTGCTGTCTTCTTTATACCTAGTTTAATTTATTTTTAATCCAATTTGATGTCTGGATGATTCTAAAGGGTTTATTTCTTAAGTGAGTCATTCACATAAAATGTGGTCAGACAGCCTTACTGACAATTTATTAAGTATATGGAAGATGGATGTTCTTGCCATCTGCATTAGATCTTGAGGCTGTGGCTGAGAATTGAAGGATCCATGGCTGCTGCAGGTTTCATATCTTGTCAGATTTTGATGAAGGGAAACGAAGCTGTAGAAGGAAATTAGAAAGGCACAATAATCGAAGGAGAAGAAAACCTCATGATTCTAAAGAAGGCATGGAAAAGGAACTTGAACCTCAACAGCTTATCTCAGCTGATTGTGCCAGTGGTGATGATGAGGCTGGGAAAGGTATGAAATTTGCATGTCCATCTACTCCAAAATTTTCCCTCTTCCAATAGTTTTGATATTGTTGTAATTTTCTTCACTGAGATGTGTTGGTAGTGAGCGAGCCTGGCCGGCATTGAACAATTTTGATATGTTTATCATTCTTTTCCATGCTTTTACTTGCAAGAACAAATCAATTTTTGGTGTTTGTGTTGTTGAGTGTCTTTTTCCCATGCCTAGATCGAGTATCTGTGAGCAGCCAGTTTGAAGAAAGGGAGATGCCGTTGGACTCAGATGGACATAACTCTACACCATCCTCTCATGTTAGATTGCAAAATCCTCAGACTGATGGTATCATGCCTTTAGCTGCCACTGATGAAGTTCCTGCAAATGAGGATAAACAACATCCAACGTACAAAAACTCTCCATCAGACTATGACAACAAGAGTACTTATTCATCCTTGGTATGCCCATCCCTTGCTTTCTATCATTTTTTGTTTTCCTTATTGAATTCAGCTTTTAGATTTATGTGCACTACTTTAAAATGTTATGCAGTGCCCTTCTGGTAGAATATCCTTTAAGCTTTATGATTGGAACCCTGCAGAGTTTCCTCGACGACTTCGACATCAAGTATTCTAAACGTTCTATTGCAGTTTAGTATAAAATGAATAAATAGTATGTTTTCTTCATTGTGAAGGTGTATTCGTTTCTCATTGGCATTCTGGCTCTTAATTGTATATAGATATTTCAATGGCTAGCTAGCATGCCTGTTGAACTCGAGGGGTATATCCGTCCAGGTTGTACAATTTTGACAGCTTTTATTGCCATGCCTAAGTCAGCATGGCATAAGGTACCAAGGATCTATCCCTCCTCTCTTTACCCTTTTTCGTTGATTCGGCTTTTGATGCTTATAAGTACAGTATGTTCCTGCTCCAAATATATGTCTCAGTCTCAGCATATATGGAAGTTTGGATTGTGTTAAATTTCCCATTAAAATGCATAACTGCTGAATAAGCTTTTAGATATTTTTATTATCAATTTATATTAATTTCATGCCTTGTAACTCAATTATGTTGAATACAGGCCCTCTAAATTCTTGTAAGCCTATTTGATTATATATTACCATTTTACCTGGCAGTTGTTGGAGGAACCGGCTCTTTACATAAACCGCCTAGTGTCCACACCTGGAAGCCTCTTATCTGGAAGAGACACAATGCATGTTTATTTAAATGATATGATTTTTCGTGTAACAAGAGGTTAGTTATCTAATGCTTGATATCTTCTCTGCATGAAGAAATTTCAATTTTGCATTCTAAATTTTAATTTGAAACCTCTTTGTTTTTTATATTCTCAAAATAACTGTTTTGGTCGGCTTTCTATATGGAAGGAAAGGAATTTTGGTATCATACACTGTTGCCCTTTCAAATAGTTAGGGGAAGTTGGTGCAGGGGACTTGATGGGAATTACCATTTAGGGATTGTCCCAACAGAAAAATAAGAACAGGAAAACCCTATTTAGGTCTCCATTTAGTGATAATTTAGAACTTAAAATGAACGTGTTACAAATTTAATAGGTTTAGAGTTTAGACTGTATGATCACAGACAAAATGAAATAGACCAAGTTTGTACCTCAACTTTTTTCTTGGAATAAAATAGACCCCAACTTCATAAATCTTGAAAAAATTAGACTTCTGTCAAATATGGCCATAAAGTACCAAATTTCTGTTAGATACACAGGGGTAGTTAGAAATTGCACAACCTACCTATATCCCTAACATGATACTCCCATTTTTACCCGACCTGTATCTAAATAAACCAAACTCAATTTACAATTCCGACATTATTCTAGAGTCAAACAACCATCGTTTCCATTCATCCTCCTCCGCCCGCCTGCCTTCGGCACAAGCAGCGTCAGATTCGCAAGATAAACAGATGCGCGTGTGAACGGCTGCCTCCGGCACAGCCCCCAGGAGGCGTCGGATTCGCAAGATGAACAGATGCGTGCGGCGAACGGCTGCCCTCCCCGTCGCGCATGCTCCTGTGTGATGTGCTATCATCTATTCTTGTCTTTTGGTGGAAAAATTAGTCACAATGGTTGTCGTTTGGATAGCAATTGTGCGGGAATCAAAAGGAGGCCTGGTGGGAAGATATTGGAGTCCGATTTCTCTATTCATATTTGTGGACAATAAATTCCCAATTTCATATTCCAAAGAAAATTTGGGTGCTGTACTCTTGTTTTCGTGTGAGGAAAACATTTTCTTGATATTCTTTGTTTTGTGAAGAAATCTCAAACCTCATATTCCTGTGGGATATTATCATTTGTGAACATGAGATGGAGAGAGAAAGATTTCACATATGTGGACCGAGTTTAGGGTTTCAAATGAATGTAGGAAAACTTGAGTAAGTTGGATTTGGGTTGTTTGAATTTGGTTCGGGTCAAATGAGGGTAACGGGTTAGGGATTTATAGGTGGCAATTTCTAAACTACCCCGTGTATATAACATAAATTTGGTACTTAACAGCCATGTTTGACGGAAGTCTAAATTTTTCATGATTTATGAAGTTGAGGTCTATTCTTTGCAAAAAAGATAGTTGAGGTACAAACTTTGTCATTCTCAAATAATTGAGGTATATAAAATGGAAATTGCTCAATGAAAAATAGGTCTGAAGTATCTGAGTAAATGGAGTGAATTATTAATTCTTGTCCCATCAGCTATTGCTGATGAGAAATAGGCTCAGATATTATGGTTTTGGGTACATCCTAATTGGTTATTTAGGTCTGAAGTTTCTGACAAAATGGAGTGAATTATTAATTCTTGTCCCATCAGCTATTGCTGATGAAAAATAGTCTCAGATATTATGGTTTTGGGTACATCTTTTTTATCAGCTTAATCATTTAGATTTCAAGCTTCAATTTCAATTCTGTCAAACTCAACCTACCCATCGAGCATATGGTTTAAATTGTTATCTCGCCACAACTTGGCTGTAGTAATGTTACCATGATGTTAATTATTGCGTATTTTGTATTGTGTATTAAGTTTTATTTAGTTATATTATGCCTTTTTAATCATGTCGAATTTACACGTAATTGGAAGAGAGATTCATTTTCTATGCTATATGATTGCATGTAGGGTGATAGACATTTCATTATTAACTTGTAATGTTCCTATATGTAATGTACTTCCTCTGTTTTCATGAATCTGCAACATTCACCGTGCGCATGCAATCCAATGCATAGTTTTAACAATTAATAATTCACGTTGTGTACGAATAAAAATTAAAAAAATTTGATATTCTAGAACTATAAGATGAGACGATTCTAACAAGATCTAACTTGACTATGTTTTTTCTTATGTAAGTATTGTATAAATGTGAATCAAAGTTGAATAATGAATAGTGTCAAAAACCCAAACGTTCACATTTTTGAAAACGGAGGTAGTATTTTGCATCAAAATATAAGAGAAAAATTGCACTTATTGGATGCTTGATGTATGCTTTTGTGTCATGGATCTTTTCATTAGAAATAATATTTAAGAAAAGGGAAGGTGAAGGAGATGATGAAGATGGCTCTAAGAGAAGCTACCAAACAAAGTGACCCGAACTTGAATAAGGAAACACTCTAAATCTGAGACAATATCCCTCCTTCAAGTGCATGCTTGGTTGATTCCATCCAAGTAGCTTCAAACCTTGAGGGTGATCTTAACCAAAGGTTAAGTCACAAAGGTTGAGAGCAAGAAGATGCTTTCAAGAGACTTTTTACATTTTTAAAATAAACGTCATGTTATCATAATTAATAATTTATATATTATTTATTCTAAAATATTTTATTGATCTCAGCACACATTAATATAAAAATATAAAAAATACAATATTGAAATTATTTATATTAATAAAATATATTAAAAACATGATTAGTATATTTAAATAATATTTGAATTCCAACATTTTCTGCTTTTTAAAAAAATTATTATATGTAATTATATAACTTTATTATAATGATCTGACTAGATCTGATCTGGTCTGGTCGGGTGAGATGTGATTTGGTCTGATCTGGATATTTCTGATCTGATTTGATTTTAATAAAAAATAATAAGTAATAAGTCCTGAAAATAAGTCTAGAGGCGTAAGTGCCATAGCTTAAGAAGGAAGTGCCCTAACTTAAACAAAAAGTCCACCAAAAGATAGCAAAGAGGAGCCCTAAACATATGCCTGGGCGCGCCCTATCTTGGCCATGAGGCGTTGACCCCACAAACCACATGAGCTCTTTCCAGTGCACTTTGGCCTCACTCACGCACACCTTGGGAGACTTCCCAGGAGGTCACCCATCCTAGAATTACTCCAAGGCAAGCACACTTAACTTTGGAGTTCTTATAGGATGATTACCAAGAAAGAAAGGTACCTTGTTGGTATGAGTAGCTTATTTCACTCTATTTAAGCCATTTCTCGGGGTATTACTTACAGCCAGAAAAATGGCTAAGTCCCCTAAACTTCGTCTTATCATCCGTGCTTCCTCCTTATGCTGCTTTGCTTCATGTTTTACATCTTGATGTCGTTCTTCGGTTTATGGTCAATTTCGAGGTGCTGGGTCCATCTAACTCCATCTGGATCATGGGCTTTCTTCCGGATACTTTTGCAACTGGATCAGTAACATGCGCCTCATGCTAATTGATCCCTCTTCACGTCCGTTGTTCTTCTGCTCCTCGAGCAGTTGTGTAGTTTGAGTTGTGAATTTCTTAGGTCTCTGCCTCGAGCATGAGCCTTCTGGTATTAATACAAATGTTGTTCCGGCATCCATGCCATTTTGCTTATTTGCCTTAAAGTATAATGTTTTTAATGGGGTAAGTTTTGGAAAACAATAATCAAGAGCAGACAAGTTATTATGCAGCAGAAAGCAAAACTTGTCTGGAAGCGAAATTAACACATCAAACTCAAATCCAACAAGAGGAACCTAAATCTAACCTGATTTTACAATTATACTTGATAAATATTTTCTTCTTCATCAAGAAGACTGGTTTTACTGTTATTCTTATTCAATGTTGTTTGATGGACTGCTCGGCTTTATTCATCTTTGATCCAGTCAGATTGCTATACCCCTTATACACTCTCATTATTCATCAACTTAAACCAAAAGAAAGTAAAATTGATTATTTTTTTTAAAAAAAAATATTTATTTATTTATTTATAAAAATGTAGGATTAGAGATGTACACTGTGTTTCTGCTAATCTAAATGCATTGATGTCTATGATGGCAATAAGTGATGAACAGCGTAATGATGGATGATTGCATCCAATTTTGTAACATGTATTTATGCACTGATCATTAATCGGTGTCTAATAATATATGCAGAGTTGTCCTTCAAGAATTGATAATCATTGAATATCTGATTTTACATCAATCATTATTCATGTTTCTAAGATTTTCTGGACACTTGATGCAACAGATGCAACTTCAATTGTGGAAATCAAAGTAAAGGCTCAAGCTCCAAAGCTTCATTACATATATCCAACTTGCTTTGAGGTTGGAAGGCCAATGGAATTTGTTGCATGTGGAAGTAATCTACTACAACCAAACTTTCGGTATGATATGGTGCATCAATTAAGGAGAAGAGTGTGCTAAATTTTCTTATGCAGAATTATCTACTTACAAAATGTTGTTTTTTTTTCTTTTCTTTGGAAAGGTTTGCATTTCTTTGATAACTTGTAATCTCTGGTTACTTTCATTGTCACTGTTGATATTGATACCTAAAGTAAATTCTAATGGATACGCAGAGAGCTATTTTTTGCTAGCATGGCATGTTATGCATGTTATGTGCTCACTTGAAAGCATTCTTGTTTTCTTTTCCTATTCCCTATTCTCTTGGCATTCAATTTCAATGTGAAGATGTAAGTGATTTACGAATGTCCATGCTAGGTTTCTTATATCACTTGCTGGGCAATACCTTGCATACAATATTAGTGTATCATCGTTGAATTATGAAGGAAGGGATGCCAATGAGGACCATCAGTTGTTGAAGATACATGTCCCTCGAGTGAATGTGGATCTTCTAGGCCCTGCTTTTATTGAGGTGAGCTTTGAGACTTTTATGCTTGTCTCACTTCTAGGTTTTGCTCGTTTTTTGCACAAAATCTTTTTTTACAAGCCTTCCACTCGTTTAAGCGATTTCAGGAGGCATTTGCTTGTGTATGAGAATTGCTTTTGGTTTGGAGGTGTTTCTTGTTGAGAAAACATTTAGGTTTCCTTCAAGGGTATTATAGAATCACATTGTGGGTCATTTCAAAATTTTCAGACCAATACTGTGTGCCCCCATCAAGTGGTGACATAATTTCTTCTAATTCTCTTTTCACTGTGCCACCCACACTCTGTTACGTGAAAAATTTTGTTTTACTATATCACATATTGAAGTTTGAAGAGTTCTATACTTCAGAAATAACACAGGCATCAACACTTGGGTTTCTTGTGTATTTATTACCTCTAAATTTTTTGTTAAACAGATGTTTAATAATGAGTGTCATTTTGAATCAAATTGTGAATATAGCTGATATTCATTGTGAAAAATGGGCCAAATATGATGAACTAGAATAGGACACCACATTTGATTTATTTTTGTCTACTTCAAACTAGATATAAAATTGAGAAAACTTGGTGTTGATATGATTTCCTGCTGAGCGTAATTTTGGCAAACCTGATGGACAAGTTCCGAGAAGAATTAACTTGTGTTGTTGATCGTTAAATTCTTTCTTAGCATAGATGAGCTGTGTTTGCAGGTCGAGAACCAATCTGGATTGTCCAATTTTGTTCCAATTTTTGTCGGGGCTAAAGAAACATGTGTAGAAATGAGCATCCTGCTACAGCAGTTTGGTGCCCTACCCTCCCAAGAGGAAAAACTGGCCCCTCCTATGCCTAGTGAAGTTTGCGCATTAAGGCATTCATATCTTTCAGACTTTATTTTAGATGCAGCTTGGTTGCTCAGAAAACCGGTATCACAACAATTGTTGACGTCTACCCAAATGCGAAGATTAAATAATTTATTGGTCTTTTTGATAGAGAAAGAGTCAAGTGTCATTTTGGAGAAAGTACTTTGTTCTTTGAAGTATTCGATGGACAACAATTTGTTGGCCTGTGTTTCTGATTCTGAAAAACTGATTTTATGGAGAAATATGGATATTGCACGATGCAGACTTGGTATGAAATCCACGGAGGAGGATTTTTTAACAATACCTGCAGAGAGTGGAACTATCGACAGCAGGAGCTCCCAGAATCAGGTGTTGCATCAAACTCTAATTTATTAGCAATGTTTTATGATACTATTTATATGTCGTATGTTGATGTGAGTTTGGTAGAAAGAGTTGAATGTTTTTCTCCATTAGCACTCAATAGAACTTGTAGATTCTGATATACATGCTGACGAAATGCTTTAGGGTTTCCTGAGGATGGTTCAGGACGCACTGGGGCTTACTGTGTCGTCGCCACCACCACTAGAGGAAGTTGCTGCTACCGTGCCCCTTTTAAAAAGAGACACAGTGATTATGAATGTCAATATTCAGAGTAGGCCACAACAGCCCTGCAGTCCATTTTCGAGAAGGAGAGGTTTCACTTTGCGGCCTCTGGTACTGGCATTTGTGGCTGTCGCTGTTTGCTTCACAATATGTGCAATTGTTCTCCATCCTCAGAGGGCCAATCAGATCGCAACATTTGTCAGAAGCCGATTTTCCGATAGCAGTTAGCATCAGCCGTAAGGACTGAGTTTAGTAAACTCTTTGCATCTGTACATATAGAAATGTGACAATATTGCAGTTTATGAACATATATACTGGCTTTTGAAGTCGGAACTGTGCAATGACAAATGGTTCATTCGCCTCGCCTCAGATTGTCGATTGCTGCAGACCATTTTACCCTCGTCCTGTATTCTTGTTCTTATGATTTGCCAGGTATATGTAGATTTGACACTGTTGTCATAACTGTTGTAGGTTTTGTTCTATTTATGATGTAAAACATTAAAACCATAAGCAGCATTGTCTGCTAGAATTGTCTGTGATCAAATTGATGTTGAAGAAGACAGGTTAAGCAGTGTAGTTATTGAAGCAAGAAACAAACAGTTCATTGTTTATATGTTATCATCATCCTTTAGGGGAGAAGGATACATGTAGGGGTGAAAGAGGGACGGATAATTCCCGCGCGATCCGATGCCGTATTCGATTATATTCGAATTCGAATTCGAATTTTTATATTCGGCGGATACGGGACAGGATATGGGATTGTAAATATCCGTCCGTATCCGAAAAATCCGAACATCATGCGGATATTATCCGTGTTTTCTATCCGAATATCCGAAAATTTATATATGTATATTATAATATATTATATTAACTATAAAATAAATAAGTAATACTATATGTATAAATATAATCAAAAACTTGAAAGCCATATGTGATTAAATCAAATCATATTATTCAACTTGACTACATCATTAGGTTATTTGCATCTAAACTGTAGTACGTAACATCTTGTAGTGATGCTACTTAAATGTTTTGAACGAATTAACTAATGATCTTGGAAAATTTTAAAAATCAATTTAGGTTACGTAGTATATATTCTGATTGCTCTTAAAAATTATAAAAAAAATAATTTTAAAAATTAAAAGATTATCCGAATTAAAATCCGAATCCGTCTCGTATCCATTTCCCGAAACATTCGAATTCGTATTTGTATCCGGCCTATTCGTATTCGATTCCGTATTCGACAAAAAAATATGGGATAGGATACGGGACGAGTACTATCCGCTCGTATCCGTCCCGTTTTCACCCCTAGATACATGTTAACTTGCTGAGGTCGAGTAGGTGACAAGCCACCAACATAATCCATTTCATTGTTTATATGTTATCATCATCCTTTAGGGGAGAAGGATACATGTTAACTTGCTGAGGTCGAGTAGGTAACAACCCACCAACATAATCCATTTCCAGCGTGGCATGCCCATGCCCTAAAAAATTAGTTTCACACATGTAGTTATTAAGATCCTGATCTTAAGATCTTACGATTTTCTGATTTACTTCTTAAAAACGATTTAGATCTTTGTAGAATCTTAAATTTAGTAGGATCTCGATCTTGATTGTAAAATCCCGATCTTAATGGTAGAATCTTACGATTCTATAGGATCCGATCTTACCAAATTTTGAAATATGATCTCATAATTTCATTTTTTTTTCATAAAATCGGTATTAAATTTTATTTTCAACTGTTTATAGTGCTTTACTGCTTCATTTACTTAATAATATTCTATATTATGCTTTCATTTGTTAATATGTATGATTATTTTTATCTATTGTTGCAACTTTGTACTTCCTCCGTCTCATTATTTTTGTTACATTGGCTTTCGACACGCATACCGAGACACATTTTCAACGGTTAATAACTTAAATTGTGTACAACGAAAAATTATAAAAAGTTGATTGTCTAAAACTACAAGATTAGACGAATCTAACAAGATCTCACTTGACTATGTTTTTTCTTACATAGCTATATTAAAAATTTGAATCAAAGTTAAACAGTGAATAGTGTAAAAAAACTCTCTGTAACAAAAATGTTGAGATGGAGGTAGTAAGATCTTAGGATCTACATTCGATCCTACGGTTCCGATGTTATAAAGATAAAAACGATCCCAGCTAAGATCTCGATCTTGATAACCCGGTTTCACATATCAAGTAGTTACCCATTCCTCCTCTAGATCTTGTTTACTGCATTTTTCTACCTCCGCAAATAAATATTGGGGAACTTAGACTTCACCCCCACCAAACTTAAAGTTTTGGTCAACCCCCACCACTCACAAAATTCACACCTGACCTCCCCAAAAGAATAAAACCCTAACTATACTTAACAATATAAATAAATTAGTGTAATGCACTAGGTGTGAAATACCAACTATACCCGTAAGTGTAATAAAAGAAAAAATATTTATATTTTACCACATATGTAAAAGGGAACTTTACCATATTCCCCACTCGTCATGTTACCATGTTTTTTTCCCCCAAAAATCCCAAAAATTTAATATTCTCATTTTAAAAAAATTTGGGTTACCACACTTCATAACCTACTTACCACACTTTCAAAATATTTTACCACACTTGTAAAAGGAAACTTTACCATATTCTTCACTCTTAATGTTACCAAGTTCCCCCCCCCCCCCCCCAATAAAAAAAATCCCCAACAATTTAATGTTCTCATTTTTAAAAATTTTGGGTTACCACACTTTATAACCTAATTACCGCACGTTTAAAATATTTTACCACACATGTAAAAGGAAATTTACCATATTCCTCACTAGTCATGTTACCACGTTTTTTTCCCACCAAAATTCCCCAAAATTCAATGTTCTCATTTTAAAAAAAAATTGGGTTACCACACTTCATAATCTACTTACCACGCTTTCAAACTATTTTACCACACTTGTAAAAGGAAACTTTACCATATTCTCCACTCTTCATGTTACCAAGTTTTTTCCCCCCAAAAATCCCCAACAATTTAATATCCTCATTTAGAAAAAATTTGGGTTACCATACTTCGTAACCTAATTACCACACTTTTAAAATATTTTACCACACATGTAAATGAAACTTTACCATATTCCTCACTCGTCATGTTACCAAGTTTTTTTCCCCCCAAAATCCCTAAAATTCAATGTTTTCATTTTTAAAAAATTTAGGTTACCACACTTCATAACCTACTTACCAACTTTCAAACTATTTTAACACACTTGTAATAGGAAACTTTACCATATTCCTCACTCTTCATGTTACCAAGTTTTTTTCCCCAAAAAATCCCCAACAATTTAAAGTTCTCATTTAAAAAAAAAATGGGTTACCACACTTCATAACCAAATTACCAAACTTTTAAAATATTTTACCACACATGTAAAAGAAAACTTTACCATATTCCTCACTCGTCATGTTACCACGTTCCCCCCCCCCCTCCCCCTCCCCCCCGAAAAAAAAATTCAATGTTCTCGTTTTTAAAAAAAAAATTGGGTTAACCAATTGGTACTCCCTGTGGATTGTGGTAACCAATTATGGTAATTGCGAATATACGAGTGTGGTAATCTTCCAATTCATGTGTAAATATGGTAATATGTGATGCACCCTGTGAAACTACATTTAAATGAGCTTAAATCGTACTAAAATATGTCCAAAATGAGTGCATTTTACCTTAATTCATTTCACTTTTAGGTGTATTTCATGTGTTTTTATTTTTCAAGTGATCATGGTTAGATTTGGCTTATTGAGGTTAAATTTACCATGTTTTTATGTGTTTTTAATAAGACTTTGGCAAACCTAATGCATTGCAATGTTGTTTCAGGCATTTAAATGATGAAAAGCGATGTTCGGAAGCTTTATTTTGGAAAATAAGAAATATTTAATGATATGTGCCAAGATTCAGACTTAGAAAAAATTCAGTTGAAACCTTCCCAGAATGCTCCGCACATGCATGGCGGAGCCTAAACTGCCTTCCGAGCACCGCACCAGGCACTGCTTCAACACTTAGAAAAATTTCAGAGGTGAAAAAGCTTCAGAATGCTCCGCACCTTCTTGGCGGCGCATAAAACACCCTCTAGGCGCCACAAAATGCACCGCAATCAGAAAATTGGGAAAAAGCTTCAGAATGCCCCGCACCTTCTTGGCGGCGCCGAAATTGCCTTCCAAGCGCCACTTTTTGCGCCGCAGCAGAATTTTTGAAAAATGTCAGGATGCGTCAGCTCTCCTTGGTGGCGCCTAAAACCTCTTCCGAGCGCCAGTTTATGCGCCACAGTCGCGGTTTGGAGGTTTTCTAACCTCCCGAACACGGTTTTAAAGCCCGTGTTTCGTCACTCTTCAATCCAGACTCATTCCAGACACATTCTATCGACAAAAACGCTCTGCAACTTTGGAGAAGAAGGCCGATAACACCGAACCATGCCGGAGGAAGTGATCGGAATGTCTTTCTGACTCTGTTCTTCGCATTCTAGGTGTTGTTTTCCTTTTTCTCGCTTTGTAATGTTTAGGATTTGCTTTTAAACATAATTTCCTACTGTTTTCATGTTTGTAAACGGATTTTTATGTCGTTCGTGTTAAAAGTATTCTAGAACGGGAGTTCAGAATCACTTTTAAAGTACGAATTTATGTTTTATGGAAGTATAATAAATGTCTGTAACACCCCGGTTTTGGTAACCCAGGCCGGGATGCCACCGCCACACCTCCCTAGCAAGACACGGTTTCTCCGAGCTCACTAAAGAGATGCAAGGCTATGGTTTTTCAGAATTTAAAATATTCAAACAGCCTATTCATATATAATTTAAAAATAATACATCAAAGTTGTAGCGGAAATATAAGTCGTGCAGCGGAAATAAAGTGTATGCATCGGAATTTAAAATATAGGGCCGACATGGCCAAAACACGGGTTAAACAGGCCCGTTCATGCGAGTCATGTAAAGTAAATAATTAAATGCCCAACATGATCCCCCAATGTATGATCATGCTCCGTACTCTGTAAAAAAAATGAACAACGGTTTTTATCAGTATTATAAAATACTGAGTAAGTCAATCCTCACATAGCAATAAAGGGGTTAGATTTTTAATAATTAAGATAAAACTTTTTGTCATACATAAAAACATTTTATTTACCAATTTTAAAAAAATACGAATATAATTGCATACTTTAAAGACACATTTAATTTCATAATTAAAAATTTAAGCACGGGCAATTATTTAAGACATGATTTTAAAACATGAATAATACCGTAAGTAAATAAATAAAAATTTGAGTTTTTAAAATTCTCCCCGTTACGCCATCATCTCAACAATATATCATTTAGCCGGTGATCCGGCGGCCGCAGCCAATTTCATAAATATCATTTAGCCGGTGATCCGGCGGCCGCAGCCAATTTCATAAGTATCATATCTCATTTAGCCGGTAGCCCGGCGGCCGCAGCCTATCTGCCATACCCTGTACCACTCCGTCGAGCCTCGAGTAACCCATACGGATACACCCGAGAGGGTAGGCCCGTTGGCTCTTGTAGCCAAATCCGCCATATCCAGTACCACTCCGTCGAGCCTCGAGTAACCCATACGGATACACCCGAGAGGATAGACCCAAAAATAAGATGCCGTTTTGGCAATCTTTCGCGCGTAGTAACCAATGCCGTTTTGGCACGAAATGAATAATTAGGAGGGCACCCTGCAGAGCACTCATCCCCTAATTTTGTGTAACCAATGTAACCGATATCGTTTCAACTTTAGTGTAACGGGATTTTCAAAAATATATCTTTATCGTATCACAAGATTTCGATCGTTGTTTAGAAATTTCAAGATTTCACAAGTTTAAAACTGATCGATGTCACAGTTTACGCCTTTTCAGTTTAAAAATCCATTTCTTAGGCGATTGATCTGAAATTTTCACAGTAGCTCAAAAACATCCCAACGAACAACTTTCATGTTTCGAGTTTTTCGGAAAAAAGATGGGAAGCATGTCAAAAATCAAGTTTTCTACACAAACAGTATGCTGCCAGGATTCAGGTTTGACACCGTTCAAAGATTTGACCTTTTAACATATCAAATGAACTCCAAAAATTCTGAACTTTTATATGCACATACTAGACATGATTACCTACAACTTCTGTTTAGATCACAAAGATTAGTTCGGACTAGAAATGATAGAAATATGCTCATCAAGTTCGGTTAAGGAAACTGTCAACTTTTGAAAATTCTTTAAAAATGCAGAATATGTCCGACCCGATTTGGGGTATCAAAACTCGATGAAAATCTCTGAAATTTTTACACAGTATAGCTTAAGATCTTAGGATCAAAATCTTAGTTTTGAGTTTTTCGGTTTGAACACTCGAAGTAAGAGTTTTGGTCGGATTTCAGAAAACACGTAGATTGGGGTTTTTAGGTTCGATTTTAACGTTTCGTTTTAGATCCAATGTTTCGGATGCCTTTAAACCACCCATATTGATATGGAAGGTATTGACTTACAGTAAGTGAGTTCTTGAACGTCCTAGGGTCAATTGATTTGTCCAAAATCGCCACGGACGGATCTACGCAACACGTTCTTCTTCTCCTTTGGCCACGAACGTGTTTGCAAGTAAAGATCCGCAAGTTAGGATGATGGTTATGATCTTAAAACAATAAGGAAACCTAATTTACATCTAGGAGTATAGGCTCTTACAATCACTAAACCATAATAACCATATTTGCCGTTTTGGCTACAAGAGGGGGCGGCCCAACGAGCTCCACCAAGTGCACTTACCCTCAAGAAATAATTAAAGCATCCCACTCGATCATATTTCACAAAGTTTCAAAATCCACATTTTAATAATTTCAAAACATATTTACATTTCCAGAATTTACGCATTTCAAAAAGAGTGAGAATCGACTCATCTTCATCGAGAACACAACATGGATTCTACCGGAAGAATTTAAAACTGTGGCAGAATTCAGAATCGCCTTTGGAAATATAGCAAATCATTTTCAAAAATTCCGAAACTTTTACAGGAACTAGAAAACACCAAGATGAACATTTTTCATAGAAATAGGCATCTTCAAATTCGGACTCTAAATAGGCCATTTAAATCGATTTCAGAAAACACTGATCCAAGGATTTTAAAAGCTTCAGGGAATCAGACCATAGTATGTTCAAAAATTCATAACTTTTACGAGAGAGTTTCTAAAATCATAAAATTTGACGGAGACATCTAGACACAATATGGAACAAAACTCTCGAAGACATCAACCAAAAATAACCAACATAGGCTGATCCAAAATGTACATCAAAATCGGACTCATCAAAAATCAATTCTGACAGCAAATCTGTAGCAGAATACCAGATCGGATTTCGGGCTTAAAACAACTCCAAAAATTCTAAAAATTTACAGAGATCATCTTTAGAATGTTAGAAATATTTTTCATTTAGGAAGGATTTCCCAAAAATGCACGGATCCAAGTCAAAAATGCGAGGCAACAGAAACTAGTCATGAAAACACCCTAGTTGACAGATTTGCAGTTGTGGGTAAGGATGATGGATTTCGATTTTTGTATACTTAAAACTTGGATTGGGATCTCCAAGACTTGAAGTAGAGAAGATTAACTTACCATCTATGAAGTGGTATCAAGAAATTCTCAAATCCAAGCCTTTAGGATGTCCAAAGTCCACAACTCCATTGCTATTCCTCTACAAAGCTACTGGATGAAGAGATTGGATGTTGAAGAAAGCCTTCCTTGCTTGACCAACTAGAAGAATACTCATAAATCCCACCAACACTTTCTCAAGTTTTTCTAAATTTGCAATGATGGGAGTGGAATCCAAATGTCTGCCTTTGGTAGCTAAATGAGGGTATTAAATAAACGTTCACAAGACTTCTATCCAACCTAGAGTGTTATAGGAGTCACAAGTCACATGGGAGACACAAGTCACATGGGAGTCACATGCACAACCTAACAAAGTTGGCACTCATTATGGTATATGTCCAAAGACAGAGATGCTGGGACTAAATGGCTTGGCCAAAAATTCTAAAATTTGACGTGCATAATCTAGACACAATTTGGAAAAACTTTGGTGTTGAACACTTTAAGTGATTCCCACTGTAGGTAGGTCAAATAATTCGATTCTTATAGTTAAAAATTTTTGTCAGCTTGTATCCTAATGGTAATGGTGTGAATGACTTTATCACTTCATAATTCAATCCTTATTACTCTAATTGTGGCCCCAATACCTTATAATAATAATAAGAATAATATGTATATATATTTATATATATATATACTAAAATAAAAATTAAGTGATCTTGTAAGTCATACATAGCTCCAAAAAGGAATATATTCCTTATTTGAAAATGACAAGATATGATTAATATTCCACCCTAAAATTTCAAACAATAGTCAAATTATTCCCAATTATATTATGGCATTCTAGAATAATTCCATAAATAAAAATATGGGTAGAATGATTAATTAAGGATATATAGAAAATAGATAATTCTCATTATAATTTAAACATATGAATATATACATGTATATACATGTGTACATGTTTGGAAAGATTATTTCAAGACCAAGGTATATATATGTGTATAGAAACTTGTATATGGATTTAAAATATTCTATGAACCATATACTTATTACAATTGATATTGAAATCCATATATCTATTTGAAAAGACAAATATATATATAATTTTTCAAAGTATGTTTTGTAGAAAATAATATACTAATCCTTAAGCAAATATTTGAACATATAAATATATATATATAGATTTGATTAAAAATCTACTTAGTGAATTGATCAAAAATATATATTCTTACATATATATCGGGCAATTTCTATGGTATTACAATCTACCCTCCTTAGGAATGAACTTCGTGACCGATTGATTGATTGTGGTTGTGTCATTGTGTTTTGTTGTTTGATATTATTTGACTGAACCCAGAATTGAAATTTCCAAGTTGCCTACGTACCCCGTGAAGGGATCAAGTCATTACGTAGTTCAAAACAATTTTGAATTTGTTTATTTATTGATTTGGGACACATAATATTCGGGTTGTTACATCCTTCCCCCCTTAAGATTACAGTTATGTCCCCATAACTGTGGTTGCACCGTCTTGGAATAGGGTCGGGTAACGCTCCTTCATGTCGGCCTCTAACTCCCATGTCGCTGTTTCACTTTCATGGTTCGACCAAAGAACCTTGACCATTCTCACGGTTTTGTTCCTTGTTACTCTCTCCTTAACATCGAGTATTTGTACCGGAATTTCCTCATAGCTCAAGTCATCATCCAATTCAATTCCTTCCGGTTGGAGTATATGGGTCAGATCGTGCACATACTTCTTCAATTGTGATACGTGGAACACATTGTGAACTCGAGCCAATTGTGGCGGTAAGGCTAGACGATATGCTAGATTCCCGACTTTTTCTAGAATTTCATAAGGTCCTATATATCGAGGACTTAACTTTCCTCGTTTGCCAAAACGCATAACCCCCTTCATCGGTGATATCTTTAACATGACCTTATCTCCAACTTGAAATTCTAGGTCTTGCCGTCTCACATCGGCATAACTTTTCTGTCTGTCTTGGGCCGCTTTCATCTTTCCTTGAATCACTTTGATTTGTTGGGTCATATCTTCTACGAGTTGTGCTCCTACTACCACTGTCTTATCACTCTCTTCCCAACTCAACGTACTTCGGCACCTTTGACCATACAATGCCTCGAATGGTGCCATGCCGATGCTAGCATGGTAGCTATTGTTGTAGGAAAATTCAATTAGGGGTAAATGATTTTCCCAGCTACCCTTAAACTCTAGGACACACGCTCTCAGCATGTCCTCCAATGTTTGGATTGTTCTCTCAGTTTGTCCATCCGTCATTGGGTGGAATGCGGTGCTCATCTTAATCTGCGTACCGAGAGCTTCTTGTAACTTGATCCAAAAGTGAGAGACAAATCTACTGTCTCTATCGGAGATAATGTCATGTGGTACCCCGTGTCTTCGTACCACATTGTCAATATACGCTCTTGCTAATTGGTCCATGGTCCAAGTGTCCTTCATTGGAATAAAAATGGCCGTCTTCGTTAGCCTATCGACAATCACCCATATCTTATTCATCCCTCTTGGTGATCGTGGTAATCCCAAAACGAAATCCATCGAGATACTATCCCACTTCCAACTCGGGATTTCCAATGGTTGCATCAATCCTAAGGGTTTTTGTCGCACGGCTTTGACCTTTTGGCACGTGAGGCATCTCGCTACAAATTCTGCCACTTCATTCTTCATCCTCGGCCACCAGTAAATCTTCCTCAAATCCTTATATAATTTGTTGCCTCCAGGGTGAACCGAGTAAGGTGTGTTATGCCCTTCTTCCATCAATCTTTGTTTTATCTCCACGCATTTCTGTGGTACACACCATCTTCCTTTGAAACGAATGCTTCCGTCCTCATGGATAGCAAATCCTATCGCCTTCCCGTTGGCAATGTTCTCCTTAATCCTTTCCAACTTTGCGTCGCCCGGTTGGGCGAGTTTGATCTCGTCAAATATGGTCGATTCGACTACCATTGCGTTGACCATTTCATTTACAGTGCCCGAATGCACTAGTTCTAAGCTCAATCTTGCCAAGTCCATATACAATGCCGGCGGAATCACCAACGAATTCACTACATGTTGGGTCTTCCGGCTTAAGGCATCGGCTACCACGTTGGCCTTCCCTTCGTGGTAAGAAATTTCGAGATCGAAGTCCTTGATTAGTTCCAACCACCTCCGTTGTCTCAGATTTAACTCCTTTTGAGTGAATATTTATTTGAGGCTTTTGTGGTCTGTGAACATCCGACACTTTCTCCCATAGAGGTAATGTCTCCATATTTTCAGAGCGAACACGACTGCCGCCAACTCCAAGTCGTGTGTCGGGTAGTTCGCTTCATGAGGTTTCAATTGACGCGAAGCATATGCAATGACTCTCGAGTCTTGCATCAAAACACATCCTAGACCTTCCTTCGAAGCGTCACTGTAAACCTCGAAGTCACCATGCTCTGATGGTAGTGCTAATACGGGTGTAGTGGTGAGTCGCTTTTTCAGTTCTTGAAACGCGGACTCACACTCACTGGTCCAGTCATATTTCACCCCTTTCTTTAACAGCTGGGTCAACGGGCGTGTGATTTTCGAGAAGTCCTTCACAAATCGCCTATAATAACCAGGTAGTCCAAGGAAGCTCCGTATTTCAGTTGGACTCGTCGGCGATACCCATTCCGTCACCGCCGAAATTTTTGCCTGATCCACTGAAACTCCAGTGGCGGATACTATGTGCCCAAGGAATGCTACTTCCTTCAACCAAAAGTCGCATTTGGATAGTTTGCCATAGAGTTGGTTCTTGCGCAAAGTCCCTAACACTTGGTGCAAATGTTGGGAATGCTCCTCCTCGCTTCTCGAGTAGATCAGGATGTCGTCGATGAACACCACGACGCATTGATCTAACAATTCTCTAAATACATTGTTCATGAGGTTCATGAACATTGCAGGTGCATTTGTTAACCCAAAGGATAATACTGTGAACTCGTAGTGTCCATAACGAGTTCGGAATGCCGTCTTCGGGATATCCTTCTCCGCAATCCTCAACTGGTGATAACCGGATCGCAAGTCGATCTTTGAGAACACCGACGCCCCCTTCAATTGATCAAATAAGTCCTCAATCCTTGGTAATGGATACTTGTTCTTGATGGTTACTTGATTGAGTCCTCTGTAGTCGATGCAAAGGCGTAGTCCTCCGTCCTTCTTTTTAACAAATAAGACCGGTGCTCCCCACGGGGACGTACTTGGTCTTATGTATCCTTTCTCCAACAACTCTTCGAGTTGTTCCTTTAACTCTTTCATTTCCAGTGGCGCCATGCGGTAAGGAGCCTTTGAAACAGGTTCCGTTCCCGGAATGAGATCTATGGTGAATTCAAGATCTCTCTCAGGTGGCATACCAGGGATGTCTTCAGGAAATACGTCCGGGTATTCTCTCACCACTGGGATGTTGTCAACCTTGCTCTCTTCCGCCTCAAGGTTGTGAACGTAGCATGCATACAACGCGTATCCCTTATGCATTAAGCTACGAAGCTTGAGAGCGTTAACAACCTTGTTGCTCCTCTTAGGGGGTTGAGAGTAAAAGATGACTCTCTTTCCCCTACCTTTCGACAAGGTGATCTTCTGCTTTTGACATTCTATCACCGCTTTATACCGGGTCAACCAATCCATTCCCAGTATAACGTCGAAGTCCCTTAAATTAAATTCTACCAAGTTTGCGAAAAATTCTATGTTCTTGATAACTATCGGAATTCTGTTATAACGTTTAGAGCATGGTACTACCTCTCCTGAAGGTAGTTGAATTTCTAAGTTAATCAGTTCGCACTTAGGTAGATCTAGTTCAGATAAGACTCTTGATGATATAATCGAACAACTACCTCCTGAGTCAAACAGAACTTTAAGGGGTGTACTTAAAACATGGAACGTACCTGCCATCACGTCACCCTGCATAGGCACATCTGCTTGGTTGATAACATTCAACCGCCCCATTGGCCGTCCTTGATTGCCCTGCTTATCCCGGTTCGGGTTCTGATTCTGTTGCTGATTTGGATTCTGTGGAGGGCGTTGATTCTGGTTGAAATTCTAATTCTGAGGGGGTCTGTACCCTTGATTGTTACCGTTCCGCCCATTTTGATTACGAGGCTGTGCTGGCCCCATAATCAAGTCCTCCCGCTTGGTGATGTTTTCAATTCGAGTCCGGCACTCATTCACCCGATGACCAAATCGACCACACCGGTAGCATGCGCCCTGTTGGGGGCATCCCCTAATCAAGTGAGGTCTCCCACATCTTGGGCATGGTGGCACAGGGTTACCTTGGAAAAAGGTTCTCCCACCATTTCCCCTATTGTTGTTCTGAGGGGGTCTGTTCAGGCCTCCCCGAAAGTTGTTTCCTCCAGAATTGTTACCGGATCGGCTATCCCTGTTCCTCTTATCTTGTCCCTGAGGTCCCCGGCTGGACTCTCCACTCATCCTCCTCTTCAGTTGTTGCACCCTTGCAACAGCAACTGCACGATCATACAGTGCTTGCAGGTTCGGGTAATGGATGCCAGTGATCACTTCCCGTATGGTCAAGTTCAACCCCATCTTGAATTTTTGTGCCTTCTCGACGTCTGTCGGTACTAGTCTTGGTGCGAAGCGCACCAACTCCTTGAATCGAGTGTAATACTCTTGTACAGTCTGCCCGCCTTGTCTTAATGACAAAAACTCCTCGTACATGGCCGCCTTCGTACTCAGGGGGTAAAATCGGTCCCTGAGCAGTTCCATCATTTCAGTCCATGAATAGGGCTCCTCGTCCTCTCGTATCTTTCCCTGGGTGGCTTGCCACCAGTCGTCTGCTTCACCTCCCAAGTAGTATGAGGCCACATGCACCTTTTCCCCTTCTGGGCACTTAACCGCGCTTAACAACTTGTCGAAGGTCCTAATCCACTCCTCTAGTTTTGCAGGGTCTTCCTCGCCGGCGTAGTGCGGCGGGTGGTATGGGTTCACCATGGCTAGGTAATTAATGCGAGCCTGTGGTGGAGGTGCCGCAGCCGCTTGGTCCTGGTTCACCTGCGCGTTCCCTAGCGCAATGAGAACCTCTTCTAGAGTGCGTAGGCGATTACCCATGTTGTTTGGTATAGGGCCTGCTGGCTCTTCCTGAGCGTGTACACCCACGTTTGGTATCGGCATGTCGGGTTGCCTAGGTATTTCGTTGGTATTGGGAGGAATGGGCTGGATGCGCGGTCTCCCTCTCGGTGCCATTCTGTTGCAAGAACAAGTGATTTAGATTTTAAGGAAAATATAATAGAGGGTTTATGCAATGATTTTCTTTTAATAAGTGGTATTAGGGGATTTCAGGGTTTTGGGTTTTAAGGTACCCTTGTTTGATTGTTATCTCTTTATTAAATACATATATGTTGTTGGGACTCGAGGTACTCGTTAATCAGTTTTATCATAAGGTTGATCACGTTCGCGTTTGATTCGGCCATCTAATGTCAACAAGGTAGGTTAGAGTTAGAACATGCCAAATGTAAAGTTAGGAGATGCAAAAATTTAAATCTATATGCAAGTATGCATATGCAATCCCCCAATGAGTTTTAATTTTTACATGCATTTATTTATCCATGGGTTTTAAAAATAATTTATCCTCATGGATAATCTAGAAATAAGGAAAAAGGTTTTGGCCACTATATTGGGCCAAAAGTAATAAATTATTTGGGCTTAAGTAAAAACAAAGGTATTGGGCCAAAATAATTGGGCTTATCATGATAATTAATTTTTGAGCCAAAAATAATTAATCCTTGGGTTTAAAATATTACACTAAGTAAATAAAATTTTTGGCTCAAAATAATAAACATTTGGGCTTTATTTAAAAATAAAGGTATTGGGCTAAAAATAATTTCTTGGGCTTCTAAAAAAAATTTTGGGCTCAAAATTTGGGCTTTAACTTCAAAATAATAATTGGGCTCTTTAAAATATATTACTAGTTTAGAAATAACAACTTTAAAAATAATAACACTTAAAAATAATAGTTTAAAAAATATTCCGGGTTCTTTAAAATAGTAGTTTTAAAATATTCCGGGCTCTTTAAAATAATAGCTTTAAAATGTGCTCTGATACCACATTGTAACACCCCGGTTTTGGTAACCCAGGCCGGGATGCCACCGCCACACCTCCCTAGCAAGACACGGTTTCTCCGAGCTCACTAAAGAGATGCAAGGCTATGGTTTTTCAGAATTTAAAATATTCAAACAGCCTATTCATATATAATTTAAAAATAATACATCAAAGTTGTAGCGGAAATATAAGTCGTGCAGCGGAAATAAAGTGTATGCAGCGGAATTTAAAATATAGGGCCGACATGGCCAAAACACGGGTTAAACAGGCCCGTTCATGCGAGTCATGTAAAGTAAATAATTAAATGCCCAACATGATCCCCCAATGTATGATCATGCTCCGTACTCTGTAAAAAAAATGAACAACGGTTTTTATCAGTATTATAAAATACTGAGTAAGTCAATCCTCACATAGCAATAAAGGGGTTAGATTTTTAATAATTAAGATAAAACTTTTTGTCATACATAAAAACATTTTATTTACCAATTTTAAAAAAATACGAATATAATTGCATACTTTAAAGACACATTTAATTTCATAATTAAAAATTTAAGCATGGGCAATTATTTAAGACATGATTTTAAAACATGAATAATACCGTAAGTAAATAAATAAAAATTTGAGCTTTTAAAATTCTCCCCGTTACGCCATCATCTCAACAATATATCATTTAGCCGGTGATCCGGCGGCCGCAGCCAATTTCATAAATATCATTTAGCCGGTGATCCGGCGGCCGCAGCCAATTTCATAAGTATCATATCTCATTTAGCCGGTAGCCCGGCGGCCACTCCGTCGAGCCTCGAGTAACCCATACGGATACACCCGAGAGGGTAGGCCCGTTGGCTCTTGTAGCCAAATCCGCCATATCCAGTACCACTCCGTCGAGCCTCGAGTAATCCATACGGATACACCCGAGAGGATAGGCCCAAAAATAAGATGCCGTTTTGGCAATCTTTCGCGCGTAGTAACCAATGCCGTTTTGGCACGAAATGAATAATTAGGAGGGCACCCTGCAGAGCACTCATCCCCTAATTTTGTGTAACCAATGTAACCGATATCGTTTCAACTTTAGTGTAACGGGATTTTCAAAAATATATCTTTATCGTATCACAAGATTTCGATCGTTGTTTAGAAATTTCAAGATTTCACAAGTTTAAAACTGATCGATGTCACAGTTTACGCCTTTTCAGTTTAAAAATCCATTTCTTAGGCGATTGATCTGAAATTTTCACAGTAGCTCAAAAACATCCCAACGAACAACTTTCATGTTTCGAGTTTTTCGGAAAAAAGATGGGAAGCATGTCAAAAATCAAGTTTTCTACACAAACAGTATGCTGCCAGGATTCAGGTTTGACACTGTTCAAAGATTTGACCTTTTAACATATCAAATGAACTCCAAAAATTCTGAACTTTTATATGCACATACTAGACATGATTACCTACAACTTCTGTTTAGATCACAAAGATTAGTTCGGACTAGAAATGATAGAAATATGCTCATCAAGTTCGGTTAAGGAAACTGTCAACTTTTGAAAATTCTTTAAAAATGCAGAATATGTCCGACCCGATTTGGGGTATCAAAAATCGATGAAAATCTCTGAAATTTTTACACAGTATAGCTTAAGATCTTAGGATCAAAATCTTAGTTTTGAGTTTTTCGGTTTGAACACTCGAAGTAAGAGTTTTGGTCGGATTTCAGAAAACACGTAGATTGGGGTTTTTAGGTTCGATTTTAACGTTTCGTTTTAGATCCAATGTTTCGGATGCCTTTAAACCACCCATATTGATATGGAAGGTATTAACTTACAGTAAGTGAGTTCTTGAACGTCCTAGGGTCAATTGATTTGTCCAAAATCGCCACGGACGGATCTACGCAACACGTTCTTCTTCTCCTTTGGCCACGAACGTGTTTGCAAGTAAAGATCCGCAAGTTAGAATGATGGTTATGATCTTAAAACAATAAAGAAACCTGATTTACATCTAGGAGTATAGGCTCTTACAATCACTAAACCATAATAACCATATTTGCCATTTTGGCTACAAGAGGGGGCGGCCCAACGAGCTCCACCAAGTGCACTTACCCTCAAGAAATAATTAAAGCATCCCACTCGATCATATTTCACAAAGTTTCAAAATCCACATTTTAATAATTTCAAAACATATTTACATTTCCAGAATTTACGCATTTCAAAAAGAGTGAGAATCGACTCATCTTCATCGAGAACACAACATGGATTCTACCGGAAGAATTTAAAACTGTGGCAGAATTCAGAATCGCCTTTGGAAATATAGCAAATCATTTTCAAAAATTCCGAAACTTTTACAGGAACTAGAAAACACCAAGATGAACATTTTTCATAGAAATAGGCATCTTCAAATTCGGACTCTAAATAGGCCATTTAAATCGATTTCAGAAAACACTGATCCAAGGATTTTAAAAGCTTCAGGGAATCAGACCATAGTATGTTCAAAAATTCATAACTTTTACGAGAGAGTTTCTAAAATCATAAAATTTGACGGAGACATTCTAGACACAATATGGAACAAAACTCTTGAAGACATCAACCAAAAATAACCAACATAGGCTGATCCAAAATGTACATCAAAATCGGACTCATCAAAAATCAATTCTGACAGCAAATCTGTAGCAGAATACCAGATCGGATTTTGGGCTTAAAACAACTCCAAAAATTATAAACATTTACAGAGATCATCTTTAGAATGTTAGAAACATTTTTCATTTAGGAAGGATTTCCCAAAAATGCACGGATCCAAGTCAAAAATGCGAGGCAACAGAAACTAGTCATGAAAACACCCTAGTTGACAGATTTGCAGTTGTGGGTAAGGATGATGGATTTCGATTTTTGTATACTTAAAACTTGGATTGGGATCTCCAAGACTTGAAGTAGAGAAGATTAACTTACCATCTATGAAGTGGTATCAAGAAATTCTCAAATCCAAGCCTTTAGGATGTCCAAAGTCCACAACTCCATTGCTATTCCTCTACAAAGCTACTGGATGAAGAGATTGGATGTTGAAGAAAGCCTTCCTTGCTTGACCAACTAGAAGAATACTCATAAATCCCACCAACACTTTCTCAAGTTTTTCTAAATTTGCAATGATGGGAGTGGAATCCAAATGGCTGCCTTTGGTAGCTAAATGAGGGTATTAAATAAACGTTCACAAGACTTCTATCCACCCTAGAGTGTTATAGGAGTCACAAGTCACATGGGAGACACAAGTCACATGGGAGTCACATGCACAACCTAACAAAGTTGGCACTCATTATGGTATATGTCCAAAGACAGAGATGCTGGGACTAAATGGCTTGGCCAAAAATTCTAAAATTTGACGTGCATAATCTAGACACAATTTGGAACATCTTTTGTGTTGAACACTTTAAGTGATTCCCACTGTAGGTAGGTCAAATAATTCGATTCTTATAGCTAAAAATTTTTGTCAGCTTGTATCCTAATGGTAATGGTGTGAATGACTTTATCACTTCATAATTCAATCCTTATTACTCTAATTGTGGCCCCAATACCTTATAATAATAATAAGAATAATATGTATATATATTTATATATATATATACTAAAATAAAAATTAAGTGATCTTGTAAGTCATACATAGCTCCAAAAAGGAATATATTCCTTATTTGAAAATGACAAGATATGATTAATATTCCACCCTAAAATTTCAAACAATAGTCAAATTATTCCCAATTATATTATGGCATTCTAGAATAATTCCATAAATAAAAATATGGGTAGAATGATTAATTAAGGATATATAGAAAATAGATAATTCTCATTATAATTTAAACATATGAATATATACATGTATATACATGTGTACATGTTTGGAAAGATTATTTCAAGACCAAGGTATATATATGTGTATAGAAACTTGTATATGGATTTAAAATATTCTATGAACCATATACTTATTACAATTGATATTGAAATCCATATATCTATTTGAAAAGACAAATATATATATATAATTTTTCAAAGTATGTTTTGTAGAAAATAATATACTAATCCTTAAGCAAATATTTGAACATATAAATATATATATATAGATTTGATTAAAAATCTACTTAGTGAATTGATCAAAAATATATATTCTTACATATATATCGGGCAATTTCTATGGTATTACAATCTACCCTCCTTAGGAATGAACTTCGTGACCGATTGATTGATTGTGGTTGTGTCATTGTGTTTTGTTGTTTGATATTATTTGACTGAACCCAGAATTGAAATTTCCAAGTTGCCTACGTACCCCGTGAAGGGATCAAGTCATTACGTAGTTCAAAACAATTTTGAATTTGTTTATTTATTGATTTGGGACACATAATATTCGGGTTGTTACAATGTCGATGTTTATCTGTGTAATCTGGATTAATCTGCAAGAACTGTTAGACTTCGCATTAGGATTATGTATTGGACGCCTGAAATTGATCGACAATTATGTTTTGGTAAAAATCTGAAATCTGCATTTTTAATCTGCTAAATCTGGACTGATCGATCATTCTGCATATTTTGTCTACAATAATCTGATAAAAATCCTAATCTGTTCACATTCTAAATTTAGTATTAAAATCCACTTTACCATGTTTTATCAATATTTTACCATGTTTATTAGATTATTTACACTATTCTGCATAATTAAATGTTAGAATCTAATCTATATGATTTCTGCTTTGCTAAATCGGGAGATAAAAAGTAGAAATTAGATTTTAGTACCGGTCTTGGGAATAAATCACATTAAAATAGATTCTGGCATGTACACGCTGATTTGGAAAATGAAATGTGTCGTTTAATCACAATAGGAAAATTTGTATGCTTGGGAGACTCAAATTTATGCCTAGACTGATGATTGCAGAATGTTAGATAATTTAATTTGCTTCCATGAACTCTCTTTTTACAAATTATGAAAATTAGGAAATTGTTATATATTTAATCTTTATAAAATAATTAAATCTGCTGAAATTGATCTTTTTAGACATTGGGAAATGCTAAATCATTATGCAATTTCGCTTTTATATAAAGATGGCATGTTCTAAATCATTACAAGCATATATCTTATCTTTATTTTTATTATTTTAAATTTTTAACTTGCTTTATTTTTAAATTTAATGCTATCATTTTAATTTAATCACCATTAGAATTAAACAAACTCTTTTCAAAATATAATATATATTATTAATGAACTTAAAATGACTAAGTTTTCTCCAGAATGAATTAATATTCTGAATTCCCTTGGGTTTGACCTAGTATTCACCGGTTTTTATTACTTGATGACAACCATCCGCTTGTGGTAAAATATGAGTAGTGAAAATCACTCAACAAGTTTTTGGCGCCGCTGACGGGGAATTATTGTGAATATTATGTTGTTTTAAATTCATTTAATTATATTTATATTATTTATACTTTTTAAATATTGTTATAACTTTTTGCTATTCTATGTTGTGCAAGGGAATCAAGCTAAATCAGTGTGTGATCCTGAAAGATGAAAGAATATTGAGTTCTCATCAAACAAAGAGAAAGATTTGCAAGAGAACAAGTGTGAGGATGGCGGCGAGGTGCATGCAGCATATATAATTGAGGATTTCAAATGGATAGCCTCGATTGAAAAGCAACCTACACTTTATTTAAAGGTATTACCAACACACTTGAGGTACGTATTTCTTAATAAATTAGATGACTTTTAATTAATTGCATTACATCAAGTGTTGAGAACGAATGCTAGAGCTAAAGTTTGAGATTAAATTCCACCTCTTGATAACATTACAACTCTAATGAGTTTTTTTTTTTTTTTTTTTTTAAAAAAAGGGAATGCTGAATTGTACATTGTTTATCAATAATCCTCCTATGATTGCATTCCTTTATTTAAATTGTTGTTTAAAGATGTGCAATTTGACCTTATAACTCATGAATGACATGATCATGGAAGTGCACCCACCATTTAGAGCTTTAATTTAGAAAATGGTGCATTTGTTTTTGAAAGCTAAGTGAAATTGAACATAATTTTATAAATATTTATAGGAGATGATTAGAACTAATTAGGGTAATTTTTCTTAATAGAGAAATAGGAATATTGATGGAATATTAGGTTTGAATTAAACAAATCACGCCTATATTTTTGCTACAAAATTTGTACAAATACTGAGTTGGAGATACCACTCTTCATAAATGGTTTTCGAAAACTTAGTTAAGCACCAAAAGTAACACAAGCAAGGCATTTTCGGCGTCATTTTCACCAATGACGTGTAAAAACTTGTTTGAGTATCATATGTAGCATAAAATGGAAACCACTAGGTTTTTGCCAAACTCGGATTTTTACAAACTTTTATGCTTCAAATCCATTCCAATTTATCCTCAATTCGCTCCAAATTAATCTTTGATCCTCTAATTGGGTTAAAAACCTACCATTTAATTTAAACCTTAAAAAGAAAAAGAAAAATAATAATAATAATAATAATAATAAAATAAAATAGTCATCTCCCTCCTGTTCTCTCTTTCACAGTCCTCTCTCTATTGAATCTCACAACCGCAGTCATCATCTTCAATTTTCCTTCCACCACAGTTCTTTTAAAAAAAATAAAAATAAAAATAATAATAATCTGTTTTTGTTTGTCTTTATTATCATATTTTATGGTTTATGCATGTTTTTATTTTCATTTTATGTCACGTTATGCTTATTTGTTTAGGTTTTTAATTTTGTTAATCACCATATTTCTAATTTAATAATTAAGTAGTGCATGTTATGTGGTGAAAGTAGAAGCTGAAATGTACTCGATAATTGAAGCTGAAATTGAGGCTCAAGAACCCTAATTTCTCAAATTTGAGGATTCTTGTTCCAAATGCTTCCAAAGCTTCACTTATGGTAAGAATATCTATCCTAGTCAATAATTCATTCAATTTTGTGATTGAGAATGCATTATTGTTGGTATTTGTGTTGTTGCTTTGATTTTGGGTTTATTAGAATGTGGGATTAAAACTTGGTTTAAGTGCATGAATGTTAGGTTGAAGTGAACAATATGGTATTAGAACATGTTTTCAAGCTCAACTTCAAAAGTTTCAAATTATTTATCAAAATTTTAGGATTGTAGTGTTCCAAAAACTGAAATTACAGCTTGGGAATTCTGAAAATTTGTTTAAAATGAGTTAAAATAACATGTTTAATCTTTTAAGTTGATCTATAAATATTGTTAACCATGTTGTTTTAATCTACATTAATAACTTTTGGTAACATTAAAGCTTGAAACCTCATGTTTTTCTAATTTATGAAAAAGAAGTATTTTTATTATAAAAACTCATCCAATGAATTTTTAACTAAAAAGGCAAACTTATGTTATTTAAAACAATAAACTAAAAGTTCTTGATCATTATTTCGAATCATTAATAAGAACTAGTTTGCTAATTTGGTTAGCTTTAAGCATTAAATCTAAAATTTTTAACAAAAAGGGAGTTTTTATAACTTAAAAATGTGTTCTTTTTAATAATAAGTTTTAAGTTCCAGAAAGTGATTTTCTTGAATTTGTAATAGACTTAGAAATTATAGCTTTTAAAATAAAATATATTGGTCATTTAGTTGTTTAAATCCCACATTCTAGGTTGATATATGTTTGCTTTATACAATGCACTTAAGTTAAACTTTTGGTTTAAACTTAAGTGTGAGGATGGGGAGAAATGCATATATTTATCACTAACCCAAAGTTGTTGTGTAACCAGGTTCCACAAATAATGTATAAGAAATACCTTGCTACTTGGTAGGATGTTTTTGCTATAAATATTGGTTTGCTCTGCTATGCACTACTTAGGTGTTTTATTTGTATTTAATATGATGAGCATGTGGTTAAGTTTATATTTATGTTTAAGTTATGTTTATGCATATTTTTAATTCTAATAAAATAGCTCTTACTTAAATCATGTTAAACTGGAATGTTGTGAGCTGTTGATTTGATAATAGGAAAGTAAATAACCATATTGATAATTAATGGAGAAGCGGGATTAATGTTGTTGAAGTATCGAATCTTTATGATTTTACACAATGCAGGCATTAAAATCAATAAATTATGATGTATAGATCATATTAAAAAAGCTGAAAATTTTTATCTATTTAAAAGGTATGATCTAATTCAGTCTAACTTTTTAAATGCATCTATATTCTTCTTTTTGAAATTTAAAAGTTTTAATCCCACATTTTAAATCTTTCATTATGCACTTAAACTAAACTGGTAGTTCAGTTTAAGTGTGAGGATGGAGGAGTTTCTATTATGATCACATTCTTGAAATTCTTCATCAACAGGTCCATTTAGTTATTCAATGCATAAACCATTTATTTAATACATTATCCAGGGATGAGTTATCATGAAGAATGAGGGTATATTTTGCTATAGTTGTTGGCATTTTGCTGTAAATTCTGCTATAGAATTTAGGATGTTTTGCTTGTGGTGAATTCTGAAATTTATTATCTATCAAATCTGTCCATACTTAATAAAGTTGCTGGAAATTGCTGTTAAATATTATAATTTGAGTTATGGATGGTGTTTTATGATTCTGATTACTTTGGAATTCCCATATGCACTAACAATCATATTTGCTTGAGTGATTGCTATATAAATATATTAAAAGCAGGATATGCCAACAAAGGAGTAAGATGACAGCCGTGATGATGAAGTGAAATTCAGAGTCCTAAACATTCCAGGTGTGACCTTTTCATGTTTTATGTTTACTAATTTGCATGGGAATAAATTGGTAAGAGCTTAGTTATGTTTTAAATATTTCCTATTGCTTTAGAATAAATATGGTAAATGCTTTAGGTTGGATATGTTAAATATTTTAGATTAAATTGTGTTTTCACAGTGTGCTATTATTTGAATTACCACATCACAGCCAATCTTAAGAAAATGCGAATAAGTCTAACTGTTCTGCTTAGATCCAATTTTACAACTTAATGAGCATTATGATTCTTAGTCTAAAGTCCTAGACTTTGTTAAATTGTCATGCTAGTTGTTTGAACTTTGGTGACAATTCTATTTACTTTGCAGAAAGCTTTTTGATTAATTAGACTAGTTTATTTGTTATGTGGAGAGTTATCATTATCTCTATATGAATATGCTCGTTCCATGTCTCCTTAAATGCTTAGTTACAAATAAAGTAAGAGTGAAACCCCTATTAAAAAAAAGATTAAATCTTGCAAAAAGAAAAGAAAATGAAAAATTAGAAAATTCAAGATAAAAAAAAGAGAAAATGTTGAATAAAGGGATAATTAAACAGAATAATTATAAACTCTTGGCTATATGACTGGCACGTATTCTTAGACATGAGTAGCTTTTGGAATTCAACCGTCTACAACTCAGCCAAAGTGTCTAGAATAATTGTGAAATCGAGTCATTAATTGAGCATATTTGAAGACGAGAATAGAAAAGCATATTTACATTATTCACTCTCCCATTTCGAGTTGCTATGTGTGATTGATCTGCTTTTTGTACAGTAAGTGCTTTGGATGTTTGGTTACTGATGCATGACAATTTACCTTGTTCTAGCACATTAAACTTTGAACCCTTTTAGCTCATTGTGTTGTTGAAATCTATGATTTGGCAGAACTATAATGACTTCATCTTTATTATCTTAATTGACATGTTGATGTGTTAATTGATCTCATTGCTCAAGGGACAAGCAATATTTAAGTGTGAGGATGTTGATGCACCCTGTGAAACCACATTTAAATGAGCTTAAATCGTACTAAAATATGTCCAAAATGAGTGCATTTTACCTTAATTCATTTCACTTTTAGGTGTATTTCATGTGTTTTTATTTTTCAAGTGATCATGGTTAGATTTGGCTTATTGAGGTTAAATTTACCATGTTTTTATGTGTTTTTAATAAGACTTTGGAAAACCTAATGCATTGCAATGTTGTTTCAGGCATTTAAATGATGAAAAGCGATGTTCGGAAGCTTTATTTTGGAAAATAAGGAGTATTTAATGTGATATGTGCCAAGATTCAGACTTAGAAAAAATTCAGTTGAAACCTTCCCAGAATGCTCTGCACAGGCATGGCGGAGCCTAAACTGCCTTCCGAGCACCGCACCAGGCACCACTTCAACACTTAGAAAAATTTCAGAGGTGAAAAAGCTTCAGAATGCTCCACACCTCCTTGGCGGCGCATAAAACACCCTCTAGGCGCCACAAAATGCACCGCAATCAGAAAATTGGGAAAAAGCTTCAGAATGCCCCGCACCTTCTTGGCGGCGCCGAAATTGCCTTCCAAGCGCCACTTTTTGCGCCGCAGCAGAATTTTTGAAAAATGTCAGGATGCGCCAGCTCTCCTTGGTGGCGCCTAAAACCTCTTCCGAGCGCCAGTTTATGCGCCACAGTCGCGGTTTGGAGGTTTTCTAACCTCCCGAACACGGTTTTAAAGCCCGTTTTTCGTCATTCTCTTCAATCCAGACTCATTCCAGACAACATTCTATCGACAGAAACGCTCTGCAACTTTGGAGAAGAAGGCCGATAACACCGAACCATGCCGGAGGAAGTGATCGGAATGTCTTTCTGACTCTGTTCTTCGCATTCTAGGTGTTGTTTTCATTTTTCTCGCTTTGTAATGTTTAGGATTTGCTTTTAAACATAATTTCCTACTATTTTCATGTTTGTAAACGGATTTCTATGTCGTTCGTGTTAAAAGTATTCTAGAACGGGAGTTCAGAATCACTTTTAAAGTACGAATTTATGTTTTATGGAAGTATAATAAATGTCGATGTTTATCTGTGTAATCTGGATTAATCTGCAAGAACTGTTAGAATTCGCATTAGGATTATGTATTTGTAATACCCGAGAAATCGACATCAAGTTTTAAAATCCGAAGTTTAAGAATTTGATTTATTTATCGAAATCGAATTAATTCCGAGAGAGCGGAATTAAATATTTCGGACAGTCGCGACTCGGGATAGATGTATCGAATTATCCCAACAATCTCGGATAATTCATATTATGATTTTCAAAAGATTAAAATCATAATATTAAAAAAAAAAAGAAAAGAAAAACGCGAGCAGGTGGCCGCGCGGGGCGCGCCACCAGCGCGCCACTCTGCTGTTATGACAAGTCATAACGGTTCATGCATTTTTTTGCCATGATAACGGTAGTGGGCGATTCCAAACGACTCCTTTTTGAATATCTGATGTTGAAGGACATGTGGGGAGGGTTTTGGATAGGTTTTGGGTGTATTAAATCCCCACAAAGTCAGCTCATAATTGGAACTTGGGCACTAAGGGGATCCTATGGAGTCATGGGGTGAGTGGGGGTTTTGGATGAGGATTGAGGGGATTAATGTAATACCCGAGAAATCAACATCGAGTATTAAATCCGAAAAATTAATTAATTAAATTAATTAATTGGATTTAACTATCGCAATCGAAATAATTCCGGGAGAGCGGAATTAAATATTTTCGGACGATAGTAACTCGAAGAGAGTTATCGGAGTATCCAACAATCGGATAATCCAATATGATTTTTTAAAAAAGATCAAAAAAATCATATTATATAAAAAAAAAAGGGGGAAGAAAATCGCTACCTGGGGTGGCGCGGTGGCGCGGTGGCCGCGCGGTGGCGCGCCACCAGCGCGCCGCCACCCCAGTAGCAGCGTTTCAAAACGCTGCTACGCGTTTCTTGAATCTTGAAGCCAATTACTCGAGTTTGATTCATGGAATTGATGCACATTCATGTCTCAGATGTTGGTGGATGTATTGGGACTCTTTTGGACGAACCTAGATGCATCTAGAACCCCACCTTATGAATTAAGTTGAGTACATGCACTTGAATGGATGGATGGGTGAATGGATGAAGTTGTGGGATTAATGAGAGAGGTAGGTAGCTCAAATTTCGAGCCCTTGACTGCCATTACCTTCCCTCCCTTCCCTAGATCCATAATGGCTGCATTGGTAAGCCTAAATGCAAGTTATAACCCTCCCACAACCCCACAAACCTACCCTATTCTTTCACTCCGAAAATCAGATTTCCCTTGGTGAGATTGAGAGAGTTTGGAGGGGTGCATCATTGTGGCAGTGGTGAGGGCGAAATCAAGTCTTCCAATCCCTTCTCCTACATCTAGGTAAGGTCTCTAATTCAATCCCTTGCCCCTTACTTCGGATTCTAGGCCCTAACATCAAGTTTTTATCCAAACACCTCAAAATAGGATTCATTCGGTAGATCTTGGAGGTTAGAGGCTGTCCCGGGCGAATTTGAGGGTTCAACCAAAGAGGATTTCGACACTACACTCTTGAGAAGTAAGTTAGTGTTGTGCATCTCAAATTTTGGAGCTTTTGGTTGAGTATTCTTTGAGATATAGTTCGATTTTCATCTTGTGCCAAATCTGTCTTTTAGGGTTTCTTCCGAGTAGATTTTATTGTTGTGCTTTTCTCGCCTAGATCTTTTCATTTTTGGAAGAACTTGTCTAAATGAAAAATGTTCCTAACACTTTAAAGATGGTTCCTGTAAATTTTCATAATTTTTGGAATTAATTTGATCGTCGAAAATAGATCTGGTATTTTCTGCTACACATGTTGACAGATTTAAATTTCTAGCATGTCCAGTTTTGTAGTTCACATTTCTCCTAGTTATGGTCGTTTTTGATGGTCGACTTCTTCATGAAAATTGTTTATCTATGTGTCTAGTTTACTCCTGTGAAATTTCAGAATTTTTGGATCAACCTTCGAATTGTTATGGATTTTTAAGTAAGCTGTGGTCGGATGAACAGTGGTCTTTGCACCCTTTTGAGAACAAGTTTCTGAAATGATTTTTTTTGAGCAACTTAGAGTCCGAATTTGCTAAGGCCTATTTCTGAGAAAAATGTTTATTTTGATGTCGCCTAGCACCTGTAAAATTTTCAGAATTTTTCACAAAGTTTTACTACATTCCCTAATTCGATTTTGAAAACTGCCACAGTGTAGTCTTACCGGTAAATCTTGTTTTCGTACGCTTTGATGGTTATTGAGTCGATTGCTACTCTTTTACGAATCCTATGAATTCTGGAAATGTAGATATATGTTGTAATGATTAAAATGTGATTTTTGAAACTTTGTGAGTTTTGATCGAGTTAGATGTTCAATTTGGAGGGTAAGTGCACTTGGCGTGGGCTCGTTGGGCCGCCCCCTCTTTTTGGTGGCCAAAACGGCGCCAAGAAAATATTATTATGTTGCGTGATTGTATGAGTCTATACTCCTAGGTGTATCCGTAGGGGTTACCTAGGGCTCCGGAGTGTGTCTGTATAGGGTCCGCTGCTCTCACATTGTGGATACCGTCGGCTTGTGGACATAAGCGCCCAAGCGGGTAATTGATCCCAAAACGGCTAAGGCCCTGGATCGTCGATACCGGAAGCTTGTGGACATAAGCGCCCAAGCGGGTAATGTTTTGGATGTCCTCGATCAAAATGAACATTGGTGTGGTAAAGTGTAAAAAGAAATCCCCGTAAATTATTTTTACTTGTTCGTTAGATTAATTTCCCAACTTTTTATTACTCTTCTAAATCTTTAAATTTTGTTATGCTATACATTAATTTACTCAGTACCGTTTGTACTGATAAAGTGTTATTTCCTATTTTTCGCAGAGTAAGTGATGGCGCATTGGGATGGGATTCTCAAAAATAAAGACTTGTCGCATTTTATCATTGTTTTAAATTTCTGCACTGGACTTTGGACTTTGGTTTTTGGCCGTCTGTTTGGCCCTCATTATTATTTGTTTCTAGCTTCCGCACTGATTATTACTGTGATGCATGAGATACTCTGATTTTAGTTCGGGCATGATTGAATGGTTTTTAAATTGTTTTGAAAATTTGATACAACTTAGCCTTAGCATTTTTCTAGATGAGCTCGACTTGGGTCGGGTCTTGTTTAGAAAAGTGTGGCGGTAATGCCCTGGCCTGGGAAATCAAATCCGGGGTGTTACAAAGTGGTATCAGAGCCCGAAAATTTTAAAGCTATTATTTTTCGGCCCACTATAGAGGCCCAACTTATTCAATATTATTTTTAAGCATTTTGAGTATTATTTCCATGGAAAAAGGGAATTTTATTTTAAAAAACCCATGGAAAAGTATATCTTGCAAATTCGACAAGTCTTAAAAACTTGGTACTATTTTTTTTTGGGGGGAAGCATGTGCATTAACAAAATTATTTTCATGTGTGACATATCCCTTAATGTAAAATTTGCATGATTAGATGGCCGACCCGAGGTTACAAGATTCCATCATGCGTTTGTTGTGCTCCATGTCGGATATCACGCACGAACTTCGCCATATCTCTAGGGATGCCGCAAACGATAGAAATAGGATTGTGGCTATAGAGGAGAGGATGGAAGCTATGACCATTAGGAGTACCCAGATGGCTGCACGCCACGATGCTCTTGCAGCCGAGTTCGAGGATTGCAGACACCACGTGCATATGTTACAGGGTCGCATCTTTGCGTTGGAGGAAGTCATTGTTGGGCTGCAAAACCAGCTTAACCCCGAGCCAGAGATGGAAGAGGAGGAAGAGTTTGACCCCGATGAGTTCATCAACGTTGAAGAAGAAGAGGACCCCGAGGAGGTTGTAGAGAACCCTCCACTGCCTCTTGATACCGACGAGGAGATTGAGGCCGATCGCCGGATGCTCGGCTATTCTCCCGACTATCTGATCTAGACTTTATCATGCGTTCTATCTTGATGGACTTTTACCGCATTTCACTGCTAGTTTCCTATCATTTCCGTACCTATTATTATCGCATATTGATTCTCTTGGTGGTACCACATTTTATGTAGTGGTGACCTAGTAGTATTTGATGTAGTAGCCTTGTTATTAAATCGTTATCATCTAGTGGAATTTCGTATTTAGTTTTCTCTTTCCTTTCTTGCCCATTTCAGTGGTCTTTAGCACTTAGAACCTATGAGATAGAGTTCTAACCATAGTCTAACTTGACTATTAACTTTCATCTAACTGCGAATCTAACCTCTGCGTGCTTAATCATCAGAATGCCGCCCAGAGGGAGACCTAGAGCTGAGATCCCAGTGAATGAGAATGTTAATGCTCCAGCCGATGCGAACCCGCCGAATCCGGGAGTTCAAGCTAACCCCGTTCCCAACGCACTTGATGAGAGGTTGAGGACAGTTGAGCAAGTCCTCGTTGCTCTAGGAAACGCTGAAGTCAACCGAGCTCAAGCAGCAGTACCACCCCCGGCAGCTCGCATAAATTATCTGGCGATGGTGAACCCTTACCAACCGCCTCATTACGAGGGACAGGAGGATCCCGCGAAGTTGGAGGATTGGCTGAGGACTTTTGACAAACTGCTTACTGCCATCAGGTGTCCAGCGAATGAAAAGGTTGGTGTGGCTGTGTACTACCTGAGAGGAGAAGCTGACGAATGGTGGCAAAACCACCAAGAAGGACTTGCTGATGGTGAACATGCCTACTTCTGGGAAGAGTTTAAGGAGATGATGAGGGAAAGGTTCTATCCCCTCAGCACAAAAACTGCTAAATATGAGGAATTCATAAATCTCCGACAAGGCACCCAGACAGTTCAAGAATACTATGCGAAGTTTAAAGAGCTCGTCCGATTCGCTCCAAGGCTGGTACCAACCGATGCTGATAAAGCCCAGAAATTCGAGATGGGGCTGAATCTCAGCATCAGAGAGATCTTGGTCGGCGGACAGCACACTACCCTGCAAGCTGTTTACGATCGTGCAGTGGCAATTGCACGAGTACAACAGCTGAAGCGCAAGGATCATGGAGAGGCGAGCAAGGGCCTAAACAATTTCGATAAGAAGAACCGGAACAACAACTCTGGAAATCACTTCAGAAGGGGGAATGACCAAGGAAGGAATGATGGTCATAGGAAGCCAGATAACAGAGAGCTCAACCGAGGAGGCCAAGGAGGTTGGAGGCCGGATAACCAGGGCGCCTTCATACCCAGGTGCCGGGAATGCAACATTCCGCACTTGGTGCGTGAATGCCCGAGACCGGGGCAGTGTTACCGTTGTGGCCGAGAAGGCCACTTGAAAAAGGAATGCCGGACGAGGGAGGACCGCATTGACAAGAGATTGGACCTGATAAACCGTCCTCAGGGCAACAGGCCAGCCGGGCCAAACCAGCAGGACAACCAAGGGCAGAGATTCCCGCAGGCACAGAGGCCACCTCAGAATCCAAACCAGCATGGAAATCAAGGGAGGCCAGTAGGACGCCTGAACGTGATAAACCAAGCTGACTTAGCTGCTCAAGGCGATGTGATCGAAGGTACGTTTACTGCTTTAAGCGTACCTGTCAAGGTCTTATTTGACTCAGGAGCGAGTTGCTCTTTGATTTCCACGAGAATTATATCTGCGTTAGATCTACCAGCGCCGAATAACATTAACTTAGGAATCCAATTACCGTCGGGTAAGATAGTATCGTGTTCCAAACGATATGACGGGATCCCGATAGTAATCAAGAACACTGAATTCTTTGCGAATCTCATAGAATTTGACCTTAAGGATTTCGACATCATTTTGGGAATGGACTGGTTGACGAGGTACAAGGCTATCATCGAATGCCAGAAGCAGAAGATCTCGTTGGCGAAGAGTCGTGGAAAGAAGGTCATTTACTATATGCAGCCTCAGAAGAAGGGTGCCAAGATAGTAAATGCACTAAAGTTCTGCAATCTCATGCAGAAGGGATACCAACTGTACGCGTGCTACGTGCATAATCTGGAAGGCGAGGAGAACAAGATCGATAGTATCCCCGTTGTGAACGAATACCCAGATGTCTTTCCGGAGGATATCCCAGGAATGCCTCCTGAGCGAGAAGTGGAGTTCACGATTGATCTCGTGCCCGGAATCGAACCGGTGTCGAAGGCACCATATCGCATGGCGCCTGCTGAGATGAAGGAGCTGAAAGAACAACTAGAGGAGTTGTTATCTAAGGGATATATTCGGCCGAGCACATCACCATGGGGAGCTCCAGTCCTGTTCGTGAAAAAGAAGGACGGTGGACTCCGATTGTGCATCGACTACCGAGGTCTTAATCAAGTGACGATTAAGAACAAGTACCCGCTACCTAGGATCGAAGATCTCTTCGATCAACTGAAAGGAGCGTCGGTATTTTCAAAGGTTGATCTAAGGTCGGGATACCACCAATTGCGTATCGCCGAGAACGATATACCCAAGACAGCATTCCAAACAAGATATGGACACTACGAATTCACCGTAATGTCCTTCGGTCTGACTAATGCTCCCGCAGTATTCATGAACCTCATGAATAGCGTTTTCCGAGAGTTACTAGACACATGTGTAGTCGTATTCATCGACGACATCCTAGTTTACTCGAGGAATGAGGAAGAGCATAGTAGTCATTTGCACCTAGTACTCGGACTTTTGAGGAAGAATCAACTCTACGCGAAGCTGTCTAAGTGCGAGTTTTGGAAGAATGAAGTCGCTTTTCTAGGTCATATAGTATCGGCTAAAGGAGTATCAGTCGACCCGGCGAAGATATCAGCAGTGTCTGATTGGCCGGCACCAACAAACCAGACCGAGGTAAGAAGTTTCCTAGGTCTAGCCGGATACTACCGAAGGTTCGTGAAGGACTTTTCTAAAATTTCAAGACCGATGACCCAACTGCTGAAGAAAGGATTGAAGTTTGATTGGACAGCTGAGTGTGAGCAGTCATTCCGTGAGCTTAAGGGGAGACTCACAACAGCACCGGTTTTAGCGTTGCCATCAGAGACTGAGGATTATGAGGTGTATAGCGACGCCTCGAAGGAAGGTCTCGGTTGTGTGCTAATGCAAAACCATATAGTGATTGCTTATGCATCAAGGCAACTCAAGACGCACGAGGTAAACTACCCGACACATGATCTGGAACTAGCAGCAGTAGTGTTCGCTCTTAAGATCTGGCGACACTATCTATATGGACGAACTTGTCGGATGTTTACAGATCACAAAAGCCTCAAGTATATATTTACTCAGAAAGAGTTAAATATGAGGCAGAGGAGATGGCTCGAGCTGATCAAGGATTACGATCTGGATATAGCCTACCATGAAGGCAAGGCGAACGTCGTAGCGGATGCGTTGAGTCGCAAGACGAGGCACACGGCGAACACGCTCATTCTACCTTCGGGACTGTATATGGACTTAGCTAAGTTAGATACTGAACTAGTCCATTATGGAACCGTGGTGGAGACGGTGAACGCCATAACAGTTGAATCTACCATATTTGACGAGATTCGAGAAGCCCAACCGGACGACGAGAATCTCCAGAGGATCAAAGGAAAAATAAGTGAAGGAAAGGCGGTAGGATTCACGATCCATGAAGACGGAAGTGTTCATTTTAAAGGAAGAGGAAACTTATGGAAGAAGGCCACAGTACACCTTATTCAGTCCACCCTGGTGGGGATAAGTTGTACAAAGACTTAAAGAAAATCTATTGGTGGCCGCGGATGAAGAAGGATGTTGCCGACTTTGTAGCCAAGTGTATAACCTGCCAGAAGGTGAAGGCAGTGAGGCAAAAACCGTTAGGGTTGGTAAAGCCATTGGAGATCCCAAGCTGGAAGTGGGACAGCATCTCCATGGATTTTGTTTCGGGGTTGCCAAGATCTCCCCGAGGAATGAATAAGATTTGGGTGATAGTTGACCGGTTAACGAAGACCGCCATTTTCATACCAATGAAGGAAAATTGGTCGATGGATCAACTAGCTAAGGCATACATCGAGAATGTGGTCCGAAGGCACGGAGTACCGCACGATATTATCTCAGACCGAGATAGTAGATTCGTCTCCAACTTCTGGACTAAATTACAAGAAGCTCTAGGAACCCAAATCAAGATGAGCACAGCTTTTCATCCAATGACGGACGGTCAGACTGAGCGCACGATTCAGACGCTCGAAGACATGCTCAGAGTGTGTGTACTCGAATTCAAGGGAAGTTGGGAAGACCACTTGCCGTTGATTGAATTCTCGTACAACAACAGTTATCACGCTAGCATAGGCATGGCACCGTTCGAAGCGCTTTACGGACGGAGGTGTCGTAGTCCGTTGTGCTGGACGAAGGATGATGATTCGGTAGTTGTTGGACCGCAGCTCATTGAGGATATGAATAGCAAGATCAAGGTGGTTCAACAGAAAATGAAAGCCGCGCAAGATAGGCAGAAGAGCTACGCCGACACTAGGCGGCAAGAGTTAGAATTTGAGGTGGGAGACAAGGTTATGCTGAAAGTATCGCCCATGAAGGGGGTGATGCGATTCGGTAAACGAGGGAAGCTAAGTCCTCGCTACATTGGTCCGTACGAGATTTTGGATCGTGTAGGTACCTTGGCTTATCGTTTGGCACTTCCACCAGAGTTGTCGCGAGTGCACAACGTATTCCATGTTTCTCAACTGAAGAAATATGTGCACGACCCAACTCACGTGTTGCAACCCGACGTGATTGAGCTAGATGATGACCTGACATACGAGGAGTATCCGATCGAGGTACTTGATGTCAAGGAAAGGGTCACAAGAAACAAGACTGTGAGGATGGTGAAGATCCTGTGGTCGAATCATGGCACCGAGGAAGCGACGTGGGAATTGGAAGCGGATATGAAGCAGAGATATCCCCACCTTTTCCGAAGCGACTCAGGAGCAGTTATGGGGGCATAACTGCAGTCCTAAGGGGGAGAGGATGTGACACCCCGCGCAAAGTCGTCGCGAGCTGAGGTAAGAATTTTAAATTGCGAGCCTCAATAATTTCTTTTTGCCAATTATTAATTTTCCGAAGTGCGACCCAACTTCGAGGACGAAGTTGATTTCTAAGGAGGGTAGACTGTAATACCCGAGAAATCAACATCGAGTATTAAATCCGAAAAATTAATTAATTAAATTAATTAATTGGATTTAACTATCGCAATCGAAATAATTCCGGGAGAGCGGAATTAAATATTTTCGGACGATAGTAACTCGAAGAGAGTTATCGGAGTATCCAACAATCGGATAATCCAATATGATTTTTTAAAAAAGATCAAAAAAATCATATTATATAAAAAAAAAAAGGGGAAGAAAATCGCTACCTGGGGTGGCGCGGTGGCCGCGCGGTGGCGCGCCACCAGCGCGCCGCCACCCCAGTAGCAGCGTTTCAAAACGCTGCTACGCGTTTCTTGAATCTTGAAGCCAATTACTCGAGTTTGATTCATGGAATTGATGCACATTCATGTCTCAGATGTTGGTGGATGTATTGGGACTCTTTTGGACGAACCTAGATGCATCTAGAACCCCACCTTATGAATTAAGTTGAGTACATGCACTTGAATGGATGGATGGGTGAATGGATGAAGTTGTGGGATTAATGAGGGAGGTAGGTAGCTCAAATTTCGAGCCCTTGACTGCCATTACCTTCCCTCCCTTCCCTAGATCCATAATGGCTGCATTGGTAAGCCTAAATGCAAGTTATAACCCTCCCACAACCCCACAAACCTACCCTATTCTTTCACTCCGAAAATCAGATTTCCCTTGGTGAGATTGAGAGAGTTTGGAGGGGTGCATCATTGTGGCAGTGGTGAGGGCGAAATCAAGTCTTCCAATCCCTTCTCCTACGTCTAGGTAAGGTCTCTAATTCAATCCCTTGCCCCTTACTTCGGATTCTAGGCCCTAACATCAAGTTTTTATCCAAACACCTCAAAATATGATTCATTCGGTAGATCTTGGAGGTTAGAGGCTGTCCCGGGCGAATTTGAGGGTTCAACCAAAGAGGATTTCGACACTACACTCTTGAGAAGTAAGTTAGTGTTGTGCATCTCAAATTTTGGAGCTTTTGGTTGAGTATTCTTTGAGATATAGTTCGATTTTCATCTTGTGCCAAATCTGTCTTTTAGGGTTTCTTCCGAGTAGATTTTATTGTTGTGCTTTTCTCGCCTAGATCTTTTCGTTTTTGGAAGAACTTGTCTAAATGAAAAATGTTCCTAACACTTTAAAGATGGTTCCTGTAAATTTTCATAATTTTTGGAATTGATTTGGTCGTCGAAAATAGATCTGGTATTTTCTGCTACACATGTTGACAGATTTAAATTTCTAGCATGTCCAGTTTTGTAGTTCACATTTCTCCTAGTTATAGTCGTTTTTGATGGTCGACTTCTTCATGAAAATTGTTTATCTATGTGTCTAGTTTACGCCTGTGAAATTTCAGAATTTTTGGATCAACCTTCGAATTGTTATGGATTTTTAAGTAAGCTGTGGTCGGATGAACAGTGGTCTTTGCACCCTTTTGAGAACAAGTTTCTGAAATGATTTTTTTTGAGCAACTTAGAGTCCGAATTTGCTAAGGCCTATTTCTGAGAAAAATGTTTATTTTGATGTCGCCTAGCACCTGTAAAATTTTCAGAATTTTTCACAAAGTTTTACTACATTCCCTAATTCGATTTTGAAAACTGCCACAGTGTAGTCTTACCGGTAAATCTTGTTTTCGTACGCTTTGATGGTTATTGAGTCGATTGCTACTCTTTTACGAATCCTATGAATTCTGGAAATGTAGATATATGTTGTAATGATTAAAATGTGATTTTTGAAACTTTGTGAGTTTTGATCGAGTTAGATGTTCAATTTGGAGGGTAAGTGCACTTGGCGTGGGCTCGTTGGGCCGCCCCCTCTTTTTGGTGGCCAAAACGGCGCCAAGAAAATATTATTATGTTGCGTGATTGTATGAGTCTATACTCCTAGGTGTATCCGTAGGGGTTACCTAGGGCTCCGGAGTGTGTCTGTATAGGGTCCGCTGCTCTCACATTGTGGATACCGTCGGCTTGTGGACATAAGCGCCCAAGCGGGTAATTGATCCCAAAACGGCTAAGGCCCTGGATCGTCGATACCGGCAGCTTGTGGACATAAGCGCCCAAGCGGGTAATGTTTTGGATGTCCTCGATCAAAATGAACATTGGTGTGGTAAAGTGTAAAAAGAAATCCCGGTAAATTATTTTTACTTGTTCGTTAGATTAATTTCCCAACTTTTTATTACTCTTCTAAATCTTTAAATTTTGTTATGCTATACATTAACTTACTCAGTACCGTTTGTACTGATAAAGTGTTATTTCCCATTTTTCGCAGAGTAAGTGATGGCGCATTGGGATGGGATTCTCAAAAATAAAGACTTGTCGCATTTTATCATTGTTTTAAATTTCTGCACTGGACTTTGGACTTTGGTTTTTGGCCGTCTGTTTGGCCCTCATTATTATTTATTTCTAGCTTCCGCACTGATTATTACTGTGATGCATGAGATACTCTGATTTTAGTTCGGGCATGATTGAATGGTTTTTAAATTGTTTTGAAAATTTGATACAACTTAGCCTTAGCATTTTTCTAGATGAGCTCGACTTGGGTCGGGACTTGTTTAGAAAAGTGTGGCGGTAATGCCCTGGCCTGGGAAATCAAATCCGGGGTGTTACAATTAATTCGTGAGTTATGGGTTGCATTTCATCCTCTCATCTCCCTAGTATCCTATGGCAGTCATTGGATTGCTCCCTACCCCTATAAGTACCCCTAATCAGCCCCCAAAGCCATCCATTTGCACTCCATCCGAAAATAGTTCCATAGTGAGTGTTGGTGAGTTTGTGAGTTGTTCATCATCTTTCCAGGGAGTGTGGACGAGTTCAAGAGGTCCAATCCATTCTCACGTGTGTAGGTAAGAGTTCTATTCCTTTCTCTTGGTCCTAGGTTCGAGTTTTCTATCCTAGAACTGAGATTTCCTCCGACAACTCCAAAATAGATTCAATCGGAGAGAGGTGTTGATTCGTGGGGCTGTTTCGGACGATCTCAGGGAGACCACCAAGGAGGATTTCGACTCTACCTTGTTCCTAGGTAAGTTAATATTGTGCACGTCGATTTCTAGAGGTTTTGGTTGAGTTTCCATCGAGTTCTAGTCCAAAGTCTTTCCGTTGGTAAATCTGCCAAAGAGGGTTTTCGGTTGGACCGTTTCTGTTGTTGAGCGATTTCGACTTAGTTCCCCATGTTTTTGGAAAATCTTTTCTAAATGAAAAATGTTCCTAACATCCTAAATACGCTCTTTGTAAATTTTCATAATTTTTGGACATGATTTGGTCATCGAAAATGCATCTGGTATTTTCTGCTACAAACTATGACAGAAAGTGTTTTCATGAAACTTGTTCCGTTATGTGTCTAGATCATCCCTGTAAAATTTCATGATTTTTGGAGCATGTTTGAAATTGTTATGAATTTTTGAACACACTGGTCGAATATACTGAAGTATGGAAATTCTTAAATCAGTGGCTTTCTGAAATGGGTTAAAACGACCAGTTTAGAGTCCGAATTTTGAGATGGCTATTTCTATGAAAAATGCTTATTTTGATGTTCCCTAGCCACTGTAATTTTTCCAGAATTTTTAAAGATAATTTGTTGCATTTTTAAATGCGATTTTGAAAACTGCCACAGTGTCACTTTTAATCGGTAAACTCTATTTTGCATATTCGATGAACTAAGAGTCGATTGTTACTCGTTTTTGGATATATGTGAAATCTGAACATGTGGTGATATTATGAAATGATAAAAATATGGTTTTGAAACCTTGTAAGTTTTGATCGAGTGGGATGCCCAATGTTTTAGAGGGTAAGTGCACTTGGCGTGAGCTCGTTGGGCCGCCCCCTCTTTTTGTGGCCAAAACGGCGCAAATGATATTATGGTTTCGTGTTAGTAAGAGTCTATACTCCTAGATGTATCCGTATGGGTTATCTAGGGCTCCGGAGCGGTCTGTATAGGGTCACTGCTTTCACATCCCTCGTGGGTACGAGTCCCAGAGGTGGGTTGATTCGAAAGGGCATGAGCCTAGAATCGTTATTATCGCCGGCTTGTGGACATAAGCGCCCAAGCGGATGTTGATCTGAAAAGGCTTCGGCCCAGGATCGTTGATACCGACGGCTTGTGGACATAAGCGCCCAAGCGGGTAATTTGGATGTCCTCGATCAAAACAAACAATGGTAAAATAATGTGTTTGAGCTCTTGCGGGTTTGATTCCCCAAGAATGGTTAATCTCGATCAAAATGAACATTGGTAATTAAGCGTGTGGTAAAGTGTAAAAATTTTCGTGAATTATTTTACTCGCTTATTTAAAAAAAAAATTAATTCCTATCTTTTAATTACTCTTCTAAAAACTTTAAAATTTGCTATGCTATATATTAACTTACTCAGTAACGTTGTACTGATAGATACGTTGTCTCTATTTTTTTCAGATGTTGAAGATTAGTGCATGGCATTTACCATTTGGGATGGGAATTTCCGAAGACTTGTCGCACTTAATTTTTTTTTTAAATTCTTTTACGAATTCTGAACTCATGTTTGGCCGTGTTTGGCCCTTACTGAGCTTCCGCACTGTTTTTAAATGATACATGTTAGGCTTTACTCTGATTTAAATTCGGACACTCTTTGATTGGTTTTAAATATTTTCAAATATTGATACAACTTAGCCGTAGCATCTTCTCAAGTGAGCTCGAAATGGTTCGCGTCTTGCTTGAGAAGGTGTGGCGGTGACATCCCGGCCTGGGTTATCAAATCCGGGGTGTTACAGTATTGGATGCCTGAAATTGATCGACAATTATGTTTTGGTAAAAATCTGAAATCTGCATTTTTAATCTGCTAAATCTGGACTGATCGATCATTCTGCATATTTTGTCTACAATAATCTGATAAAAATCCTAATCTGTTCACATTCTAAATTTAGTATTAAAATCCACTTTACCATGTTTTATCAATATTTTACCATGTTTATTAGATTATTTACACTATTCTGCATAATTAAATGTTAGAATCTAATCTGTATGATTTCTGCTTTGCTAAATCGGGAGATAAAAAGTAGAAATTAGATTTTAGTACCGGTCTTGGGAATAAATCACATTAAAATAGATTCTGGCATGTACACGCTGATTTGGAAAATGAAATGTGTCGTTTAATCACAATAGGAAAATTTATATGCTTGGAAAGACTTAAATTTATGCCTAGACTGATGATTGCAGAATGTTAGATAATTTAATTTGCTTCCATGAAGTCTGTTTTTACAAATTATGAAAATTAGGAAATTGTTATATATTTAATCTTTATAAAATAATTAAATCTGCTGAAATTGATCTTTTTAGACATTGGGAAATGCTAAATCATTATGCAATTTCGCTTTTATATAAAGATGACATGTTCTAAATCATTACAAGCATATATCTTATCTTTATTTTTATTATTTTAAATTTTTAACTTGCTTTATTTTAAATTTAATGCTATCATTTTAATTTAATCACCATTAGAATTAAACAAACTCTTTTCAAAATATAATATATATTATTAATGAACTTAAAATGACTAAGTTTTCTCCAGAATGAATTAATATTCTGAATTCCTTTGGGTTCGACCCGGTATTCATCGGTTTTTATTACTTGATGACAACCATCCGCTTGTGGTAAAATATGAGTAGTGAAAATCACTCATCAATATGACAGTGGTAACAATTACTATACAAATGTGGTAACATGTGGTGGGTTTATGGTAAAATTTATGGTGTGTATGGTAATGCCAATAAAAGCAACGTGGTAACATAATGATATAATCGTATTCGTAAGTTCTAGGTGCACAATCAATACATGTAATTCTGTATACTCATATTTTTCAAGGAATATGTCAAATCGGTGATGTCATACATTGTATTTAGTGGATACTCATGTCTACATATAACCGGAATAGTAGCCATAACATAAACATAGTAATATACTATATCGTTGAAAATTATAAGAGAAATACATGGGTGGCATCGAATCATATCTACCATGTGGCGTATGGTCATTTAATGTCATACAATGCAATTAACAATTAAGTTTCCCTATTAACGAATGTATGCAACCCAATGAATTACCACTCAAAGACATTCAATTGACGATCATGTATTGAACATATGATAAATGATGCAATATGATGTAATGACGGAGTATATCGTGTTTCTCAATTCTATTAACATGCACCGATGAGAAATGTTGTAATAATTGAGTCTCCAACCTTGGCGCCACTAGAAAAAGGTAATAGGATGCCCGCATAATCACGATAAAATGGCGCGTGGTAATCCAATCAATGTGATTGTGGTAATACGATTACAAGAGGTGTGGTAAACAATACGTAATACCGTGGTAATATAATAATATGATTTGTGGTCACGGATGTTGGGACGGTCAACTAGGGTTATTGGGCGGTCAACTAGGGTTTGAGACCGTCCAAAGAACATGGTAAATGTTCATATATATCTATAATATATATAGGCCACGCTGAGTTTCTACAGTACTACAGTAAAGCTACAGTGTAACAGTGCTTTTGATACCCGACCCGATTTTGCAATTCCAATCTACTGAAGCTGCGCAATCGATTTCGTGCCCTCATTATTATCCAGAATTCTCCATTGCCCCACACATCCGTTCCTCTCAAGCCAATTCAGTAATCTGCCTTGATTTCTCTGCTCGCCGGCCGTCTGCTTTGTCCGCCTCCCTCTTCGCTCGGTCATCCTCTTCACAAATCAGAGGCGCTGCCGCACTCTCTTCCGCCGACCTTCCTCGTCTCGTGCCTTAGCCCTTTCTTCCCCCGCTGCCTCTGCAAGCGCTGCCCTCACCGTCGTCAACCCTACCGCCGCCAGCGGGCCGACTCTCCTTCCACCGCACCCACGCCTCTCTGCTCGTCGTCGCCCGCTGCCCCATCGCTGCTCCGCCCTTACAGGCAAAATAAATTCATTTTCCCCATTCGATTCTATTTTCTTTGCTTTTTGGTTAATTGTGTTCGTATTCAATATTATGTGTGTTTTAGCTGCCTGATCCCTGCTCCGACCAATCCCCCTTAAAAGATATACATTTATGTATAAAATCGTATAGCTTCATTTGTTCAATTTCGGGATTTTGAATTCGAGCCTGTGATTTAGGCCTGCTTGTTGGCTTCCGAGTTGCACTCCCGTCCTTGTTAGCTTACTTGTTTTAAACCTGTGTTGGAGACTTTGGGGTTTAGGGCTTTTAATTTGGGGATTCTGTGGTTTCTCGCTTCTGTGGTATTGTTGGAATTAATGTTTTCGTTTTGTATTTCACGGATCTTTCATTATGCTGCCGCGATGCTTTATAGTTTTGGCCTTCAATGCTTGCTCCGCATTGTGTCCTGCCAGATGCACATGCCGCATATGAGTGGTGGTTGGCCTGGCAATTGACATTAGAAGATGTAGCTATCTGTTACCAAATCAACAATCTTAATAGTCCAGAACTACAAGCAGAGCCAGAGAAGAGTAACTAAGAACCTGTTTTGCTGACACGGTTTATTCACAGGGAAATTGAAGTTAATAGGTGCTTCGCTGGTGTCGAGTTCTCCCTGGTTTTCGTGGTTAAATTCTTGCCACTTTATTTGCGATCTGAGCGTGGATGGCTTCAAAGTCTTTTGTTTATGTGCCATGTGAATAGAGCTGTAATTGTCTTTATTTGGTTAATATTTGCTTTCACACTTTAAGGTTCATTCCTGAATAGGGTGTGGTTTGTGGGAATAGATCAATTATTCACTTCTTATTCCTGCAGAGGTTATTTGTTGCTCAAACAGATAATATTGAAATGTCGTCCTGCCAAAGTAAAGTCAGCTTATCTTCTGCGAATTCTTTACAGCATGCTACCTCAAAGTGAATTAATCAATCTGTTTTTCCATGCAGCTTTCTCTTGAATGGTAAAGGAGTGGAAAGAAGGATCGCCCTTTCCATGGTTCGTTGCGAATTAATGTTATGGAAGACATGTTTTATTTAAACTACTTGTTTGTGTCATATTTTTACTTGCATCTGTCTTTTGGATCTATTAGGACACATGGCCGCAAATTCTCCAGGTTGTGAGTGAACTGTTGTTCGTTCAAGGTCAGTAGGGTGTCTGCTCAAGTTTTTTGTGATGTAGCTTGATGTTTTGCCTGCATCTGGCCTTCACTTTTAAGTGAATATAGTTAGATATTTTTACCTGTGTTGCTTAATGTACCCAAAGCAGCTGCTCAATGGATTTCCGTTGGTTAGGCTTCTATAACTTTCTGAAACAAGAGTTTCAAATTGTTATGATACAGTGAACTGTTCGCTGAATTTTTGTTTGTGGAATGAACAACGTAACGGAAGAGGAGAGGAAATTGCGGTGTCCCTTTCTTCTAAGGTGGATATATGTTTGTTGTGTTTTGTGAGACTGGTTTTTGGTTGGAAATTTAATGTTTGATTTGAATTTGCATGTTTGCCCAGTTATATGCGGTGTATATGGCAGTAGAGGAACTGATGGCCAAAACCACCAAATGTCGACTGCCCTTCATCGGAAGATTTGTCACTTTCTTGCTGCTTCATGGTTTTCTTTTTATTGATTCGTTAAATCTTTTTGCATATTTTTTAAATGGGACTTCATTGCAGTTTGGAACAGGTCAAAAGCTTCTTATGTGTACGGTTATAGAAATGGTTTCAGAGGATTTTCTGCATTGTTGAATGAAGAGTAGACTTCTGAAATGGACAAAAGCTTCTCTTCTGAGTGATACTGCAGCTGTCAAATGGGCTCTGATTTGCAGATTGCCCAATTAAGTTTGAAATTCTGTTTTTGCCTTTCATGTCTCAATTGGCTTACATGCTTCTTAAGCATAGGGTAAGGCACACTGGATCTAATACATGGAATTATTTAGGGGTTTTTGCTGATTTATAAACTTCGCGTTTGATTACATGCAAGTGAACATATATTCTATTGTTAGGCTAAAACCAGTGATTAATGAAATACTTATGAGCTTTATTAATTTTAATGTATATTTTTTTCGATCTCACCTATATATTCTGTGGAGGCTTTTATCAATAATCTTTACATTGAATATTAGCTTGTTTAGCGTGGAATGTTACAAGAAATGATACTTGTGTCGCATGAAAGTAGATCTTATTTCAGTGTTAATTTATTGTCCAAGTTAAAGGCTCACCGCCGTAAGAATGCATATAGTTCATAATAGTAAATATTTATGTCCATATTTATAATCTGCATTGCTTCACTTGTTTCCTTTTGCTTTGGATTTTACTTTTAAGATTCATATTTCCAACCTGCTCTGGACTCTGGTGGTGTGGAATGAGTACTTACTATTTCAGTGTTAATTTAAGTTCTGCTTTCAATTTTTGCAGGTTCCTGATGTGTAGACTATAGTACATTGGTTTAACAGAGCTTTGTTCTTCATATTTCCTGATGTTTATACCTCGAATTGTTCTTCCTGGTTTTACCTTGTTTCAATCCTAAGCCTTAATTACACCTTGAATGGGTTGTTCCCTTGAATTGTATAGTTTTGTCAGCTTGTGAGCTTGTGAGGGATGCTCATGTGACTTATCACAAGTGGTGTCAACTCAGTCACTACCGTTGTACCCTTAACGGCTACAAATTTGGCTAGGCTAATTAATGGCTATTCATAGTTCATTCATTAGTTACTAATTACTTGCTGTAATAGGAGTAATTAATTATTTGTGGGGAAAATGAATGGTTGTGAACTGTGTTGCTATGGACTCTGGACTCTGGTGGTGTGGAATGAGTACTTACATGATGGAGTACTAGTGTACTCCTATGTTAGGAGGGGGTAAGAAAATACAAAAATAGCTTGGACAGTGGACAGTACAGGGTCCGACAAAGGCACTTTTGTTTAGTAGTAGCTCACTTGGCCTTTTTTGCTTTTGGTTTCATGAGAAATGAGGAAATCCTTTCTTCTCTTGTATGGTGAAGTGGTACTGGTAGTAGTATTACTTCTATATCCTTGTTTTAGCAATCTCCTTAATTTATCAATTTCTCATAGAGTAGATCTATCTGTTTTTTTTTTATCTGCTATAGGTTTATTTGATTGTAAAAATCACTGCTTTTGTATTCTTGTTTCAAGTTGTTCCTTGCTTCATGCTCTAAGCTTCTTTGGATTGTCTCTCTTGAACCAACTTTGTAATCATCCTCTTTATGGTAACTGAAGAAGCAGGGAGAGCTTAAGCAGTAGGTTTCATCCTTGCAAGAACCTAGGACTTTCCGCTGAGCATGTAACACCCCGGATTTGATAACCCAGGCCGGGATGTCACCGCCGCATTTCCCTAGTAAGACACGGCTTCCCGAGCTCGCTAAGGAAATGCAAGGCTTGTGGATATGAAAAAGATTTAAAAACATTTCAAGATTTAGTCCGGAAATTTATAATAGTACGATAGTAGAAATTATCACGTACGGAAAATAAATAAAGTAAGTGCAGCGGAAAGCAAAATCACGGCCAACATGGCCAAATCCTCGGGTTTAACAGACCCGGTAAAAACAGTACGATGCAGAAATTTAAAATGTTCATAAATAATTCCCCCAAGTGCATGCGTATGCGTCACTCGACATACTCTGTAAAAGAAAAATAACAACGGTTGTCAGTATAAAAATATACTGAGTAAGTTAATCCCTAACTAACAAATAAAAGGGGTTACAAGTGTTTAAACTAAAGATTTCGCTTATCGTACGAGAATTTAAAAATACATGATTTATTAGCAGCGGGAAAATCATGATTAAAGAACTAAATTTTTAAAAGCGTAATCTAAAGCATAATTTAAGATGCATAAAAATTTAAATACGTAACTAAAGACAGGATAAATACGATTTAAGCATAATGAAACACTCACACGAGTCTTTTACTTTTCATCCCGTAAACTAAGAAGAGGACACCATACCGGGAGATCACTAACGAGGCAATCTCAACATAGGACCACTAACGAGGCAGTCCAAACAATGGGAGACCACTAACGAGGCAGTCTCAAAGATAGTAGGACCACTAACGAGGCGATCCAAAAAGATAGTAGGACCACTAACGAGGCGATCCACAAATACAGCGCGCGAGATCACTAACGAGGCAATCTCAGATAGTAAGGAGACCACTAACGAGGCAGTCTCAAAGATAATGATAGTATGAAGATCGGCTCAGCCTAGTGAACGGGATTTTTCGAAAGTTCGTATTTCAAAGTTATCAAAGGATCGATATCGCGTTTTCATAGTTCGAGTTTTCTCAAGTTCGAAAAATCCTATTCGAGGCAGTTCACGCCTTTCTTAATTTAAAATTCGTTTTTCCTCCAAAAATTCTGAAACTTGGCCAGTAATTCAAAAACACACACACGAACAACTTTCATGTTTTAAGTTTTTGGAAATAGGGTTCCGAAGTGAGTTAAAATTTGAGTTTATTGCAAAGAATAATTTACGTCTTAAAAACTGTTTTCGTCACAGGTTCGTGTAACGCCGATTAAAAATTCATTTCAAAACCAATCGATGTGAAATTTTTACAGTAACTACACGACACATTAAGGAACAACTTTCATGTTTTAAGTTTTTGGAAATAATGAATTCTTGGTACTCAAAAATCGAGTGCAACTCACTGCATACTCATGGCCCTTAAAACGAATTCAAAACAGTTCTAAAAACTTGGCCGTTTGATATATCAAATGAACACCAAAATTCGTGAAATTTTGTAGGCATAATCTAGACACAATTATCTACAACTTTTGTTTAGAAATGCAAAGTTAAATCATTCGAAAAATGGGTGAAAAACATGCATCAAGTTGAATGAAGGAATCTGTCACAGATTAAAATCGTTCGGTTTGATACAGAAAGTTCATGGCGAAAATTGGGATAGCAAAACTTAATGTCAATGGCTGAAATTTGGCCACAAGATAGATAAAGGTGTTAGGAACAACTTTTATGTTGACAAGTTTTCGGTTTGAATTCCCGAAGGTCGAGTTTTTGGCGAGTCTTTAAAATTGGACGAAAATAGGGTTTTTGAAAACCGATTTTTGTTACAAGCCTATATCTCGAGATTTAAACAACAAACAACCACGAAAATTTGTGAGTAAGGTTTTAACTTACTGATTTGAAGATTAGGATTACTGGGATGGGTATCCGGATGCTCTAGGGTCGCGACGAACGGCCAATCCTTCCGATCGCTTTTCGTTCGTTTTCCGGCGTGAAATCGTAGTAAAGGAAACGGGTTAGATTTCGAGTTTCTAAGTGTTATGGACGAATTAAAATGTTTAACCATGGCTTACCAAGAGTCTAGAGGGCAGGGCTTGGTTCCTCTCGCCTCGTCGTCGCCGGAATGCTTGCCGGAAAGTGTCGCCGGAAGAGTTTCGGCTTGGGGAGGAAGTTTGGGAGTAATGTGGGAGTAGTTTCTGTAAGTCTAGGGTTTGGAGGCACCCCCAGCCGCCCTTAAGTCTCCCTCACGTCTGGGATTTGGTTTCCCTCGAAGGGAGTTGTAATTTCGGCAAGAAAATCACCCCCGAATGGAAAGATTACACCTTCAGCCCCTCTGGCGCGGAGGTGGCGCGCACCCACCCCTATGGCCGCGCGGAGCACGCGTGCCAGGCCTGGCGTCGCGACGCCCTTGGCCGCGCGGTGGCCGCGCGGCGGCGCGCGGACAGCGCGGGCCGGCCGGACCGGCCGGTTCGGCTCCGCGTGTTCCGTCGGGTCTTCCCTCGCTTTCCCCTATCGGTTTTCTACGTGTTAGCTCGATTCCCTGGGGCGTCTTCGTTGCGGAATCTTCTCCTTAATCTTGTTACAAGTCCGGCTTATCGCTCGCAACATTTCCGGGTCCTACTTAGCCTAGTCTAAATTGGTTTCAACATCCCCTATCGTCCTTGTGGTCTAATTCGTGATGTATTTTGTGATTTATTTCGTGACTGAACTTAGAAATTAGTTCTAAGCTGCCTACGTACCCTGTGAAGGGATCAAGTCATGACGTAGTTCAAAACAATTTGAATTTGTTTTTCCTCGGGTGTTACATCCTCCCCCCCTTAAGAATACAGTTATGTCCCCATAACTGTGGTCTCCGTTGCCTCATGTCGGCTTCAAATTCCCAGGTTGCCGTCTCCGTCTCGTGGTTGGACCACAGGACCTTGACCATCTTTACAGTTTTATTCCTTGTCACCCTTTCCTTGTAGTCGAGTATTTGCACCGGGGTTTCTTCATAGGTCAAGTCATCATCCAATTCGATTATGTCCGGTTGGAGTACATGCGACGTGTCGGGCACATACTTCTTTAGTTGGGGGTCGTGGAACACATTGTGGTCACGAGTAAACGGTGGTGGGGTCGTTAGTTAACATGCCGTTCTCATTTCCCTACGGAATTTCTTAGGGTCCCTAGGTATTTACGTCCCGGGGGTTTCCCGTAGTCCTGCGAAAGGAGGGCGTGAGGCAATTCCGCCGTCCTTGCCCGGAATAATGCCAGGCGATGCTCCCTGTCGACGTATTTCCCTGTCAATGTATGCCCGGGTTCAGCGAGGAGCGTATAGCGAAAGAGATTGAGCAGAACGGGAAAGATAAAACTCCACCCGGGTCCCGCGCGGTGGCCGCGCGTTGGCGCGCGGGGAGCGCGCGGCAACCCCTGTTCGAAAAAAATAGGGCTCGCGCTCCGCGCGAGCCACTTCCCCCATTTCTCATCCGAGAACACACCCCCCCAATTCTCTCTAAATCCGACGAGTTACCTTCTTGTTTGCTCGATTTCGACTTCAATTCCACTCATCTAGGTACGAGTCTACTAAACCCACTTACTAATTTCAACTTTTATGTTTTGGATGACTTGATTTGTGTAGAGATTTAGGAAATTAGGGTTTGTGTACAAAAATTGGGGGTTTGTGATTTTTAGGCTTGATTTGTGCAATTTAGCAAGTGTATGTGGCAATTGTTGTTACCCCTATTGCCTTGCCTACGTTTATGTTATAATGTGTTTATGTTTCTGGCAAATTCTTGTTGAATTCGAATCCTTAGAAAGGCTATGAAGTTACTGGTGCTTGGTTGCTGTTGGGGTGTGATTATTGGTTTGTTCCCTCGTTGTTTAGTGCTGTAGGATTTGCCGTATTGTTATTAGAATGATTGTTTCGTTCTGTGGGCGATTTCCGTGTGTTGTTAGTAACTTAGGTTTTGGTTTATTGTGCATATAACGTGTTCGACGAAATGCCACATAGGGTTTAGGCACTAGTTTTAGCATATTCTTTGTCTAGGTCACCTCCTGGTTGGTCTTAGTAAACGGTAGGATTTGTTGTTCTTACGGTACATTCACGTTGGGATTATATATTAATGCCCTATTCGTATTTTCGCTTGACTTCTGTGTGGGACTTAGCCTTATAATTGGTGTTTGGTAACTTGCAGGATGTTGCTCTTTTTGTGGGTCGTTTTGGCGTCTCTCATGTGTCCTCCGAGGACTAGGAGACGGGTTGCTGATGAGGCTGGCCCCAGTCATGCTGCTCCGGCGATGCCGGATTTCGACGAGAGCGAGTCTGAGAAGGATGAGGCGCAGAGGGGCCCGCGTCTCAGGGGCCTCCCGGACGAGGTGCGTCCTCACCGGCATGACAGGTTCCGGTTTAGGACGAGGGCTGCCCAGGACTTTTATTTCGACGAGCTTCGTCGAAACAGGGCTTACGTCCCTGAGAGAGGCATATATCCTCTTCATATGGGCGATGACAGGGTCAGTGCGGTCTTGGAGTATTTACAGTGGACTGGTCTGGCACGTCACCCCGAGGGCGTCGCCTCCGGTTATTTGGCTATGGAGGTTATTGCCAACATCGGCGGTCTCGGGGAGGGTGACGATCTATCCCGGGTATGGGTCCGTGGTCGCTATCTCGACTTCAGTGCTCGGGCGATCAACGTCTATTTTGGCTTGCCCGACGATGGCGTGTTCCGGCCCCAGCCTGAGGGGCGCGTTCTTGCTCCTGCGTGGAACACCTTATGCACCCTAGTGCCTCCTACGTTCGAGCACAGTCATGAGCTTCGTTTGACGTCGATGGACTCCCCTTGGCGAGAGCTCGCTCAGCTATGGTTCGGGCGTGTCCGGCCGATGTCCCGGAGCCACATTGTCTTGGACCACGTCTACGAGACCATTTGCTTCATCGCGCGGGACGGTAGGGTGAATGTAGGGGCTTGCATCGAGGACAACTTGCGGGGTATGCGCAGAGGACGAGGGAGTAGGGTGATTACCCATGTTCACCTCATCTGTGGGTTGTGCGCGGCACAGGGGATTCGCACTACACCGGAGACAGATCCGTACGACCTAGCACCTGGCCGTTGCTACCGTATTCCGTCTTATGCTGAGCGGCGTAGCGCCTTACGTCGTGGGGCTCCCCGTGCTGTACTTCGCCCGCAGCCTGATGACGGCGGCCTGATCCTCGTTGTACCACCGGAGCAGCCACCCCCTCCTCCAGTGGTTCCACCTCCTGCTGGGGCACCTCCTGCCGTGGCACCTCAGGGGCAGGAGATGATTCAGATGCTGCAGATGATGCAGGAGATGCGGGTCGGTATGGACGCCGGGTTTGCAGCTGGGCAGGCTCGTTATGACGCCCTCGACGCTAGGTTGGACCTCTATCAGACCCGCATGGACTCGTTTGCTACGAGGCAGGCTCAGCAGCAGGCCACCATGTCCGACATGTACGCCTATTGCGGCAGATGGACGACTTCATGCGCCGACAGTTCCCGCCTCCCGATCAGTGATGTCTCCCTTTGGTTTCGTGTTTTCGTTTAGGTTTGGCGTTTAGACGTACTTTGTTTAGGCTCCTCCTTATGAGGACGTTGATGTCGCCTGGTGTTCGTGATTTATATTTTCAGAACCATGGTTTAATTGTTCTGTCCATTTTATGGTTTGAGATGTTCTGGATTTACTATTACCTTCCTATAGTGTCTGCATGTGTGTGGATTGCCCAATAATACCTACGCCGTTGCTTGACTAAATCGCTTGGTTAAATTAGCGTGATAAGATACACGGGTTTAGAGTTTATATGTGGAGTGTATATAGTTGCTCTTAAGGGGAAAATTTTTTTATTGAGCGAAGATTAGCCTTTTAATAGGTATCAATTTATCAGGGTTTTTCTTGCAAAGGTTGTTGGAATTTATTTATTTATATGCACATATTTACGTATTGTATATATTTTATTATTATCTTTATTATTATTATTTCCATTATTATTATTATTATTACATTTTTATTTTCATTTATTATTATTATTATTATTATTATATTATTATTTTTATTTTTATATATATATTTTTTTTAATCTGTTCGGTTCTTCTTCTTTTTTTTTTTTTTTTTTTTTGGTTGTAGGTTTCCCTCCTTGATTATGGTAGTTAAAGAACTAAATAAAATGCATGGAATAAATTTAAATAGGCTTGCATTTTATTACCCAAGAATTTTGGTTTACAAGCATTTGAAATAGAAATAGGTGCGCTGCTAATAGTACGGAAGGGAAAGTATACTAATAATGCGTAGCTGGATCACTAGATCTAAAACGAGTGGGCAGGCTCGGCCTTGATGGGATCGTCTTCATCGCTCGACACATCGATGGGTATGGCGACATTGGGAGCAGGCCCCGGGTTCTGAAGGACCGCTCCGTCCACGTCCTGGGCCAGGTTAGTCAGTTCCCAGCCTATGGTCTCTATCTGCTCCTCCAAATCATCTCCCTTGTCTTGGAGCTGGGCCACTTGGGCTTGGAGGTGTGTGACTTGCTCCTGCAGCTGGGTTATGTGGTGATGGTCTGTTTCCCTAAGGTGACCCAAATGGGCCAGGTTACCCTCCAACTGTCCTACCCGCGTTTTGAAGTAATTGATGTGCTGTTGGCCCTCAAGGTATGCGTTCATTAATTTCACCATCAAATTGACCATGTTCGCGTTGGGCTCGGCCATCTAATGTCAACAAGGGAGGTTAGAGTTAGACATTTTTCAGGCAACGTTAAGGTATGCATAAATTTAAATCTATATGCAACATGCAAGTGCAAGTCCCTTCCCCATAAAATTTAGTTTAAAATAAATTGCTAAGGGTTGGGCCTCTATAGTGGGCCAAAATTTAATATTTCTTGGGCTAAGATTTGGGCTATGTAAAAAAAAAGGGATTATAGATTTTTGGGCTAAAAATAGTACTAGTAGTCAAATAAATAATTTTAAAAGAAATAACACTTGGGCTTAAAAATATTGGTTTAAAATAATAGTAGTAGCTTTAAAAATTTTCCGGGCTCTGATACCAACTTGTAACACCCCGGATTTGATAACCCAGGCCGGGATGTCACCGCCGCATTTCCCTAGTAAGACACGGCTTCCCGAGCTCGCTAAGGAAATGCAAGGCTTGTGGGTATGAAAAAGATTTAAAAACATTTCAAGATTTAGTCCGGAAATTTATAATATTTAGTATGATAGTAGAAATTATCACGTACGGAAAATAAATAAAGTAAGTGCAGCGGAAAGCAAAATCACGGCCAACATGGCCAAATCCTCGGGTTTAACAGACCCGGTAAAAACAGTACGATGCAGAAATTTAAAATGTTCATAAATAATTCCCCCAAGTGCATGCGTATGCGTCACTCGACATACTCTGTAAAAGAAAAATAACAACGGTTGTCAGTATAAAAATATACTGAGTAAGTTAATCCCTAACTAACAAATAAAAGGGGTTACAAGTGTTTAAACTAAAGATTTCGCTTATCGTACGAGAATTTAAAAATACATGATTTATTAGCAGCGGGAAAATCATGATTAAAGAACTAAATTTTTAAAAGCGTAATCTAAAGCATAATTTAAGATGCATAAAAATTTAAATACGTAACTAAAGACAGGATAAATACGATTTAAGCATAATGAAACACTCACACGAGTCTTTTACTTTTCATCCCGTAAACTAAGAAGAGGACACCATACCGGGAGATCACTAACGAGGCAATCTCAACATAGGACCACTAACGAGGCAGTCCAAACAATGGGAGACCACTAACGAGGCAGTCTCAAAGATAGTAGGACCACTAACGAGGCGATCCAAAAAGATAGTAGGACCACTAACGAGGCGATCCACAAATACAGCGCGCGAGATCACTAACGAGGCAATCTCAGATAGTAAGGAGACCACTAACGAGGCAGTCTCAAAGATAATGATAGTATGAAGATCGGCTCAGCCTAGTGAACGGGATTTTTTGAAAGTTCGTATTTCAAAGTTATCAAAGGATCGATATCGCGTTTTCATAGTTCGAGTTTTCTCAAGTTCGAAAAATCCTATTCGAGGCAGTTCACGCCTTTCTTAATTTAAAATTCGTTTTTCCTCCAAAAATTCTGAAACTTGGCCAGTAATTCAAAAACACACACACGAACAACTTTCATGTTTTAAGTTTTTGGAAATAGGGTTCCGAAGTGAGTTAAAATTTGAGTTTATTGCAAAGAATAATTTACGTCTTAAAAACTGTTTTCGTCACAGGTTCGTGTAACGCCGATTAAAAATTCATTTCAAAACCAATCGATGTGAAATTTTTACAGTAACTACACGACACATTAAGGAACAACTTTCATGTTTTAAGTTTTTGGAAATAATGAATTCTTGGTACTCAAAAATCGAGTGCAACTCACTGCATACTCATGGCCCTTAAAACGAATTCAAAACAGTTCTAAAAACTTGGCCGTTTGATATATCAAATGAACACCAAAATTCGTGAAATTTTGTAGGCATAATCTAGACACAATTATCTACAACTTTTGTTTAGAAATGCAAAGTTAAATCATTCGAAAAATGGGTGAAAAACATGCATCAAGTTGAATGAAGGAATCTGTCACAGATTAAAATCGTTCGGTTTGATACAGAAAGTTCATGGCGAAAATTGGGATAGCAAAACTTAATGTCAATGGCTGAAATTTGGCCACAAGATAGATAAAGGTGTTAGGAACAACTTTTATGTTGACAAGTTTTCGGTTTGAATTCCCGAAGGTCGAGTTTTTGGCGAGTCTTTAAAATTGGACGAAAATAGGGTTTTTGAAAACCGATTTTTGTTACAAGCCTATATCTCGAGATTTAAACAACAAACAACCACGAAAATTTGTGAGTAAGGTTTTAACTTACTGATTTGAAGATTAGGATTACTGGGATGGGTATCCGGATGCTCTAGGGTCGCGACGAACGGCCAATCCTTCCGATCGCTTTTCGTTCGTTTTCCGGCGTGAAATCGTAGTAAAGGAAACGGGTTAGATTTCGAGTTTCTAAGTGTTATGGACGAATTAAAATGTTTAACCATGGCTTACCAAGAGTCTAGAGGGCAGGGCTTGGTTCCTCTCGCCTCGTCGTCGCCGGAATGCTTGCCGGAAAGTGTCGCCGGAAGAGTTTCGGCTTGGGGAGGAAGTTTGGGAGTAATGTGGGAGTAGTTTCTGTAAGTCTAGGGTTTGGAGGCACCCCCAGCCGCCCTTAAGTCTCCCTCACGTCTGGGATTTGGTTTCCTTCGAAGGGAGTTGTAATTTCGGCAAGAAAATCACCCCCGAATGGAAAGATTACACCTTCAGCCCCTCTGGCGCGGAGGTGGCGCGCACCCACCCCTATGGCCGCGCGGAGCACGCGTGCCAGGCCTGGCGTCGCGATGCCCTTGGCCGCGCGGTGGCCGCGCGGCGGCGCGCGGACAGCGCGGGCCGGCCGGACCGGCCGGTTCGGCTCCGCGTGTTCCGTCGGGTCTTCCCTCGCTTTCCCCTATCGGTTTTCTACGTGTTAGCTCGATTCCCTGGGGCGTCTTCGTTGCGGAATCTTCTCCTTAATCTTGTTACGAGTCCGGCTTATCGCTCGCAACATTTCCGGGTCCTACTTAGCCTAGTCTAAATTGGTTTCAACATCCCCTATCGTCCTTGTGGTCTAATTCGTGATGTATTTTGTGATTTATTTCGTGACTGAACTTAGAAATTAGTTCTAAGCTGCCTACGTACCCTGTGAAGGGATCAAGTCATGACGTAGTTCAAAACAATTTGAATTTGTTTTTCCTCGGGTGTTACAGAGCATGGCTAATTTTTAAGGTATGCCACCTTATTTCTCTTTTGCCTTTCAAGTTCAAGTTAGTACCGTCCTAGTTGGGTTAAGTAGTTCTTTCATAGATCTAATCATCTAGCTATGTGCCCATTACTATGCCCTTCACATAGTGTAAAATCTATCAATCTCCAGGTAGTAGAACCACTGAGAGCTATGGTAGTGGGAGCTCCTTTTGAAGATGCTCGACATGAGGCAAAAGGCCGAAGTTCATATTCATAGTGACATTAATTCCATCATTCAACATAATAGACATTTATTTATTTATTTGTATTTTTATAAATTGTGCAATTTGCAATATCATACCATGACACACTTCGACATGTTTTCTTCCTACCGGCGCGCGCAGCGTAGTGCGCACCCCGGGCGAGTTCTAGTATATATATATATACGTGGTAAAATATTTTGAAAGTGTGGTAATTAAGTTATGAAGTGTGTAACTCAATTTTTTTTCAAAATGAGAACATTAAATTTTGGGGATTTTGGGGGAAAAAAACTTGGTAACATGAAGAGTGAGGAATATGGTAAAGTTTTATTTTACAAGTGTGGTAAAATATTTTTTAAGTGTGGTAAGTAGGTTATGAGTTTGGTAACCCAACTTTTTTTTTTAAAAAAAATAAGAACATTGAATTTTAGGGATTTTGGGGGAAGAAAACGTGGTAGCATGACAAGTGAGGAATATGGTAAAATTTTATTTAGGAACGTGGTAACCTAGCGAGGAAGATTGTGATAACCTTCAATAGTATAGTGCGGTAAAATCACATTTACGAACGTGGTCACTCAGAGAGGCGGATTGTGGTAAAATTCCATTGAGAAGTGTGGTAACCAATATTTTTTGGATTGAAATAACATTAAAATATTAAATTATGGGGATTGGGAAAAAAAATATGGTAACTGACCAAGTACAAACATGGTAACCTTCAATTGTATTGTGTGGTAAAATCGCTTTTAGGAACGTGGTAACAAAGAGGCAGATTGTGGTAAAATTCCATTGAGAAGTGTGGTAATCAATATTTTTTGGATTGAAATAATATTAAAATATTAAATTATGGGAATTGAAATAAATTAAGATTTTATGTGCATTGAGTAATAAAATTTGTGGTGACCAACTTACTTTAAGTTTGATATCCAATAATTTAAAGAAATGGTAACCAATTATTTCATATTATGGTAATCAATGAGGATCGTGGTAACTGAAAACTTCAAAGTGTGGTAACCAATGGGACGGTCCTGGTGAAACTTCCAAATATTTTGTCCATTTCAGAGAGTTCCGGACGGTCACGGGACGGTCGTAGGACGGTCCTGGAGGACCGTCCCAATGTTTTTGTCCATTCCAGAGAGTTCTGGACGGTCGTGGGACGGTCCTTCCCAATGGTTTTTTCCATTTCAAAGAGTTCCGGATGGTTGTTTAACAAGCACAAATGCAAATCTAACATGAAAATTTCATTTAAAAATACCAATTATTATGAAATCACATAATATCAAATTCACACAAGGATTACGGTTCACAAATATATAATCCATATACTATACCACCAATAATCTGTAACACCAAAAAATACCAATTCAAATGGACAACCAATTGCAATAACCCAAACCCAACAATTCAAATCTGTCATCACTAAACATTTCATTCTAAATCAAAATAATTCGGTTTTACAATGTTTGGGATCTATCTCTTAGCAACAAGCTTATCCTTGCTCAATTTCGTAAAATGCCCAAATCGAGTGGCTTCAATTGCTTCTCTGTGCCCATCCGACCACCTTATATCCACATCATCCACAAAATCTCTAAGGCATTTAGCCGAGCACCGGAGAGCCAGAAATTCATATCCTTCCACACCTTATAAACACCATCATTATTCCATACACACCATTTCATCGAACACTTTGCTTGCACAATTATATTACTAACATTCATCAAAGAATCAAAATTTTGACAAACATCTACAATCCAACCAATCTATGCAACAAAAAGACCAAAATTATTCAACAATTAACAATATCCAACAATAACACAAAAATTCAAAAAAATCCAACACCACCCGTCGGTTACCACCCCCTTCTTCACAAATCCAAAAATTCCACTCAATTCATTTTAAAAGAGCGTGCAATCTAGCAATAGCTTCTCAATAACATGAATTTAAGTTCAAATAAATCAAAATAAAAAAACTCCCCAATTTATATGCCAAATCCATCGCCCTTAACCCACTTCAAACTTTAAGAAAATCCCAACTCAAATCAACAAGAACACAATCAAAGCTACCTTTTCAATGTAATCAACAAAGGTATATTAATCTCGGGCAATGCCATGGATCTACACATCCAAAACCAACCTACAAGGCTTGTAACTCAAAATTGTGGTAAAAAATAAAAATAAAAAATCAATCCATATGGGCATTTAATCGAACACATTGCTTGCACATTCAAAGTATTAACATTTCATCAATAATTATTTCCACAATTTCACCAATTTCAACATACAAATCAAGCCTCATATTATCAAACACTTAACACAAATCAAACTCACACAATTTCTATATCAAAATCACAAACTCAACACAATGCACAACAATATATTGCCAAAAAAGGGGACCGAATGAAGCCTACCGTCGTCATTGTGGCATCTTCCTTCCCTTTGCTCTTCTTTTTGGATCGCCTCCTCCCCACCGGCACTTCCTCCTCCTTGCTTTCATTCACAGTGGTTGAAGGTTCTTGATTGCTTGCTATTTTTCCTTTTCACTTTCTCTCTTGCGATCGTTGTTTGGGGTTTCAGGGAGATGGTGTGTGAGTTGTGTGTTGTGTGCCTGATTGGTGGTGTGTTTTGGTGAATGAATGGTATTGTGTTTGGTAAAGCTAACTTTTGGTGCCCTAGTGTGGTAATAATTTAAAAAGAGTTTTGGTAATAGGTTAAGTTTGCTGTGGTAATTTATATAGAATAAGTGTGGTGGTTTATAAAGGGTTGGTGTGGTAAAGTTGTTTGTGTAGTGACTAAGTATTGGTGCGGTAATGAATGATGTATTTGCGTGGTAATGATGTGAGCGTTAGTGTGGTAATATGTGTTGCATCCTTTTTCCTCAATGACTTTTATTAGGGATGATTTAAAAATGTTTAACTTTTGGGGATTAAGGGGTGGTAAATTATAAGTCAAAACTTGAAAGGGAGAGTAAACTCTAAGTTTGGTGGAAGGGTATTTTTAAAATGGAAACTAAATGGAATTGGGGGGACTCTAAATTTCTCATAAATATTTGGACATTTCCAGTTGTATACACAATTCAAGATGTAATTTTAATTATTAACTCAAATAATATACAAATAAATATTATAAAAATATACTATTCTAAAATTATGTGATTAGACAAATTCAACTCTCACGTGACTATATTTTTCCTTATATAATTGTGCTAAAAATGTCAAAATGCAAATAATACAATACAAAGAGAGTACTTTACTATTTGCGGCGTTTGGTTATTTTGTTATTACGTTGTTACTCTAATGTCCCGTTAACCACAAAATTTGTTATTTTGTTAGTTTCTACTTGACTGTGTATCTACAATCCAGAAATTATCAAGCCGCTATATAATTTTCGATGATATATAATTATATATACAACTCTAATTAACAAAATGAACAAAATTTTCACCAACACAAGCACATGCAACAATTATAAACCAAATAATAAATAGTAATAGAACAATAGAAAATTAATATGTACATATGCACTATATACGAAAAATGTAATTTAAAGTAGCAAACTTTAGTTTTTAAAGAGTAATTGCTAATTGTCCATAAAATTACCCCTATAATGTATGCTTTATACACGATTGAAGCATCATTGTGTGTATATGTATGTGTATATATATCTATACTAGTAATTTTCCGTTGTGCAATGCACAGCTTATTCTGGATTTACAACTGCCATCGAAAAAAGAAGAAATAATTTTAGGTGAGTGCACATGGTTTCCTTATATTATACTTATTATGTTCAAAGAAGTTTAGTTATTACCTAACATTGTCACAAGTATAGGACTGGTAAAAAAAATTGCTGTTGAAGTACACAAGTATAGGACTGGTAAAAAAATTGCTGTTGAAGTGATGCTCCGCCTTAGTTGTAAAGAATACATACATACATACATACATACATACATACATACATACACACACACACACACACTTATTTAGACGTAAAGGTACCTTTATTTGTGTCATAAATGATTAATTTTTTCCTATGTTGATTCATGGCTGCATTTGTATCTGCGACGGGCTAAAATGAGGAAATTGTTATTTATGAGCAACCAAGTAAATGAATAAGGAATTGAAGTGCATTAAGAATGCTGAAGAGAATGGAGTAGTATTATACAATAAAGGAAAGCACACGACAAATAGTGGATATGAGAAATCATTTTCAGAAACTTAGAAAAGAGAAAAAATGTTAAAAGGGAAATGAGAAACTAACAGATCTTTGGAGAGAAGAAAAATCCACTACCACCACCTAGAACAATGGCCAAAACAAAGTAATATTAATAAAGAATATAATAGAAAATCATAAAAGGCATTTTCAATGCACAAGAATACAAAATTTGGATTCTAATAATACCATGTCAAGAACCAAGAAAGAATAATAGAATCCCACACCAAATTGACCAATCAAGCTATTTTCATTCCCAAGGTCCATGCTTTCTGCACAGGATACAAATCATAAAATTTTGAAGTGAATAATCGCCAGAGGGGCAGGGATTTATAGGTATGCGAAGAAAATTATTGGCGCAACAGAAAAGCAATGCCTTGGAGCTGCAAAGGTGCCATGGGTGGATCATGGATGTCAAAAGGCATGGTCATATATCAAATATCAACTAAGATATTCACATAGAAGTGATTCATATTCATTAAGTATAAACTCAATTGAGTTACTATGCTGACACATATTTGTCTCCATATGCAGACATGTTATCAAATAAACAAGTTAGTGCTACGCGGCAGTGGGCTGGCATTTGTTTCCATTTAAAGCCAATTAATTACAAATGGGAGGTGGATCATTAATTACCCAAATTAGTGGGATTAACGTAAATTTAGTGGAATTTTCTATTCCACAGCAGCCTGCGTTTTTGGTAATGAAGGAGAAAACCAAAACAGCACCGGCGTGACTTTTTTTCATTCGTGGTGTGGCAATTGAAAATCCAAAAGAGCACCGGGAGGATCCACCGGAAGGTGAGATAGGGGATGATAGATCTAAACTCTTTTCCGGATGATGCAAGAGACGAACGAGATAGATTAATAGTAAGTGATAATAGCATAACCGATACCATTACAGAACACGGTGGCAGCAGGATAATATCATATCCGATACCATTTCAGAACACGGTTGCAACATGATAATAGCATAACTGATAACATTACAGAACAGAATTATGTTACAGATATGGCATATATACTATTTGAAAGGAGCTCGATAATTTCTAATGATTAAGGATCACGATAAAGTAGCATGCACAGCACTTGAATGCACCATACAGAACACGCACAGATTGGAATGCAGCACAATGTCAAAACAATAATCCAAAGTAAACAATACACCTAACAATTACAGTCCTCCACAATCAATGCCCAAAAATTCGGTTATTAAATTAGCCCAAAAATAGAATCAATTACAACAACGTTAATAAAGAATATTTAATTATATTACCATATGTATGAATTAAGAAGCACAACACAAACATTGCATCTAAAAAGCACGTTAGGAAATGCAGAGTCTGCATAGGAACCAATTCGGTATAAACTACCACAACTGACCAACTACATTTAATCAATCCAAGTAAATCAAGGAAAACAAAATCTAATATAGATACACCAAAAGCCAAAAAGATAGGATGCAAGAAAGAACATACCAATAGAATTTAATCCTAACAATCAAAGGCTTAACCATATCAATCAAATGCCTAATCGTTTTAAAATGTACAAGGCAAGGAAAGACAGAATAACTTCTGACAGAGGGTTAACAGAGGGTTTCCACAATAGATAGTAAACAATAATAGTAAATGAAATTTGTGGAAAAGGAGATTGCAGAACCACAAAATTCAGCAAGGTACGAAATACGAAAAACCTCAGAGGTCAAATTTGTGGAAAAGGGGCTTTGTAATACCCGAGAATTTTATAACTTAAATAAATAAAATAAATACAATAGATAAATAAATAATTAATTAAAAGGATAAATAGAAATGGAATTTAATCCAAGAAGGAATTAAAATTAAAGAGAATTAATTAAATAAATGGTCCAAGAAAACCCGATACACATAGACTCAATAATTCAAACCCGAAAATTAAATTGAGTCCCGAATAAAATTAAGATAGGAATGTGGAGCCAAAAAATTAGCCCGAAAATCGGAGCCCAAGAACATAGGAGGATAGAAGTCCGAAAGAGAGGATAAAAGGTGTAACACCCCGGTTTTTGGTAACCCAGGTCGGGATGTCACCGCCACATCTCCCTAGTAAGACACGGTTTCTCCGAGCTTACTAAAGAGATGCAAGGCTAGGTATTGCAGTGTTTAAAATATTAAAAGCATTCAAAATAGCCCATACAGTATAAATCGAAAATAATAATAGCATAGCGCAGCGGAAATATTTAGTTTAGTACAGTATCGCAGCGGAAAATTTAAATAGGGCCGACATGGCCAAAACACGGGTTAAACAGGCCCGTTCATAATATAGTCTAAGTACGAAATTTAAAAGCAAAATAAAAGTTCCCAAAATCCCATGCATGATTCGTGCTCACACATGCTCATTCCACATATTCTGTAAAGAAAGGAATAAAAATGGTTTTGATCAGCAAAATTGCTGAGTAAGTTAACACATGCATGATCGTAGGGTTTAAAAGCCTTAACTTTAATAATTTAACAAAAGCATGATAATAACATAATATTTGATTTCATATAATCCATATCATATAGCACAATCTATCTCAGGCTCTATTTAATAACACATATCACATGGTTTAATCATAAAAGCCATAATTTTAAATAAAGCATTTAAATAATTTAATTGGACAACAATATAATTTAATCTAGTTTAATTTAATTTAGAATCCCCATTACATTCCCGATTTGGTATTTCAAAGTTTCACGATAAAGATCGCGATGTCAACAAGTTTAGCCGGTAGCCCGGCGGCCGCAGCCGTATCAGCCATACCCAGTACCACTCCGGAGCCTCGGGAAACCCATACGGATATTCACGAGAGTGTAGGCTCTAAGTTTCGCCGTTTTGGCAATATCACATTTCAAGTATAGCGCGCGGGGTCACCATCGTCCATTACGGCACGAAGTGAATCGTTAGGGGGCACCCTGCAGAGCACTCACCCCTAATTTTAATTTATCAAGTTTGTAAGGGGATTTAATTTTTAAAAATCTGACTTCCATGGTATTCATTTAGAAACAATATCTCAATTCGTTTCAACCCTAAAGGTTAATTCCATGTTTCAACAAGATTTCAAAATTTCGTTTCGGTAAATCACAGTTTACTCCAAAATTCGTCTAAAATCAGATTTAATTCCAAAAATTCCAAAATTTCACATCTGACTCGGAAACATCAAGATCTACAACTTTCATGTTTTAACTTTTTCAATCCGAGATACCTAAGTAGGTCAAAATCGCTAATTTTCGCATAACAAGAAATCTGTCCGAGTTCAATACATCACAGATCAAAGATTTCAGTTTCTACCATATCAATTCAACTCCAAATTTAATGAAATTTGACAGGGATCATCTTAAGACATTTATCTACAACTTTCATGTTCGGCCAAAGATCTAAAACAGCCTAGATCCTATGTCAAAAACGAGATCAAGATCAATCCTAAGTTCTGTCCAAGATTTCAAGATCTAAATCAAACAGTTCGGTTTCAACGGGTTTTCACCTATCAAATCAACTCCAAAAATTCTCAAATTTTTACAGTAGCTAGGTCTAAGTCTTAGGAACGTTTTTCATGTTTTAAGTTTTTCCGTTTGAGTTCGTTTTAAAGGTCGGAAAAATTCACCAAATCTGTTGCGTCGGTAGAAAACAAAAGTGGACAGATTTATGGTTCTTGTTGAATCTTTTAGGTTTCGAATGTTTTAAAATCTCCCAAAACCATGTAAGGTTAACTTACAGTATCTATGAACGTCGGGAATGTCCAATTCGGAGGCGTGGCTTCCAGATCACCGTTTCTCCCCTCCGTTCGTCGGGTTCTACGATCTAGATTCGATACGGGGGTGTAGAAAGAAAAAGGAGATGATTAGGATTCGTTTTCGAATCGTTTATTGAATAGAGATTGGACCGAGACTTACCACGACTATGGAGATCTGTAGAGAACTCGTCCAACAGCGTTCGTCTTGGTTTCGTGCCTCCGACGACTCCGGATTTAGGGTTTCGAACGTATAGAATGCTTTAGGGTTTCGTAAACTTGTTCGGGGCTCCCAAGGGGCTTATTTATAGAATTCTAAGTCCCTAGGGCGTCCACGGCCGACCTAGAACTCTGGAGTCGAGAGGTGTTCAACCGAAAGTCTAAAAATCCGCGTTCGGGTGAGAGATTCACGCAACAACCAAATCTGTGGGGTGGCGCGGTCGTGGCGCGGTTTTCCCCATTGGGCGCGTGGCCACCGCGCCGACTTCGCCTGGACTTCGGTCCGGGCGGGTCGTGCGATCCGTCGTGCGTTTCCGCCTCTCTTTCGGGTTTCTATCCCTCTATGCTTCCGAACTCCGATTTCCGGGGTATATTCGGGTTCATACTTTCTCTCTAATTTTATTCTTAGTCTAGTTGGATGTTTTGGACTCGAATACTCGAGTTCATTAGTGTCGGGTTTTGGTGTTTCATTTATCCATCCTTTTGTTTAATTAAATTCCTTTAATTCCTTTTTAAGTAAAAATCTCATTTCTCATTTCCTTATATTTATTTATTTATTTATTTGCTGGATTTGTTTATTTATTTATAGTATTTATTTTATTTATTATTTATTTATTTAATTATTGTTTTATTTTATGTTAGAAAATTCTCGGGTATTACAGTCTACCCTCCTTAAGAATCAACTTCGTCCTCGAAGTTGTGTTTCGGCCTTTCTCGTCTCGTGCTAAGGTCTTGGCTAAGGTCTTGTGTTTGTTTTATTATGTTGTGACTGAACTTAGAATTAAAACTTCTAAGCTGCCTACGTACCCGGTAAAGGGATCAAGCCATAACGTAGTTCAAAAGTTTACAAAAATGCACGAAAAATTAGGGGGTATGACATCCTCTCCCCCTTAAGATTGCAGTTATGTCCCCATAACTGTGTCGGTATCGGTTTGGAACAATGTCGGGTATCGTTCCCTCATGTCGGATTCTACTTCCCAAGTTGCCGTCTCACTTTCGTGGTTTGACCAAAGAACCTTGATCATTTTGATGGTTTTGTTCCTCGTTACTCGTTCCTTAGTATCGAGAATACGCACTGGGACTTCTTCGTAAGTCAAGTCTTCATCGAGCTCAATTATCTCCGGTTGAAGTACATGTGTCGGGTCCGGCACATACTTCTTTAGTTGTGAGACATGGAAGACATTATGAACTCTATCTAAGTGTGGCGGTAAAGCCAATCGGTAGGCTAGAGTTCCGACTCGTTCTAAAATTTCGTAAGGTCCTATGTATCGTGGACTTAGCTTCCCTCGTTTGCCAAAGCGCATCACCCCCTTCATGGGTGATATCTTTAGCATGACCCTATCTCCCACTTGAAATTCTAAGTCTCGTCGTCTCACGTCGGCATAACTCTTCTGACGGTCTTGAGCGGCTTTCATCTTTCCTTGAATCACTTTGATTTGTTGAGCCATGTCTTTGATAAGTTGTGGTCCCACTACCACGGACTTATCGTTTTCTTCCCAGCTCAAAGGGCTTCGGCACTTTCGTCCATACAATGCCTCGAAAGGTGCCATGCCGATACTAGCATGGTAACTATTATTATAGGAAAACTCAATCAAGGGTAAATGAGATTCCCAATTCCCTTTGAATTCCAACACGCATGCTCTCAGCATGTCTTCTAGTGTTTGGATTGTTCTCTCAGTTTGTCCATCCGTCATCGGGTGGAATGCGGTGCTCATTTTGATTTGAGTACCGAGAGCTTTTTGTAACTCCGTCCAGAAATGAGAGACAAATCTACTGTCTCTATCGGAAATGATATCGTGGGGTACTCCATGTCGTCGTACCACATTATCAATGTAGGCTCGGGCCAATTGGTCCATAGTCCACGTGTCTTTCATTGGGATAAATATGGCTGTCTTCGTTAGCCTATCCACAATCACCCAAATCTTGTTCATGCCTTTAGGTGATCGGGGTAATCCCGAGACAAAGTCCATTGAGATGCTATCCCACTTCCAACTTGGAATCTCTAGTGGTTGCATCAATCCTAAGGGTTTATGTCGCACTGCCTTAACCTTTTGGCAGGTGAGACATCTCGCTACGAAATTTGCCACTTCCTTCTTCATTCCCGGCCACCAATAGATCTTCTTCAGATCTTTGTATAGCTTGTCACCTCCGGGATGTACGGAATATGGCGTGTTGTGCCCTTCCTCCATCAACCTTTGCTTCAATTCGGCACATTTAAAAGGTACACACCATCTACCTTTGAAACGGATGCTTCCATCCTCGTGGACAGCAAATCCTATTGCCTTTCCTTCGGCAATATACTCTTTTATCTTCTCGAGTTTCGGATCGCCCGGTTGAGCGAGTCGAATCTCGTCCAATATTGGAGTTTCTACGACCATGGCATTGACCGTTTCTCTCACTGTGCCAGGATGCACAAGTTCTAACTCTAATCTTGCCAAATCCATGTACAATGCCGGCGGAATTACCAACGAGTTTGTCACGTGTTGGGTTTTCCGACTTAGGGCATCGGCTACCACATTCGCCTTCCCCTCGTGGTATGCTATCTCTAAATCGTAGTCTTTAATAAGTTCCAACCACCTTCGCTGTCTCAAATTCAACTCCTTCTGAGTGAATATATATTTCAAGCTCTTGTGGTCGGTGAACATTCGACACTTCCGCCCATAAAGATAATGTCTCCATATCTTTAGAGCGAAAACGACCGCTGCCAACTCCAGGTCATGTGTCGGATAATTTTCCTCGTGAGGTTTTAGTTGGCGTGATGCATAGGCTACGACTCTCGAGTCTTGCATCAAAACACAACCTAAACCTTCCTTTGAAGCATCGCTATATACTTCGAAGTCACCATTCTCTGATGGTAGTGTTAATACGGGTGTGGTTGTGAGTCGTTTCTTCAGCTCTTGAAACGATGTCTCACATGCTTCGGTCCATTCGTATTTTGCTCCTTTCTTAAGTAGCTGGGTCAAAGGACGTGCAATCCTTGAAAAGTCCTTCACGAATCGTCTATAATATCCGGCTAATCCAAGGAAACTCCTTATTTCCGTTGGACTTTTCGGAGTTGCCCACTCCGTCACGGCAGAAACTTTTGCCGGATCCACTGATACTCCATCAGCGGATACTATGTGTCCGAGAAATGCCACTTCTTTAAGCCAGAAGTCACATTTCGACAGCTTGCCGTATAGCTGATTTCTTCGCAAGATTTCCAACACTTGATGTAAGTGTTTCGCATGCTCTTCCTCGCTCTTCGAGTAGATCAGGATGTCGTCAATGAACACTACGACACACTGGTCTAACAATTCTCGGAACACGTTGTTCATGAGATTCATGAACATGGCCGGAGCATTTGTTAACCCGAAGGATAACACTGTGAACTCGTAATGGCCATATCGTGTCCGAAACGCCGTCTTTGGAATGTCCTTCTCGGCAATCCTCAATTGATGATACCCAGATCGCAAATCGATCTTCGAGAATACTGAAGCTCCCTTCAGTTGATCAAACAGATCCTCTATTCTCGGTAGGGGGTATTTGTTCTTAATGGTCACTTGGTTTAGTCCTCGGTAATCTACGCAAAGGCGTAGTCCTCCGTCTTTCTTCTTGACAAATAAAACCGGTGCTCCCCAAGGGGACGTACTCGGTCTTATGTAACCTTTTCCCAATAGCTCCTCGAGTTGTTCCTTTAACTCCTTCATTTCCAGTGGTGCCATCCGGTACGGAGCTTTTGAGACAGGCTCTGTCCCCGGAATGAGATCTATGGTGAATTCAAGATCTCTCTCAGGTGGCATGCCCGGAACGTCTTCAGGGAACACGTCCGGGTATTCTCTTACCACTGGTATGCTATCAACCTTGTTCTCTTCCGCCTCAAGGTTGTGCACATAGCACGCATATAGTTCATACCCCTTACGCATCAAGTTACTTAGTTTAAGTGCACTAACGATTTTGTTACTTTTCTTAGGGGGCTGAGAGTAAAAGATAACTCTCTTTCCCCTACTTTTTGACAAGGTGATCTTTTGTTTTTGGCATTCGATCACCGCTTTATACTGGGATAGCCAATCCATCCCCAGTATGATGTCAAAGTCTCTTAAGTTAAATTCTACCAAGTTCGCGAAGAATTCTACGTTCTTTATCACTATAGGAATTCCGTTATATCGTTTAGAGCAAGACACTACTTCTCCAGAAGGCAATTGAATTCCTAAGCTAATTCTCTCGCACTTAGGTAGATCTAACTCAGGCACTATCCTTGATGCAATAATTGAGCAACTAGCTCCGGAATCAAATAAAATTCTAAGGGGTGTATTCAAAACGTGAAATGTACCTGCCATCACTTCTCCTTGCGCAGGCACGTCCGCTTGGTTCACCACGTTCAGCCTCCCCATAGGGCGTCCCTGATTGCCCTGCTGATTCGCATTCGGCTGCTGATTTTGTTGCTGGTTTTGATTCTGTGGGGGCGGAGGTCGTTGGTTCTGGTTCTGGTTTTGCGGCCTATTTTGAGGGGGTCTGTACCCTTGGTTATTGCCATTTCGCCCGTTTTGGTTTTGAGGCTGTTCTTGCCCCGCGACCAAATCGTCCCTCTTCGTTATGTTCTCGAGCCTAGTTCGACATTCCCGTCGAACGTGACCCATTCGACCGCATCGGTAACAAGCGCCTTGTTGCGGGCATCCCCTTGCCAGATGTGGTCGTCCACATCGCGGGCAAGGCGGGTACCGGATCTTCTTGATTGAACCTCCTTCCCGTGTTGGTTTGTTGGGGCCTATTCGACCCTCTGCACTGCTCGTTCCTTCCAGTGTTGTTATCGTTTCGTGAATCTCGACTTCTCTTGTCTTGAGGACCCCTGCTGGACTCCCCACTCACCCTTCTTTTCAGCTGCTGCACACGTGCTACCGCTACAGCGCGATCGTATACGGCTTGCAAATCGGGGTAGTGTACCCCCGCGATCACCTCGCGCACAGACAGGTTCAGTCCCATCTCGAACTTCTGTGCCTTTTCCGCATCAGTAGGTACTAGCCTTGGTGCGAACCTCACCAGCTCCTTGAAGCGGGTGTAGTATTCCTGCACCGTTTGGCTTCCTTGCTTCAACGACAGGAATTCTTCGTACATGGCAGCTTTGGTACTCAAGGGATAGAATCGATCCCTGAGTAGTTCCATCATCTCCATCCACGAGTAAGGCTCGTCATCTTCAGTTAGTTTGGCTTGCGTTGCTTGCCACCAGTCATCAGCTTCGCCTCCCAAGTAGTATGAAGCGACATGTACCCTCTCTCCTTCCGGACATTTGACCGCTCCCAGCAGCTTGTCGAAAGTCCGGATCCATTCCTCCAGTTTAGCTGGATCCTCCTCACCAGCATAGTGGGGCGGCTGGTAGGGATTCACCATCGCCAGGTAGTTAGGGCGAGCTTGGGGCGGAGGTACCGCCGCAGCTTGACCCTGGTTGACTTGCGCGTTTCCGAGCGCAATCAACACTTCCTCTATCGTCCTAAGACGATCGCCCACATTGTTCGGTGCGGGGGCGTCCCGCGCACCTTGGGGCTGTTCCTCATCAGGTTGGTTTGGTTCGGTGACGTTTGGTGGTGTTTCAGTAGGTGTTTCAGTAGTGGTTTGGGGAGCAGGTTGGGCTCTGCCTCTTCCTCTTCCTCTGGGTGCCATTCTGGTACAAATAGGATAGTTTAGGACTGATGAATTTAGCATATAGTCTAAGCAATTTCTATGAATGTATATGTATGTAGTAATTTAGCATGTGGTGCTTTGTTCGAATTGAGGAGCATCGTACGCTTCGGGGTTTTATTTTATTTTGTTTTGGTTTGTTTTGATTTAAAAAAATAAATCGGGCATTTTATTTCCTCAAAAGAAATTTAGTACAAAAGTAGAAATATTTTTCTAGCAAAACAATGTCTAACAGTAGAATCTCTAGTGCCTCATGACGTCTCTCGGCGGGGTAGCAGGATCTTCCTCCGGATCTTCCTCCTCCGATCTCGGCGGTAGTAGGTCGTCAAAGATAGTGTTTAAATCTTGCCCGTGGGCATCGAGGTATTCCTTTAGTATTAAGTTTTGTGTAGTGAGGGTTTGGACTTGGCGCTCGAGTTGGTTTATGCGGCGATGATCCTCCTCTCTCAAGTTGCCCATGTGATGTAAATTGGCCTCCAATTGAGCCATACGGTACTTCATTTGCTCTAGGGTTTGGTGGGAATCGAGATGAACGCTCATCATCCTGACCATCAACTGCATCATGTCTTGACTAGCCATCTAGCGCAAGCAAGAGATCTAGGTTAATATTCGCCAAGATTCTAGGTTCGAGTTTCCAAGATTCTAAGTTCAAGTTTCGCCAAGATGCTAAGTTCAAGTTTCGCAAAGATTCTAAGTTCAAGTTTCGCAAAGATTCTAAGTTCAAGTTTCGCCAAGATGCTAAGTTCATAGCAGAGATGCAACATGCATGTGCAAATGATATTTCCCCCCAATAATAATTTAATACCCATATATTTTTTTCCCATGGGTTTTAAAATAAAATTTCTCCATGGAAATAAAAATTTAAAATGTAAAATATGTCAAAATATTAATAATAGCTTAAAAATAATAATGGTTTAAAAATAATAGTTTAAAAATAATAGTGGTTTAAATAATAGTTTAAAAATAGTAATGGTTTAAAAATAATAATTTAAAAATAGCCGGGCTCTGATACCAACTTGTAACACCCCGGTTTTTGGTAACCCAGGTCGGGATGTCACCGCCACATCTCCCTAGTAAGACACGGTTTCTCCGAGCTTACTAAAGAGATGCAAGGCTAGGTATTGCAGTGTTTAAAATATTAAAAGCATTCAAAATAGCCCATACAGTATAAATCGAAAATAATAATAGCATAGCGCAGCGGAAATATTTAGTTTAGTACAGTATCGCAGCGGAAAATTTAAATAGGGCCGACATGGCCAAAACACGGGTTAAACAGGCCCGTTCATAATATAGTCTAAGTACGAAATTTAAAAGCAAAATAAAAGTTCCCAAAATCCCATGCATGATTCGTGCTCACACATGCTCATTCCACATATTCTGTAAAGAAAGGAATAAAAATGGTTTTGATCAGCAAAATTGCTGAGTAAGTTAACACATGCATGATCGTAGGGTTTAAAAGCCTTAACTTTAATAATTTAACAAAAGCATGATAATAACATAATATTTGATTTCATATAATCCATATCATATAGCACAATCTATCTCAGGCTCTATTTAATAACACATATCACATGGTTTAATCATAAAAGCCATAATTTTAAATAAAGCATTTAAATAATTTAATTGGACAACAATATAATTTAATCTAGTTTAATTTAATTTAGAATCCCCATTACATTCCCGATTTGGTATTTCAAAGTTTCACGATAAAGATCGCGATGTCAACAAGTTTAGCCGGTAGCCCGGCGGCCGCAGCCGTATCAGCCATACCCAGTACCACTCCGGAGCCTCGGGAAACCCATACGGATATTCACGAGAGTGTAGGCTCTAAGTTTCGCCGTTTTGGCAATATTACATTTCAAGTATAGCGCGCGGGGTCACCATCGTCCATTACGGCACGAAGTGAATCGTTAGGGGGCACCCTGCAGAGCACTCACCCCTAATTTTAATTTATCAAGTTTGTAAGGGGATTTAATTTTTAAAAATCTGACTTCCATGGTATTCATTTAGAAACAATATCTCAATTCGTTTCAACCCTAAAGGTTAATTCCATGTTTCAACAAGATTTCAAAATTTCGTTTCGGTAAATCACAGTTTACTCCAAAATTCGTCTAAAATCAGATTTAATTCCAAAAATTCCAAAATTTCACATCTGACTCGGAAACATCAAGATCTACAACTTTCATGTTTTAACTTTTTCAATCCGAGATACCTAAGTAGGTCAAAATCGCTAATTTTCGCATAACAAGAAATCTGTCCGAGTTCAATACATCACAGATCAAAGATTTCAGTTTCTACCATATCAATTCAACTCCAAATTTAATGAAATTTGACAGGGATCATCTTAAGACATTTATCTACAACTTTCATGTTCGGCCAAAGATCTAAAACAGCCTAGATCCTATGTCAAAAACGAGATCAAGATCAATCCTAAGTTCTGTCCAAGATTTCAAGATCTAAATCAAACAGTTCGGTTTCAACGGGTTTTCACCTATCAAATCAACTCCAAAAATTCTCAAATTTTTACAGTAGCTAGGTCTAAGTCTTAGGAACGTTTTTCGTGTTTTAAGTTTTTCCGTTTGAGTTCGTTTTAAAGGTCGGAAAAATTCACCAAATCTGTTGCGTCGGTAGAAAACAAAAGTGGACAGATTTATGGTTCTTGTTGAATCTTTTAGGTTTCGAATGTTTTAAAATCTCCCAAAACCATGTAAGGTTAACTTACAGTATCTATGAACGTCGGGAATGTCCAATTCGGAGGCGTGGCTTCCAGATCACCGTTTCTCCCCTCCGTTCGTCGGGTTCTACGATCTAGATTCGATACGGGGGTGTAGAAAGAAAAAGGAGATGATTAGGATTCGTTTTCGAATCGTTTATTGAATAGAGATTGGACCGAGACTTACCACGACTATGGAGATCTGTAGAGAACTCGTCCAACAGCGTTCGTCTTGGTTTCGTGCCTCCGACGACTCCGGATTTAGGGTTTCGAACGTATAGAATGCTTTAGGGTTTCGTAAACTTGTTCGGGGCTCCCAAGGGGCTTATTTATAGAATTCTAAGTCCCTAGGGCGTCCACGGCCGACCTAGAACTCTGGAGTCGAGAGGTGTTCAACCGAAAGTCGAAAAATCCGCGTTCGGGTGAGAGATTCACGCAACAACCAAATCTGTGGGGTGGCGCGGTCGTGGCGCGGTTTTCCCCATTGGGCGCGCGGCCACCGCGCCGACTTCGCCTGGACTTCGGTCCGGACGGGTCGTGCGATCCGTCGTGCGTTTCCGCCTCTCTTTCGGGTTTCTATCCCTCTATGCTTCCGAACTCCGATTTCCGGGGTATATTCGGGTTCATACTTTCTCTCTAATTTTATTCTTAGTCTAGTTGGATGTTTTGGACTCGAATACTCGAGTTCATTAGTGTCGGGTTTTGGTGTTTCATTTATCCATCCTTTTGTTTAATTAAATTCCTTTAATTCCTTTTTAAGTAAAAATCTCATTTCTCATTTCCTTATATTTATTTATTTATTTATTTGCTGGATTTGTTTATTTATTTATAGTATTTATTTTATTTATTATTTATTTATTTAATTATTGTTTTATTTTATGTTAGAAAATTCTCGGGTATTACAAAAGGCCTGACGGATCGCACAACCCAGCCTGGACCGAAGTCCAGGCTAAGGCCGCACGGTCGCCGCGCAGTTCGTCTCGTTTCCCGCGCCGCCACCGCGCCAGCGGGCAGGAACGACCCGTGCTCGAATCTCTCGCCCGATTTTGGATTTTTCGACGTCGGTTGCACATCTTTCGGCCCAAAACACTCCAAGGCAGATCTTGGACGTCCTACGAGTCTCCTAAGTCTATAAATACCCTTCTCCTTCGACCCCGGACACTTTTCAAACTCTTTAAAAATCTCTATACGTTTCAAACCCTAATTCCTAAGTCGTCGGAGGCACGAAGGCAGTAAAGGACCAAAATTTGGACGAATTTCTGAGGCTCTCATCGTTGTTGGTAAGGTTTTGTCCATTCTTTCCCATTCAAATGCGAAACGAATCTAACTTGACCTCTTCTTCCTTTCTAAAACCCGATCCGGATCAAGAACGAAGATTTCGACGGATCTAGGAGTCAAACGGTGAACGAGGAGGCCATTTCATCGAACTAGACGAGCCGGAAAATCCAATTCAAGTAAGTTAATACTTACCGTGGTTTTGGATGACTAAAAACGACCGAACGACTTAGATCTAATAAGAAATCATAATTAAAAATCTGTTCACACCGGCACAGAACTTTGCACGAATTTTTCGAACCACTAAAAATGCTCAAATGGAAAAACTCAAAACATGAAATGTGTTTCTAAAACCCTGATCTACCTCTTGTAAAAATTTCAGAATTTTCCGTTAATATTTGATACCCGAAAATCGACCTAGACGAACCTGCCTTCAATTCTAATCTTGAAATAGTGACAGATTCATATTTCGAACTTGTTGATGATTTTGACACTAGATCTAGGCCGAATTAGGACTTGCGTTGAACATAGAACTTGTAGAACTATGTGTTGTGAATCTCCCCGTAAAATTTCATCAAGTTTGGTGTTCGTTTGATATGTTAAAAATCAGATATTTGAAACCTGTTACATTCTGAATTCGGGCAGAGTAATGTTTCTGTACAAATTCACATTTTTGACTTGTTTCCTTAACCCGGATTGAAAAACTTAAAACACAAACCTGTTCGTTATTGTGTTGGCGAGCTACTGTCCAAATTTAAGAATTTTTGGCCTTGAGATGAATTTTTAAATGTGTATGGCGCGAACAACGACATGAGAAAGCTATATTTTTGTTAAACTTGTGGAATTTGTGAAATTGGCTTTTATTAAACAATAAGTGAAAATCCTTTTGAAATTATTAAACAAACATTTTCGAAAAATCCCCTTGCAACTTGATTACAAACTATGTAGGGGGTGAGTGCTCTGCAGAGTGCCCCCTAGCTTTACACGTCGTGCCTGATTAGATGATGGTGTTTAAATATGAGAAATTATGCCAAAACGGCGAGATATTTTGGGCCTACACTCTCGGGAGTATCCGCATGGATTTTTCGAGGCTCCGGAGTGGTACTGGGTATGGCGGATTTGGCTGAGGCCAACGGTTACTTGAAATATGTAGAGATTGTCATGCAATCGAGAAAAACTTGAGATACATGATCTTGGAGTGATGGGGATAATTAAAAGACTTTTAATTATTGCTTATATTTAAATTATCTATTGCTTTTATTTAAATTATGCTATATGTATAATTGGTTAGAATCCTTGTTTTAAATTATGCAATTTATTTAGTTAATTAAATTAAATTGTATATTGCCTACTAGCATGCTTTATTTAAATTTAATTAATGGCTTTGAAACCCCTTAATCATGCTATGTGTTAACTTACTCAGCACATTTTGCTGACCAAAACCATTTTTCTCTTTTTCTTACAGAGTATGAGGAATATGCATAATCATATGCATGCATGGGAAGATTTGGGAAAACACTGTTTTTAAATTTCTGCATTTAATTAAGACTTACATGAACGGGCCTGTTTAACCCGTGTTTTGGCCATGTTGGACCAATTCAAATTCCGCTGCATTATATATAATTAAATACTACTTTCCGCTGCAACTTAAATATTATTATTTTCAATTTTGTTATAATGGGCTGTTTTAATTATTTGAAATGTTTTAAATACTGCAATACCATAGCCGTGCATCTCTTTAGCAAGCTCGAAGAAGTCGTGTCTTGCTAGGGAGGTGTGGCGGTAACACCCTGGTCTAGGTTATCAAATCCGGAGTGTTACAGGCTTGCAGAACAACGAAATTTAGAAAATAAAATCAAAATGGCAAAAAAAAGTAAAGAAGGAATCACAATACAGTAAATACAAGAACTACTAAGGCCGCTTCAATGACTAATATATCAGAATTTAAGTATTTAACAATATAAATGAACTAACATACTGCATACTGGAGATAGGCAGTTGCACAAACCATGCCATCTTCTAAATCAGCAAACACCATTTATGGTTCAACCATGTTGCCAAAAAAAGTGGACTCCATAGATGTTGGCAGTGCTCGCTGTAGTTCTTCGGTTTCATTACTTCCATCTGCAGCCAATTTACATTTTAGAGTAATAGTTATGAGTCAAATATTTGGACACCCAAAATAACGAGAAAATAATCGGGCGATGCCCCTAATTTTAATTGTGTGGTTGAATGTTGCAGAGAGCGTCTGGAATTAACATAGCAGTTAGTTAGCAGATTGATATGCAAAATAAAATGCAGAATTGTGTAAGGTTTATAGTGACGGCAATACATACCAGGATATGTTGAGAACTTTGCAGAACATGTATCTTGATTTCCATATGAAATTGTGGGGCATGATTTATTGCATCTAGCACAAGAGATTTAGATATTAGAATAGAACAATAAAAGGCGTTTTAGGTTAAACAGAAAAAGCAATATCTATGGAATGTTGCAAAACAAATTTGGAGGAAAGAAGGTAAAAGCAATATGAATATCTAAACCAAACATATTTCGTAGATGAAATGCGGCAACACAACTTTCTTATTTGACCTTTAGAGTTACTAATTATCCTTCCATGCAGGTGTTAGACATAAAATTGACAGAGTTATTCAGTAGATCAATAGGTTGTAGGTTCATTTAATATAATAATGCAACATTATAAATAAGGATCTAAAAAGTTAACTAACGCTACATTGGCCTTCCAATTGAACACTAACAACAAGTAGAAACAAAGCAAGCAATATAAATTATAGCAAAATGCATAACTTCAGGGAGCCTTGGGTCAATATAGCTACCATTTTATGGGGGCAGAATCAAAAGAATTGTCCAGGGCCCAAGGTATGAAATATTTTTCTTTCCCAAACAAGAGAAACGAAAATAATCTTGTGATATAACGGTTGGTACAAAAATAATAATGCTTAAATAATCTTCTGCAATCCACTAAACATATGGTACACAAATTAGGGTAAGAACGAAGATCACATCATGAGAAATGTCAAGAAAAGTCGAAGGTAAGTGCGAACCAGAGCATAAGGGAAGAGGGAAGATAGAGGTATCAAGGAATAATAAAAAAACAGGTATCCAAGGTCAAGTAATATTAAATTTTGTAAGTTCAAGGCTACGAATTGAGAGATTCCCAGCAGAATGTTCTATTTCTTCTATTTTTCTCTATTTTTTCCATAGCATAAAAAGCAAACGAAAATATAATTAGCACAACTACAAACATAATCATACAACAGTATCGAAATTCATAATGTGAGTTCCAAATGTTTGCATGCAGGTAGGTCCTGCATTACTTTGAATCCGAAAATACACATTGGTAGAAAAAATCTAGTTAGAAATGTTTAGACAGTTTTGGAATGCTCATTCCACCCGTTCCAAGTATACAATTGAAATAGATAACACCAATCAATATTCTAGAGTGAAACAACTCTCAGAAGTCATATTTTTAGCATTAAAAAATACATTAACACGCAACTCTGAGAAGTCATATTATTTATCAATATTCTCATCGAGGGAGAGTAGAAATATGGAACAGAGAAGCAACTGAAATAGAGAAGCAAAAATAAGATGTGTATCCTATACAGATGTCCCAAATCGTCATCCATCCTTAACGGCCATCAAAGCATATTACTCCATTCGTGTAACTACAGTATTTTTATTGCATATACACATCTTAAAAATGACTAATATGTCTATGCAAACAGAAATAAAAAAGTCAAAGGAAGTCGGCGCAAGAATATAACATTCTATAGTTTGCAATAAAAGGAAAGAGAATTGGCTTATTCCCTATTGCGAATAGATGAGTTGGGAGACGATGGAATAGCTTACTGCAATATCTGGCAAAAGTTGAAAGATGTGCTGATTAGCGCGTACACGAGACAAACTTCTCGAGCTAACCTCACCAATATTTGTCAAGTAGATTGAGTTGAGGACATCCAGATTCTACATGCCAGGAAGATGTATTGTTAGATTTATAGAATTTAAAATCTCCTTTTGTCGGTAGAGACCTGATGAAAACCTACCTGACAAATGGTCATTGTATTAAGCTTGGAGTAGGGAAGATCAATTGGGACCCCATCAAAGTTGAATCGCATTAAAGGAACCCTTGCATCTTGAGCAGGCGATCCCTGATACTTCTGGTCTACTGGCAAGCATGTTCCGTAGAACTATGAAGAAGTCTTCCTATAAGGATGACGATGTAGAGAAATAAGTATAGAGCAGCATTCCATAGAACGATGGAAAATCATTGAGAAATTGAGAAATGACTTACTTCCACAGTGCCAAAGCATGGTCCAACACATAAAGCATCAATATCAGAGTTGCAAGTTGCAACCGTACACCTACATGGAGAAATGTTTGGCAATTTGGCAGACAAAGGAATTCACAACCAACCTAGACCAAGTTCTTAAGGATTGGAGACTCGAACATAATCCAGAACTGGACAGATAGGAAGGTGGTCAGGTGGGTTCATAAACTCGAGACCATTCAATGATGGAACTCAACAGAATAACTTAAGAAGGTTAGGACGTGTACGGAGAATAAAAATCAACATGCCTCGCAGTTTAAACCATGAAGCAAAATAAGTACTGTAACTAAGTATATGAAATAGTAGTATATCTTTACTTATGCGTAGGCCATAGGACACGTATACATGGATTCTAGCAGAGTCCTCCCTAATATAACTCTATGGGAATCCACATGTAACACCCCGGATTTGATAACCCAGGCCGGGATGTCACCGCCACATCTCCCTAACAAGACACGGGTTCTCCGAGCTTGCCAAAGAGATGCAAGGCTATAGGTATTGCAAAAAGGTTTAAAAACAAGTTCGGAATCTATGTAAAAGTAATAATGAGTATCGTCCACACACAAAGTAGCGATAATAATATGTCGCAGCGGAAATTGTAAAGCGGGCCGACATGGCCAAAACGCGGGATTTACATGCCCGTTATGCAAGTATCATGAAAAGCGGTAAAACAATGTTTAATAAATCCATCCCCCAATGCACATGCTATGCATTATCTCCGTACTCTGAAAGAAAAGAGAAAACAACAATTTTATCAGTATATAAAATACTGAGTAAGTCGATCCTAACATAGCAATAAAGGGATTTAATTAGATAGTTTAAAATTTCACTCCTAACATGCATTCACAAAAGTTAAAGGAAATAATAATTTTAATTGTGTACTTAAACATGCATCTAATCCACAATAACAATTTAGTCATGATATGAAATTTAAAGACATAATTTAAATGCATAATTTAAAGACATGCAAAAATAAATAAATACTTAAAAATATTAAATCTTTTATTTCCCCGTTACGTAACCATTTCTCAGTGTTTTGTATAGCCGGTGATCCGGCGGCCGCAGTCGTGTCGTAAGTATCTTGTATAGCCGGTGATCCGGCGGCCGCAGCCGTATCTGCCATACCCAGTAACACTCCGGAGCCTCGAGAAATCCATACGGACAACCCGAGAGAGTAGGCCATGTATCTCCCGCCGATTGGCGTAATATCTCATCAAATTCTCTCGTCCATTATAGGCCCGAAGAGAAAGGCTAGAGGGGCACCCTGCAGAGCACTCACCCTCCACCAAGTATCTCATGTATCGTTTAGATTTAATGTATCGGGGTTTTTCAAAAGTATAGATGTATCGTATTTCAAATCTTTGATTGTTCGTTTCGAAATTTCCAAAATCCTTCGATTTAAAAGTATCTTGGCGTCACAGCTTGCGCCTTTTCAATTTAAAAATCCGTTTTAAGTCCGAAAAATCTGAAATCTTCACACTTTATGCAAAACACCCTAACGAACAACTTTCGTGTTTTAACTTTTTCGAAATAAGTTGAGGAAACATGTCAAAAATCGATTTTATCATGCAATCAGAAATCTGTCCGAACTCAGGTTTGACACAGTTCAAAATCTCGACTTTTTAGCATATCAAATGGACTCCAAAAATTCTGAAATTTAATATGCACATACTAGACATGATTATCTACAACTTTCATTTAGATTGTAAAGATCAAATCGGACTAGAAAATATAGAAATAAATTCACTAAGTTCGAACATGTTCATAGGCAGATTTCAACACGTTTTGTCAAAACAGTTTCTTTTCGATGCGATTTAAAATAGCAAACGTTAACGAAAATGTCTGAAATTTTTACACAACCTAGAATTATGTGTTAGGATTAAAAGTCTAGTTTTGAGTTTCTCGGATTGAATCCTTGAAATATGAGTTTTAGGCCGAAAACAGAAACTGCGCACGTTGGGGTTTTTAATTTCGATTTTTACGTTTCGTTACATTACGCCTATACCGGACGCCCCGAAATCACCCGTATTGATATGGAAGGCTCAACTTACAGTGATAGAGAGGTTTGGGTCGTCCTAAGGTCGCTGGCTCGTCCAAAATCCTACGAACGGATCTCCTCAACGTCAAGCTTCCGACTTTGGCCACGATTTCGAGTCGGACGAAGAAATCCAATGTTAGATCAAGTTTTTCGGGTTCAAAACTTAAATGGAAATCTATGAACGACTTACCAATGAATCTATCACTGAAATCCTTGCTCTACTCCCTTGCTCGGTCGTTGTAGGTTGCCGGAAAGTCGCCGGAAGTCCGTCGGAAGTTCGTCGAGAGAGTGTTTTGGCTTGGGAGAGTTTGAGAGTGAATGGGGAGGGTTTTGGAGGCTGCAAAATGGGGTGGAGACAACCCTAGGTCGTCCTTATTCACTTCCCCCGTCCAAAATTTGCTTTCCAAAGTCGGGAGGTCGAATTATGGTAAGAAATCGCCGAAAACGCGCGAGTTGCCAAAACCTGTAGGGCCACGCGGGGTTGGCGCGCCTTTTAGCCAAACCCCGCCCGGCCAGCGCGCGGCCCTCGCCTGGACTGCGGTCCGGGCGGGTCCGTGCGATCCGATCCGTCGGGTCTTTTTCTCCTCTCTTTCGGACTTCTATCCTTCCACGTTTTCGCGCTCGATTTTCCGGGTCATTTTCGGATTCTACTTCTCATCATAAATTTATTCCGTCTCAATTCGATTTCATACTTGAAATCCTAAGACCGTCGGTTTTGGTCCGTCGGGTTCTAATTCGTCGTCCTTGACTTCCGTGCATTTCCGCGTCTACGGGTTCTCGGAAACAAAACCTTCTCTCCTATTGGATTAATTCCTATTTTTACATTCCAAATTTTACGGGTATTACAGTCTACCCCCCTTAAGAACCAACTTCGTCCTCGAAGTTGCACTTCATCCTCTCGCGAGTTCGGGAATTGTTTGATTAAGCGATTGTATTATTGTGTGTCGTTGTTTGTTATTATTTGACTGAACCCAGAATTGAAATTTCCGAGTTGCCTACGTACCCCGTGAAGGGATCAAGTCATTACGTAGTTCAAAACAATTTGAATTTGTTTATTTGGGGTACAAAGTATTCGTACAAAATATTCAGAAATACTCGGGTTGTCACATCCTCCCCCTCTTAAGATTACAGTTATGTCCCCATAACTGTTGTTGCACTGTCTTGGAATAGGGTTGGGTAACGCTCCTTCATGTCTGCTTCCAGCTCCCACGTTGCCGTCTCGGCTTCGTGGTTAGACCAAAGAACCTTAACCATCCTCACGGTCTTATTCCTTGTTACCCTCTCCTTCTAGTCGAGTATTCGCACCGGAATTTCTTCGTAGCTTAAGTCATCGTCCAACTCAATTTCCTCCGATTGGAGTATGTGGGTCGGATCATGGACGTATTTCTTCAGTTGCGAGACGTGGAACACGTCGTGGACACGAGCAAATTGTGGTGGTAGTGCTAGTCGGTATGCAAGATTCCCGACTCTTTCTAGGATCTCGTATGGTCCTATGTATCGTGGGCTTAATTTTCCCCGCTTGCCAAAGCGCATCACACCCTTCATCGGTGATACCTTTAACATGACCTTATCGCCTATTTGGAATTCCAAATCTTGCCGTCTCACGTCGGCATAGCTCTTTTGCCGGTCTTGCGCGGCTCTCATCTTTCCTTGGATTATTTTGACTTGTCGAGCCATGTCCTCAACAAGTTGCGGTCCAATTACCATAGTCCTCTCGCCTTCTTCCCAGCTCAATGGGCTTCGGCATTTGCGTCCATACAGTGCCTCGAAAGGTGCCATGCCAATGCTAGCATGGTAGCTGTTGTTGTAGGAAAATTCGATCAAGGGTAAGTGATTTTCCCAACTTCCTTTAAACTCTAGTACGCATGCCCTCAGCATGTCTTCCAAAGTTTGGATCGTCCTTTCCGTTTGTCCATCCGTCATGGGATGGAATGCGGTACTCATCTTTATCTTCGTACCGAGGGCTTCTTGTAGTTTTGTCCAAAAATTTGAGACGAATCTACTGTCTCTGTCCGAGATGATGTCATGTGGTACTCCATGTCGTCGTACCACGTTGTCGACATATGCCCTTGCCAATTGGTCCATGGACCAGGTATCCTTCATAGGGATAAATATGGCAGCTTTTGTCAACCTATCCACGATCACCCAGATTTTATTCATCCCCTTCGGTGATCGTGGTAGTCCCGAAACGAAGTCCATTGAAATGCTATCCCATTTCCAACTTGGGATTTCCAATGGCTGCATTAGTCCTAAAGGTTTCTGCCGTACGGCCTTGACCTTCTGGCAGGTGAGGCATCTCGCCACAAACTCGGCTATTTCTCTCTTCATGTTCGGCCACCAATAGTTCTTCTTTATGTCCTTGTATAGCTTCTCGCCCCCGGGGTGGACCGAATATGGGGTATTATGGCCTTCCTCCATTACTCTTTGCTTCAGGTCCTCGTATTTTCGTGGTATGCACCACCTTCCCTTGAAGCGGATGCTTCCGTCCTCATGGATTGTAAAATCCATTGCCTTTCCTTCAGCAATGCTCTTCCTAATTTCCTCCAGCTTTTCATCACCCTGTTGTGCTAATCGTATCTCATCAAGTATGGTAGATCCTACTACCATCGTGTTGACGACCTCACTTACTTCGCCAGAGTGTACCAATTCCAGACTTAATTTTGCCAAGTCTCTATACAACTCGGCCGGTACCACAAGTGAATTCACCACGTGTTGAGTCTTTCGACTCAAGGCATCGGCCACGACGTTGGCTTTTCCTTCGTGGTACGCGATTTCCAAGTCGTAATCCTTGATCAGTTCCAACCATCTTCTTTGCCTCAAATTCAGCTCTTTTTGCGTGAATATATACTTGAGGCTCTTATGGTCGGTGAACATCCGACACTTCCGCCCATAGAGGTAATGCCTCCATATCTTTAGAGCGAACACGACTGCGGCTAGCTCTAAGTCGTGCGTCGGATAGTTCTCTTCGTGTGGCTTTAGTTGACGTGATGCGTATGCTATGACCCTTTGATCTTGCATTAGTACGCATCCCAATCCTTCCTTCGAGGCGTCGCTGTACACCTCGAAGTCTCCATCCTCCGATGGTAATGTCAACACCGGTGCTGTAGTAAGCCGTTTCTTCAATTCTTGGAATGCGGAATCACACTCACTGGTCCAGTCGTATTTCACCCCTTTCTTTAGCAGCTGTGTCAATGGGCGAGCGATCCTTGAAAAATCCTTTACGAACCTTCGGTAGTACCCTGCCAATCCGAGAAAACTTCTTATCTCGGTTGGATTCTTTGGTGGCACCCATTCGGTCACTGCCGATATCTTTGCTGGGTCCACTGCCACTCCGTTGGCGGATACGATATGTCCCAGAAATGCCACTTCTCTTAGCCAGAAGTCGCATTTGGACAGTTTGCCATACAGCTGATTTGCTCGTAAAATCCCTAACACTTTGTGTAAGTGTTCGGAATGCTCTTCTTCGCTTTTCGAGTAGATCAGGATGTCATCTATGAACACCACTACGCATTGATCTAATAATTCCCGAAACACGTTGTTCATGAGATTCATGAACATCGCTGGGGCGTTCGTCAGCCCGAATGATAGCACCGTGAATTCGTAATGCCCGTAGCGAGTTCTGAATGCCGTCTTTGGGATATCCTTTTCGGCGATCCTTAACTGGTGATATCCGGATCGTAGGTCGATCTTTGAAAATACTGAGGCTCCCTTCAGTTGGTCGAACAAATCCTCGATTCTTGGCAACGGGTACTTGTTCTTGACCGTGACTTGGTTAAGTCCTCTATAATCGATGCATAGTCGTAGACCTCCATCTTTCTTCTTCACGAATAAGACCGGGGCTCCCCATGGGGACGTGCTCGGCCTTATGTAGCCCTTTTCTAGCAACTCCTCGAGTTGTTCTTTTAGTTCCTTCATTTCCAGCGGCGCCATACGGTAAGGAGCCTTTGAGACAGGCTCCGTTCCCGGAATAAGATCTATAGTGAATTCCAGATCCCTCTCAGGCGGCATGCCGGGAACGTCTTCCGGAAATACATCCGGGTATTCTCTCACCACCGGAATGTTATCCACCTTGACCTCTTCGGCCTCAAGGTTATGAATGTAGCATGCATATAACGCGTAACCCTTACGCATTAAGCTACATAGCTTCATGGCGTTAACTATCTTGGTGGACTTCTTAGGGGGTTGGGAGTAAAAGATGACTCTCCTTCCCCGACTCTTTGACAACGTGATCTTTTGTTTTTGGCAATCGATCACGGCTTTATATTGGGTTAGCCAATCCATTCCTAGTATGACGTCAAAATCCTGTAGTTCGAATTCTACTAAGTTCGCGAAAAACTCTACGTTCTTTATAACTATCGGAATTCCGTTATATCGCTTAGAGCATGATACTACCTCTCCCGATGGAAGTTGAATCCCTAAGTTAATCAATTCGCACTTAGGTAGATCTAGTTCAGGTAAGACTCTAGATGATATTATCGAACAACTAGCTCCTGAGTCAAATAGAACTCTAAGGGGTGTACTTAAGACATGGAACGTACCTCCCATTACGTCCCCTTGCATAGGCACATCTGCCTCATTGATGACATTCAATCGCCCCACTGGACGTCCCGGGTTGCCTTGCTGATCCCGGTTCGGGTTCTGATTCTGTTGCTGATTTGGATTCTGTGGGGGACGTTGATTCTGATTGAGATTCGGGTTCTGAGGGGGTCTATACCCCTGGTTGTTTCCATTCCGTCCATCCTGGTTGCGAGGCTGGGTTGGCCCCGTGCCTAAGTCCTCTCTCTTGGTGATGTTTTCCAGTCGAGTGCGGCACTCATTCGCCATGTGGCCGTTGCGACCACACCTGTAGCAGGCGCCCTGTTGGGGGCACCCTCTGGCCAAATGAGGCCTGCCGCATCTCGGGCAAGGTGGTACCGGGTTACCCCGGAAAAGGGTTCTATCGTCATATCCTCTGTTGTTGTTTTGAGGGGGTCTGTTCAGATCTCCCCGAAAGTCGTTCCCTACAGCATTGTTTCCGGAACGGTTGTCTCTACCCCTCTTATCCTGACCCTGAGATCCTCGGCTGGGTTCTCCACTCACTTTCCTTTTTAGTTGTTGCACCCTTGCAACAGCTACCGCACGATCATACACCGATTGCAGGTCTGGGTATGGGACGCCAGTGATCACCTCTCGTATAGCCAAGTTTAGCCCCATTTCAAATTTCTGTGCCTTCTCCACGTCTGTCGGCACGAGTCTCGGTGCGAAACGCACCAACTCCTTGAAACGGGTGTAATATTCCTGGACTGTTTGCCCTCCTTGCTTCAGAGATAAGAACTCCTCGTACATGGCGGACTTTGTGCTCATGGGATAAAAGCGATCCCTGATCAAACTCATGAATTCTTCCCAAGAATAGGGTTCCTTGTCCTCGGCTAACTTATCTTGCATGGCACGCCACCAGTCATCCGCCTCCCCTCCGAGATAGTACGATGCCACAGGCACCTTCTCGCCAATTGGGCACTTCACCGCGTTTAGTAGCTTGTCGAATGTTCGGATCCATTCTTCAAGTTTAGCCGGGTCCTCTTCTCCGGCGTAGTTCGGCGGACGATACGAGTTCACCATTGCTAGGTAGTTAATGCGGGCCTCGGGTGGAGGTACCGCAGCGGCCTGGCCTTGGTTCACATGCGCGTTCCCTATCGCGATGAGAACCTCTTCTAGAGTCCGTAGGCGCGCGTCCATGTTGTTTGGCATGGGGTTTGCCGGCTCCTCTTGAGCGTGTACCCCTTCGCCGGGTATAGGCATTTCTGGTTGCATGGGGGTTTCGTTGGTGTTTGAAGTAGTGGGCTGGGCGCGTGGTCTTCCTCTCGGTGCCATGCTGTTGCAAGAACAAGAGAGTTTAGATTCTTTTTGTTGAAGTATTATGTAATGCTTATGAAATAATTCGACTAAATAAATGACGATATTAACAGGTATCAGTTCTGTTGGAACCTGTTAGTATAGGTTGTTGGGGTTTAGCGTATTGTTTGTTGTTATTCGGGGTTGGTTCTACTTACTGCTTTGTTTTTGTTTTGTTTTGTTTTTTTTTTTCTCTTGAGACCCTAGGGTGCAGGGTTTAGGGTTTAGGGTTTAGGGTTGGAGATACCCTTGTTCGATAATCATCTCCATATAATGTATATGTATATATATATATACTACTTGTATTTTTGTTTAGTTGTTATCTATAGGTCATTGATTATTATTAACTTGTTCGTTTGTTTGATCGGGTTTTAGTAGCGTATTCGAGGAGAAATAATTTAATTAAAATGTAAGGAATACTTTAAATATAATTGTATAAAATAAATGCTTGTAGATTTATTACTCAAGAGAAAATTTTTCAGCTGTTTACAAGCATTCGTAACAGGAATGAAATAGTAGTGCTGGTACTAGTTTGAAAAAAAGAACATAGATAGTAGTGCATCAGTATGGGCTCCTAAGTCTAGGGTGACTAGGCAGGTACATCCTCGATGGGATCGTCCTCGTCGCTGGATACGTCAATCGGTGCTGCAGCATTAGGGTGAGGTCCCGGGTTCTGAAGGACCCCTCCGTCAATCTCGTTGGCTAAGGTAGTCAGCTCCCAGGCTACGTTCCCTATTTGTTCCTCCAAGTCATCACCCTTGTCTTGGAGTTGGGCCACTTGGGCTTGGAGCCGCGTGACTTGATTTCGCAGCTGGGTTATGTTATGATGATCGATCTCCCTAAGATGCCCCAGATGGGCCACTTGGCCCTCTAGTTGTCCTACTCGAGTCTTGAAATAGTTGACATGTTGTTGGGACTCTAAATATGCGTTAGTCAGTTTCACCATCAAGTTGACCATGTTCATGTTGGGTTCGGCCATCTAGTGTCAACAAGGAGGTTAGAGTTAGAGTATGTTTCGAATATAAGTCATGATATGCAGGAATTTAAATCTACATGAATATGCACATGCAATCCCCCCAAAAATTAATCTTAGTGTATTTTTAAATTTAATCATGGATAAAAAAAAAAGTTGGGCCTATATTGGGCCAAAATAATAATTTGGACTTTAAGAAGTAAAAACATGGGTATTGGGCCGAAATGGTTGGGCTTAAAATAAATAATTATAAATATTGGGTCAAAATAATTTAACCCCCTTTTGGGCTCAAAATATTACACTAATTGGGTAAGAAAATTTTTGGGCTAAAATAATAATACTAGTAGCCTTAGAAATAATAATGATAATAATAAATTTAAAAGTAATACTTCGTTCAAAATATTTTAAAATATTAATAATAGTAGCTTAAAAATATTCCAGGCTCTGATACCAACTTGTAACACCCCGGATTTGATAACCCAGGCCGGGATGTCACCGCCACATCTCCCTAACAAGACACGGGTTCTCCGAGCTTGCCAAAGAGATGCAAGGCTATAGGTATTGCAAAAAGGTTTAAAAACAAGTCCGGAATCTATGTAAAAGTAATAATGAGTATCGTCCACACACAAAGTAGCGATAATAATATGTCGCAGCGGAAATTGTAAAGCGGGCCGACATGGCCAAAACGCGGGATTTACATGCCCGTTATGCAAGTATCATGAAAAGCGGTAAAACAATGTTTAATAAATCCATCCCCCAATGCACATGCTATGCATTATCTCCGTACTCTGAAAGAAAAGAGAAAACAATAATTTTATCAGTATATAAAATACTGAGTAAGTCAATCCTAACATAGCAATAAAGGGATTTAATTAGATAGTTTAAAATTTCACTCCTAACATGCATTCACAAAAGTTAAAGGAAATAATAATTTTAATTGTGTATATAAACATGCATCTAATCCACAATAACAATTTTGTCATGATATGAAATTTAAAGACATAATTTAAATGCATAATTTAAAGACATGCAAAAATAAATAAATACTTAAAAATATTAAATCTTTTATTTCCCCGTTACGTAACCATTTCTCAGTGTTTTGTATAGCCGGTGATCCGGCGGCCGCAGCCGTGTCGTAAGTATCTTGTATAGTCGGTGATCCGGCGGCCGCAGCCGTATCTGCCATACCCAGTAACACTCCGGAGCCTCGAGAAATCCATACGGACAACCCGAGAGAGTAGGCCATGTATCTCCCGCCGATTGGCGTAATATCTCATCAAATTCTCTCGTCCATTATAGGCCCGAAGAGAAAGGCTAGAGGGGCACCCTGCAGAGCACTCACCCTCCACCAAGTATCTCATGTATCATTTAGATTTAATGTATCGGGGTTTTTCAAGAGTATAGATGTATCGTATTTCAAATCTTTGATCGTTCGTTTCGAAATTTCCAAAATCCTTCGATTTAAAAGTATCTTGGCGTCACAGCTTGCGCCTTTTCAATTTAAAAATCCGTTTTAAGTCCGAAAAATCTGAAATCTTCACACTTTATGCAAAACACCCTAACGAACAACTTTCGTGTTTTAACGTTTTCGAAATAAGTTGAGGAAACATGTCAAAAATCGATTTTATCATGCAATCAGAAATCTGTCCGAACTCAGGTTTGACACAGTTCAAAATCTCGACTTTTTAACATATCAAATGGACTCCAAAAATTCTGAAATTTAATATGCACATACTAGACATGATTATCTACAACTTTCATTTAGATTGTAAAGATCAAATCGGACTAGAAAATATAGAAATAAATTCACTAAGTTTGAACATGTTCATAGGCAGATTTCAACACGTTTTGTCAAATCAGTTTCTTTTCGATGCGATTTAAAATAGCAAACGTCAACGAAAATGTCTGAAATTTTTACACAACCTAGATTTATGTGTTAGGATTAAAAGTCTAGTTTTGAGTTTCTCGGATTGAATCCTCGAAATATGAGTTTTAGGCCGAAAACAGAAACTGCGCACGTTGGGGTTTTTAATTTCGATTTTTACATTTCGTTACATTACGCCTATACCGGACGCCCCGAAATCACCCGTATTGATATGGAAGGCTCAACTTACAGTGATAGAGAGGTTTGGGTCGTCCTAAGGTCGCTGGCTCGTCCAAAATCCTACGAACGGATCTCCTCAACGTCAAGCTTCCGACTTTGGCCACGATTTCGAGTCGGACGAAGAAATCCAATGTTAGATCAAGTTTTTCGGGTTCAAAACGTAAATGGAAATCTATGAACGACTTACCAATGAATCTATCACTGAAATCCTTGCTCTACTCCCTTGCTCGGTCGTTGTAGGTTGCCGGAAAGTCGCCGGAAGTCCGTCGGAAGTTCGTCGGGAGAGTGTTTTGGCTTGGGAGAGTTTGAGAGTGAATGGGGAGGGTTTTGGAGGCTGCAAAATGGGGTGGAGACAACCCTAGGTCGTCCTTATTCACTTCCCCCGTCCAAAATTTGCTTTCCAAAGTCGGGAGGTCGAATTATGGTAAGAAATCGCCGAAAACGCGCGAGTTGCCAAAACCTGTAGGGCCACGCGGGGTTGGCGCGCCTTTTAGCCAAACCCCGCCCGGCCAGCGCGCGGCCCTCGCCTGGACTGCGGTCCGGGCGGGTCCGTGCGATCCGATCCGTCGGGTCTTTTTCTCCTCTCTTTCGGACTTCTATCCTTCCACGTTTTCGCGCTCGATTTTCCGGGTCATTTTCGGATTATACTTCTCATCATAAATTTATTCCGTCTCAATTCGATTTCATACTTGAAATCCTAAGACCGTCGGTTTTGGTCCGTCGGGTTCTAATTCGTCGTCCTTGACTTCCGTGCATTTCCGCGTCTACGGGTTCTCGGAAACAAAACCTTCTCTCCTATTGGATTAATTCCTATTTTTACATTCCAAATTTTACGGGTATTACACCACACCGGTAAGCAACAATCATTATCCAGTGCATCTCAATCTATAATGAACATCTAACAGAGTCAGTGAGATTAAATGGAGAACAACATGAAAGCATAATTGGACAAGAATGAGATAAATGAAGACCGTTCAAGAGAATTATTCATTTTTAACACATGATCACCATAGTTATCTATTAATTTAAACAACCTTTGATTTTAATAGCTATAATATCTAATGTGCGCTAACATCATGCAGACGAAAAGTTCTGATAACATATTGTAAATATCAACAAACTGGTGGTGATTATAATTAGCAGTTGCATAAAAAAAAAAGGAGAAAAAGAGGAAAAAATAACCTTCTGGAGATTGTGAATAGTATTTTTTCTATTATTTCCTCCTTCTGAGAAGGCACCAATCCCTCACTTTCCATAAGCTAAATAATAACGGTAAAACAGTTCTCAGAAAATTATTCAAGAAACAGACTCCACAAAGAAAAAGAAATCAAGAAAATGGTAAAGCCCAAAAAAATTTGTAACACCCCGGATTTGATAACCCAGGCCGGGATGCCACCGCCACACCTCCCAAGCTTTCTCCGAGCTTGCTAAAGAGATGCAAGGCTATGGGTATTGAAAAGAGTTTTAAAACAAGTCCGGAATTTATTTAAAAATAATGATGTAGTCTCATCCACACATAATAGTAATAATAATATGGCAAAGCGGAAATAATAAAAATGGGGCCGACATGGCCAAAACTCGGGTTATACAGGCCCAATATGCAAGTATCATAAAAACGACAATTTAATGTTTAAAAGATGTCCCCCAAATGCACATGCTCATGCATTTTCTTCATACTCTGGAAAAAAGGGAAAACAACAATTTTATCAGTATTATAAAATACTGAGTAAGTTGACCCTAACATAGCAATAAAGTGGTTTAATTAAATAATTCAATTTTACTCCTAATCATACATACAACGATCCATCTACCAAGTTAAAGATACGAAATTTAATTGGTATTCTTAAACATGCATTTAAATTTCATAAGTAATAAATTAAGCATGATATAAAATTTAAGAAATAATTTTAAATGCATAATTTAAAGACATGAATAAAGAAATAAATACGTAGAAAGAATTAAGTCTTTTATTTTCCCCTGTTACGTCACCAACTCAACAATATTTAGTGTAGCCGGTCGTCCGGTGGCCGTAGCCGTTTCGTAAGTTTCTTGTGTAGCCGGTCGTCCGGCGGCCGCAGCCGTATCTGCCATACCCAGTAATACTTCAGAGCCTCGGGAAACCCATACGGATTTTCCAAGAGTGTAGGCTGTATCTCACCGCCGTTTTGGCATAGTTTTTCATTCAAATTCTCTCGTCCATTATAGGCCCGCAGAGAAAGGCTAGAGGGACACCCTGCAGAGCACTTACCCTCTACCTAAGTAGCTGATATCGTTTCGATTTAGTGTAACAGGATTTTTCAAAAAGTATAGATTTATCGTATTTCAAGGTTTCGACCGTTTGTTTTGGAATTTCAAAATCTCATCAAATTAAAATCGTATGACGTCACAGTTTACGCCTTTTTAATTTAAAAATTCAATTCAAGTTGGAAAAATCTGAAATTTTTACAGTATATCAAAAACACCCTAACAAACAACTTTCGTGTTTTAATGATTTCGAAATAAGGTGAGGAAACATGTCAAAAATCGAGTTTACTACACAACCAATGCACTGTCAGGATTCAGTTTTGACACAGTTCAGAAAATCGACTTTTTGACATATCAAATGGACTCAAAAAATTCTGAAATTTTATGCACACATACTAGACATGATGATTTACAACTTTTGTTTACATTGCAAAGATTAATTCGGACTAGAAATCATAGAAACATGCTCATCAAGTTCGCACATATGTACTGTCAGTTTTTCAAAAAAGTTTAAAAATACAGTTTAGAGTAGCAAACGTTGATGAAAATCTCTGAAATTTTTACACAACATAGCTTAAGGTGTTAGGATCAAAATTCTAGTTTTTCGTTTTTCGGTTTGAACTCTCGAAATAGGAGTTTTAAACGGATTTCAGAAAACGCGCAAGTTGGGGTTTTTAGGTTCGATTTTTACGTATCGTTACAAGCTCACTAATTCGGATGCCCTAAACCACCCGTATTGATATGAAAGGTATCAACTTACTGTAATGGTGTCCTTGATCATCGTAGGGTCGCTCGGCTTGTCCAAAATCACCACGAACGGATCTACGCACACGTTCTCCTTCTCCTTCGACCACGAATGTGTTTGCAAGTCAAAGATCCAAAAGTTAGGTTGAGGATTGAGATTAAAAACGAGAAAGGAACCTAATATAATCCGTACCAATGATCCAAAGATTTTAATCCTTGATATATACCCTTTCTCGGTCGTCGTTGGTTGCCGGAAACTCGTCGGAAGGTCATCGGAAAGTCGTCGAAAGGTGTTGTTTTGGCTTTGGGAGAGTTTGGGAGTGGAGAGGGGGCTGTGGATGACTGATTATGGGGTGGGAATCAACCCTAATTCGTCCTTAAAGCTTTCCTCCCGTCCAAAATTTACTTACCATAATCGGGAGTCGAATTTTTGGCAAGAAATCGCCATGATCGCGCGATCTCCCGCATTCTGTGTTGCCACGCGGGGTGGGCGCGCGACCGCACGGCCAGTGCGCGGCACTGGTCTAGACTGCGGTCCGGACCGGTCCGTACGATCCGTCGGGTCTTTTCCTTCTCTCTTTCGGACTTCTATCCTTCCATGTTTTCGGGCTCGATTTCCCGGGTCAATATCGGATTACGATTCCCATCCTAAATTTATTCCGACTTAAATTGATTTCATGTTTGAAATCTTAAGTCCGTCGGGTTTTGGATTTGTCGGCTTCCAAATCGTCATCTTTTGACTTCCGTGCATTTCCGACTTTACGGGTTCTCGGAACAAAACCTCTTCGCTCATCGGATTAAATTCTATTTTTATATCCTAAAAATTACAGGTATTACAGTCTACCCTCCTCAAGAATCAACTTCGTCCTCGAAGTTGCGCTTTATCATCTTGCGAGTTCGGGAATTGTTTGATTGGGTGATTGTATTATTGTGTGTTGTTGTTTGTTATTATTTGACTGAACCCAGAATTGAAATTTCCAAGTTGCCTACGTACCCCGTGAAGGGATCAAGTCATTACGTAATTCAAAACAATTTGAATTTGTTTAATTGGGATACAGTGATATTCGAACAAAAATACTCGGGTCGTTACATCCTCCCCCTCTTAAGATTACAATTATGTCCCCATAACTGTGGTTCCATCGTCTTGGAATAGGGTTGGGTAACGCTCCATTATGTCTGCCTCTAACTCCCAAGTTGCCGTCTCGGTTCTGTGGTTAGACCACAGAACCTTGACCATTTTGACAGCTTTATTCCTCGTCACTCTCTCCTTGAAGTCGAGAATTTGCACCGGAATTTCCTCGTAGCTCAAGTCATCATCCAATTCAATCTCTTCCGGTTGGAGTACATGGGTCGGATCGTGCACATACTTCTTCAATTGTGATACGTGGAACACATCATGCCCTCGAGCAAATTGGGCCGGTAGTGCTAGCCGATATGCTAGATTTCCCACTCTCTCTAGGATCTTATACGGTCCTATGTATCGTGGACTCAATTTCCCTCGCTTGCCAAAGCGCATCACACCCTTCATTGGTGATACCTTCAGCATGACTTTATCGCCGATTTGAAATTCCAAGTCTTGCCGTCTCACGTCGGCATAACTCTTTTGCCGTTCTTGGGCGGCTCTCATCTTTCCTTGGATTATCTTGACTTGTTGAGCCATGTCTTCAACAAGTTGGGGTCCAACTTCCATAGTCCTATTGCTCTCTTCCCAGCTCAACGGGCTTCGGCACTTGCGTCCATACAGTGCCTCGAAAGATGCCATGCCGATGCTAGCATGATAACTATTGTTGTAGGAAAATTCAATTAAGGATAAATGATTTTCCCAACTTCCCTTAAACTCTAGGAAACATGCCCTTAGCATGTCCTCCAACATTTGGATCGTTCTTTCCGTCTGTCCTTCCGTCATGGGGTGGAACGCGGTACTCATCTTTATTTTCGTACCGAGGGCTTCTTGTAGTTTTGCCCAAAAATGAGAGACAAATCTACTGTCCCTATCCGGGATGATGTCATGTGGTACTCCATGCCGACGTACCACATTGTCGACATACGCCTTTGCTAGTTGGTCCATTGACCAAGTGTCCTTCATTGGTATGAATATGGAAACTTTCGTCAACCTATCCACGATCACCCAGATTTTATTCATCCCTTTCGGTGACCATGGTAACCCTGAGACGAAATCCATCGAAATGCTATCCCATTTCCAACTCAGGATTTCCAATGGTTGCATTAGTCCTAGGGGTTCTTGGCGTACTGCCTTGATCTTCTGGCAAGTGAGGCATCTTGCCACAAACTCGGCTACCTCTCTTTTCATGTTCGGCCACCAATAGTTCTTCTTTAAGTCCTTGTACAGCTTGTCGCCTCCGGGATGAACTGAGTATGGGGTATTATGGCCTTCCTCCATTACTTTTTGCTTCTGGTCGACGCATTTTCGTGGTATACACCACCTTCCCTTGAAGCGGATGCTTCCATCCTCATGAATTCTAAAATCCATTGCCTTTCCTTTGGCAATGCTCTTCCTAATTTCTTCCAACTTCTCATCACACAGTTGGGCGAGTCGTATTTCATCGAATATGGTAGGTCCCACTACCATCGCGCTGACAACTTCGTTTACTGTGCCAGAATGCACCAACTCGAGACTCAATTTCGCCAAGTCTCAGTACAGCTCGGCCGGTATCACAAGTGAATTCGCCACGTGTTGAGTCTTTCGACTTAAGGCATCGGCCACTACGTTGGCTTTTCCTTCGTGATAAGCAATCTCCAGGTCATAATCCTTGATCAATTCCAACCATCTTCTTTGCCTCAAATTCAGCTCTTTTTGCGTGAATATATACTTGAGGCTCTTATGGTCGGTGAACATCCGACACATTCGCCCATAGAGATAATGTCTCCATTTTTTTAAGGCGAACACGACTGCAGCCAGTTCTAAGTCGTGTGCCGGGAAGTTCTCCTCGTGTGGTTTTAGTTGACGTGATGCGTATGCTATAACCCTTTGATCTTTCATCGGCACGCATCCCAATCCTTCCTTCGAGGCGTCGCTGTACACCTCGAAGTCACCATCCTCCGATGGTAATGCCAATACTGGCGATGTGGTAAGTCGTTTCTTTCGATCTTGAAACGCGGACTCACACTCACTGGTCCAGTCGTATTTCACGCCTTTCTTCAACAGCTGGGTCAACGGGCATGCGATTTTCGAGAAGTCCTTTACAAATCGCCTATAGTATCCTGCCAGTCCAAGGAAACTTCTTATCTCTGTTGGACTCTTCGTAGGTACCCACTCGGTCACTGCCGAGATCTTCACCGGATCCACTGCCACTCCGTTGGCGGATACTATATGCCCAAGAAATGCTACTTCTTTTAACCAAAAGTCGCATTTGGACAGTTTACCATACAGTTGATATACTCGTAAGATCCCTAACAGTTTGTGTAAGTGTTCGGAGTGTTCTTCTTCGCTTTTCGAGTAGATCAAGATGTCATCTATGAACACCACCACGCATTGATCTAATAGTTCTCGAAATAAGTTGTTCATGAGATTCATGAACATCGCTGGGTCGTTCGTTAGGCCGAATGATAGCACCGTGAACTCGTAGTGTCCGTAACGAGTTCTGAACGCCGCCTTTGGAATGTCCTTTTCGGCGATCCTCAACTGGTGATATACAGATCGCAGGTCGATCTTTGAGAACACTGAAGCTCCCTTCAGTTGGTCGAATAAATCTTCGATCCTGGGCAACGGGTACTTGTTCTGGACGGTGACTTGATTAAGCCCTCTGTAATCAATGCATAGTCGTAGGCCTCCATCTTTCTTCTTAATGAATAAGACCGGTGCTCCCCATGGGGACGTGATCGGCCTTATGTATCCCTTCTCCAACAACTCATGGAGTTGTTCCTTTAGCTCCTTCATTTCCAGTGGCGCCATGCAGTAAGGAGCCTTTGAGACAGGTTCCGTTCGCGGAATGAGATCTATGGTGAATTCAAGATCTCTCTCAGGTGGCATGCTGGGAACGTCTTCAGGAAACACATCCGGGTATTCTCTCACCACCGGAATGTTATCTACCTTGACTCCTTCAGCCTCAAGGTTATGAATGTAGCAGGCATATAAAGCGTAACCCTTACGCATTAAGCTGCATAACTTGAGGGCGTTAACTATCTTGTTAGACTTCTTAGGGGGCTGGGAGTAAAAGATGACTCTCCTCCCCTTACTCTTTGACAGCGTGATCTTTTGCTTCTGGCATTCGATCACGGCTTTATATCGGGTTAGCCAATCCATCCCTAGTATGACGTCAAAATCCCTTAAATCGAATTCTACCAAGTTCGCGAAAAACTCAACGTTCTTTATAACTATCGGAATTCCGTTATAGCGCCTAGAGCATGATACTACTTCTCCTGACGGTAGTTGAATTCCTAAGTTAATCAGCTTGCACTTAGGTAGATCTAGTTCAGGTAAGACTCGTGATGATATTCTTGAATAACTAGCTCCTGAGTCAAACAGAACTCTAAGGGGTGTACTTAAAACATGAAACGTACCTCCCATCATGTCACCCTGCATAGGCACATCCTCCTGGTTGATAACATTCAACCGCCCCATTGGCCGTCCCTAATTGCCTTGCTGATCCCGGTTCGGGTTTTGATTTTGTTGCTGATTTGGATTCTGTGGAGGACGTTGATTTTGGTTGAAATTTTGGTTTTGAGGGGGTCTATACCCCTGATTGTTTCCACTCCGCCCATCTTGATTACGAGGCTGTGCTGGCCCCGTACCCAGGTCTTCCCTCTTGGTGATGTTTTCCGTTTGGGTGCGGGACTCATTCACCCGGTGGCCATTGCAACCACACTGGTAGTATGCGCCCTGTTGGGGGCATCCCCTAGCCAAGTGAGGCTTGCCACATCTCGGGCATGGTGGTACCGGGTTATCCTGGAAAAAGGTTCTCGCATCATTTCCCCTATTGTTGTTCGGAGGGGGTCTGTTCAGGCGTCCTCGAAAGTTGTCTCCCCCAGAATTGTTACCGGATTGGTTATCCATATTCCTCTTATCTTGTCCCTGAGATACCCGACTGGGCTCTCCACTCACTTTCCTCTTCATTTGTTGCACCCTTGCGACAGCTATCGCACGATCATACACCGCTTGTAGGTCCGGGTAATGGACGCCAGTGATCACTTCCGTATGGTCAAGTTCAGCCCCATCTCAAATTTCTGTGCCCTTTCCGCGTCTGTCGGCACGAGTCTTTGTGCGAAACGCACCAACTCTTTGAAACGGGCACAGTATTCCTGGACTGTTTGTCCTCCTTGTTTCAGCGATAGGATCTCTTCATACATGGCTGCCTTTGTGCCCATGGGATAAAAGCGATCCCTGATCAGTCCCATAAACTCCTCCCACGAGTAGGGTTCTTCGTCCTCAGTTAACTTCTCCTGGGTGGCACGCCACCAGTCGTCCGCCTCCCCTCCGAGGTAGTATGATGCCACATGCACTTTTTCGCCAATCGGGCACCTCACAACATTTAGTAACTTATCGAATGTTCGGATCCATTCCTCGAGTTTAGCCGGGTCCTCCTCGCCGACGTAGTGCGGAGGGTGATATGAGTTCACCATAGCTAGGTCGTTAATGCGGGCCTCGGGTGGAGGTACCGCAGCTGCTTGGCCCTGGTTCACCTGCGCGTTCCCTAGCGCAATGAGAACCTCTTCTAAAGTGCGTAGACGATCGCCCATGTTGTTTGGTATAGGGTTTGCTGGCACCTCCTGAGCGTGCACCCCCTCGTTGGGTATAGGCATATCTTGTTGCCCAGGTGTTTCGTTGGTATTGGGAGTAAAGGGCTGGGCGCGTGGTCTTCCTCTCGGTGCCATGTTGTTGCAAGAGCAAGAGATTTTAGATTTTCTTGTTGAAGTATCATATAATGCTTGTAAAGTGATTTATTAAATAAAGGATGGTATTAATAGGTATCAGTCCACTGGAACCTGTTAATAGAGGTTGCTTGGGGTTTAGTGTATTATTTGTTGTCATTGGAAGTTGTTTAATACTTGTTTTTTTGTTTTCGTTTTCGTTCTTGTGTTCGTTTTTTTTTCCGTGAACAGTAACCTGTTCAGGGGTTTTTTTTTTCGAAAGTCTAGGGTCTAGGGTTTAGGGTTTAGGGTTTTCAGGGTTTCAAGGTTTTTCAGGGTTTGGGGTTGGAGGTACCCTTATTTGATTATTGTCTTTATATAATATATATATATATATGTTGTTCATTTATTAATACTTGTACTTTTGTTTGGTTGTTATCTCTTTATTACATGTACATATGTTGTTTATTTATTATTACCTTGTTCCTTTATTTGATTGAGTTTCAACAAGGTAATTAAAGAATGGTAATTTTAATAAAATGTAAGGAATAATTTAAATATACTTGTATATAAAATAAATGCTTGTAAATTTATTACTCAAGAGAAAACTTTTATTTGGTTACAAGCATAGAAACGAGAATGGTAGTGCTGACAATGATCTAAAGGGAAATATAAATAATAGTGCATCAGTATGGGTCTCTAAGTCTAGAGTGAATAGGTAGGTGCATCCTCGATGGGATCGTCCTCGTCGCTGGATACGTCAATCGGGGTGGGTGTTTCAATAGGCTCGGGGCTATGAGGAAATACATCATCAGCTAGGCTCATCAGTTCCATTCCAAAGTGCCCTACTTGCATCATCAGTTCGTTATCCTTGTTTTGAAGTGCAATCACTTGGGTTTGAAGTTCGGCGACATGGGCCTTGAGTTGAGTTATATCATGATGGTCAGCTTCCCTAAGATGTCCCAGATGGGCCATGTTAGCCTCTAGTTGCTGTACCCGAGTCTTGAACTAATTGACATGTTGTTGTGACTCTAGGTAGGTATTCGTTAGTTTCATCATCAAATTGACCATGTTTGCGTTGGGTTCGGCCATCTGATGTCAACAAGGGAGGTTAGAGTTAGAACACGTTTCGAGCAAAGTCAAGATATGCAGAAATTTAAATCTATATGAAATATGCAAATGCAATCCCCCCAATAAAAAAAATTTAATTTAATGTGTTTTTAAATTAAATTTAGTTCATGGATGATAGTAATTAAAAAGTTGGGCCTCTGTATTGGACCGAAAATAATAATTTGGACTAAGGTAACAAAACATAGGTATTTGGGCCAAAATGGTTGGGCTTAACATAATAATTAAATATTGGCCAAAAATAATTATTCTTTGGGCTTAAAATATTACACTAAGTAAATAAAAATTTTGGGTTAAAATAATACTAGTAGTTTTAAAAACAATAAATTTAAAAACAATACTAGATTTAAAATAATGGTTTAAAAATAATAATAGTAGCTTTAAAATATTCCGGGCTCTGATACCAACTTGTAACACCCCGGATTTAATAACCCAGGCCGGGATGCCACCGCCACACCTCCCTAACAAGACACGGATTCTCCGAGCTTGCTAAAGAGATGCAAGACTATGGGTATTGAAAAGAGTTTTAAAACAAGTCCGGAATTTATTTAAAAATAACGATGTAGTCTCATCCACACATAATAGTAATAATATTATGTCGCAGCGGAAATAATAAAAATGGGGCCGACATGGCCAAAACTCGGGTTATATAGGCCCGATATGCAAGTATCATAAAAACGACAATTTAATGTTTAAAAGATGTCCCCCAAATGCATATGCTCATGCATTTTCTCCATACTCTGAAAAAAGGGAAAACAACAATTTTATCAGTATTATAAAATACTGAGTAAGTCGACCCTAACATAGCAATAAAGGGGTTTAATTAAATAATTCAATTTTACTCCAAATCATGCATACAACGATCCATCTACCAAGTTAAAGATACGAAATTTAATTGGTATTCTTAAACATACATTTAAATTTCATAAGTAATAAATTAAGCATGGTATAAAATTTAAGACATAATTTTAAATGCATAATTTAAAGACATGAATAAATAAATAAATACGTAGAAAGAATTAAGTCTTTTATTTTCCCCCTTTACGTCACCAACTCAACAATATTTAGTGTAGCCGTTTCGTAAGTTTCTTGTGTAGCCGGTCGTCCGGCGGCCGCAGCCGTATCTCCCATACCCAATAACACTCCGAAGCCTCGGGAAACCCATACGGATTTTCCCTAGAGTGTAGGCCGTATCTCATCGCCGTTTTGGCATAGTTTTTCATTCAAATTCTCTCATC